>JAESUZ010003776.1:1200000-1648562 GCA_017311185.1 Proteles cristata cristata | reverse complement strand
TGAGGTATTGGCAAGAAAAAAGTCCCCACTGAGGGCCTAGGAGTCTGTGAATCCAGTCCCCGGTCTTCAGTATGCCCACTCTACAAACTAGGACGTTGGAGAAAATGTTCTACTCTTGTGTCAATTGCACATTGTTCAAATATGTTTTAAAGTTTTGCAGAATTCTATGGAGACATCTGTCTTGTGATTGTAATCAGAAAATTATACATGACTCATAGGTCCCGAAGACTCCTTTAAACACGTTTGGGAAACTGCTAAAGCCGAGTCAACATTTTTAAAAGCTGCTCTAAAATATCGTTATGATCAAATGCAGTATTTTTTCCCAAGCAAAATGAAAAATGTTGGTCTCTGACTCTCATTCGGCCACTTGCTAGAGATATTATTTACTTTGGTCCAGAAATATATCAGTTAATTTTTATAAGCAGTCTTTAAAAGTAAGAGACCCGCAAGAAAATTTGTTTAGGCAACCAAAATGTTATTTGGTTCTACTGAGTAACTAATACCACCGTTTGTCTTTGCTAGTCATGACCAACCTCTATCTGAGTCAAAGAGAAATATCTCTCTACCACAAAACCAGATTTTTGTTAAAAATTGAGCCAAAGGGAATTCAAAAAATGGAAGGAGGCAGCACATATTAAATTAGGCCTAGGCTTGTTGCCTGATTTTCATTAGGCCTCTGCCTGATTCTGATTTGGCCCACTCTAAGGACTTTTAGGCCATTGGGCATGAAGGCCAGCGCTTATTTTCATGGCTGTTTCAATTCATCAAGAAAATCCTTTGAAAGATGAAAGAAACTCCACATTTTTTCACCTGTTGTTCTTTCTTGTGTGCCTGTCACTTCGCTAGCCAAACTTGCTTCAAGCCAAACCAAATGCTTTCCAAACCTCTACAGCATGCCTTTGAAGATCTTAAGTTAAGTATTTTCTTATGTTGACCAGTATAGCTTCCAAATAAGGAATAAAAAAAAAATAATAACGTAGTTCTTAAGTTATTTTTTAAAAAAAATACCAGAAATGCAAAAACACATTCCAGAATGTGCAAAAAAGCAAAATTCCACTTCCCCAAATTTAGAAGTCTTGTGCCAAATACACCTGTAGTTCATTACCACACCCACAGCACATTGCTTATGTATGACAAAGTTCCTGCAAAGACCATATGCTGTTTTTATTATAACCACTTCACAAGTTTTCCCAGGCTCACTAGCAAAAGTATTTTATAAGACCAACCCACTCAGTGGGCTCATCTTACTACATTGTTGAAATTCAGTTTGCTGTTTACTTGATTAGCAATAAACATCTCTCCTTATTTCCAACAGCACAGTAATTAGGACTCTATCCTGTCACCACTAGCTTCGAGTTTTGGCTTTCATCAAAAGAAAAATAATTCGCCAAGAAGGAAAAACACAGCTCTACCTTCAAGCTAAAAATAGTTGTCTTCTAGACAGTATGCACTTTCACACGGCCCCAGCAAACATTCTTCAAGCAGCTTACAAAGGAGACACTAAGAGAGTACACAATAGACCCTAGTTTTAGGTACTAGTTTAGCTGAAAGCGATGCAAACAAGCAAAAGCTGATATCAAAAAGCAGAAAAAACAACCCAGTTGATATTAGAGGAAGTGAGGCCCTACTAATTGTTGATACTCTTTGAGGGAGCCAAAAATAAATAAGACAAGACCATTAGATATAGAAAATATATCTAAACTTTTACAAACTACATATCAGCATCTACACCAAGGCTTTATTTTTTAAAAAATTAAGTTATTGGGGCACCTGGCTAGTTCAGTTGGTTAGGCATCTGACTCTTGATTTCAGCTCAGGTCATGATCTCAGGGTTGTGAGCTTGGGCTCCCTGTTGGGCATGGAGCCTCCTTGTGGTTTTCTCTTTCCCTCTCTCTGTGCCCCTTGCCGCTTCTCCCTTTCAAAGAAAAAAACTTGGGTTATGAAGATTATATTAAATATGTATTCTTATGAAACCAATAGAAATCAGAGAACAAAGTAGAAGCAATTCCCTAGATGGATTTTACTTAGCATAATGTATGACTATGCACTATCTAAAATATGATATGGAGAACAAGACTATTATTATTATTGTTTGCCATATCCAAGGACTTAATTATCTTCTCCAGTACTCTCAAGAGCATCATTAGGTAGGTAATATTATCTCAATTTTACAAAAGCATGGCTCAAAGATATTAAATAACTTGCTCATCAGGACATACCCATTAATCAAGCACTATCCAAATAACTGCTAAATCCCTGGGGACATCTCACCTGTGCTAAGAACAAATGTCAGATACCATGTGGCTTCTAATTCCTCCTGACCTTTTCCCACCCCCTATGTGGACATTGTTGGAACTGGAAGAGAAGCCCTTTCTCTCCCTTGATTGTATCACATTCTGTTAGAGGAGTCCCTAGTAATCTTACTTCTTCTTCCAGTGTCCAATGGAGTTTTCGCAAAACAACTCTTTTCATTTTCACTTATAGCTTTCACCTCAACTCTCTGAAGATGTTATCTAAAGGGAGGCCAGAGGGGCGCCTGGGTGGCTTAGTCGGTTAAGCGTCCGACTTTCGCTTGGGTCATTATCTTGCGGTTCGTGGGTTCGAGCCCCGCGTCAGGCTCTGTGCTGACTGCCAGCTCAGAGCCTGGAGCCTGTTTCAGTCTGTGACTCCCTCTCTCTCTGACCCTCCCCTGCTCACGCTGTCTCTCTCTCTCTCCTAGAAATAAATAAAACATAATAAAAAAAAAAATTTAAAGGGAGGCCAGGACTAGACACAAATTTGAGTCATAGATACTACACCGTTCTCAGAATGGCCCCTCTCCTCTGATGACTAAGACTTGTTACTGGATCAAGCTGTCACCCCTGGTTTTCTCATCCCTTATAATCTTCAGCACTTTTCACAGAAAGACTTCTGACAGTAATTTTAACATGCCCAGAACATAACCAAATCTCAGTGGTAGCAACTGTGTAAGTTTATGGCCATGTTCAAACACCCTCCACCCCAACCCCACATCCACACACATACATCCCTTGCTAGAAAATAAGTACTTTGGGGCAAGGGTGAGAGGGTGCTAAAAATGAAACTAAATTATCCCTGCTTTCTAAGATGGCTTATTTGGAAGACTTGGGTGGCTAGGAGGCAGGACAAAGCATAATACTTCCACATATGCTACTAGTAGACCACCAGAGGGCAATGATCAGGGTCAATTCAAAAACAGCTACTGTAGAACTGCAAGAATAAACAAAGTTCTGGCAGAATGGCTCTAAAATGAGAATTTGGGAGATAAGCAGAAATTAGCCACAAAAAAACCCCAAAGCACTAATGATCTATTTTTATGGCACCTACCAGAGTAAATTATAACTTTATTTTTTAAGAGAGAAGGGCAGAGAGAAAGGGGGACAGAGGGTCTGAAGTGGGCTCTGTGCTGACAGCAGAAAGCCCAAGGTGGGGCTCAAACCCATGAACCATGAGATCATGACCTGAGCCAAAGTCAGATGCCTAACTGACTAAGCTACCCCCAAGTCATAACTTTAGAGAACATGTGTCCAGCTTCCTCAAATCTGAAAACTACAGTCTTCTTTGACAGACATGCTCCACCAATATTCATCCACTTGACCCACTCCGGTAGCTTTGGTTGCCCAAAGCAGTGGTGAACAGTTCCCTTCACAAGCCAGTGGGTTCCTACCTCAAATATCTGTCTCTTTGCCTGTGGACTTCCTCTGCCTGCAGGAGCAGGCTCTTCCCACTCCCACGGTAAGCAGAGTGGTGAGAGTTCATTTCTCCAGGGCCTACTGTGCATTCATGAGTGGTAGAGGATGATAGATAAATGCCCCAGCTTCCTTGCCCCCTGCTAGGCCTATAGTTTTTAGAGGGTGCCTAGCAGGATTGAGTCCCAGGTCCCCACAAGGAAACCACTCCTGAAATCACTCTTCTCTGACTCTCTTGCCATCTCCATCTCATACCTCTACTCCCTCACAGTGCTTCCTGGAACCACTTTAAATTCTTGTCTCAGGATCTGATTTAGAGAAAACCCAAACTAAGAGAACTTCTTTCAGATAAGAATTCTCTTAAATACAAATTAGCCTGCTATATTTATGTACAAGAAAGCAAAGAGTTTTGAAGAAAAAAGAAAAAACTAATTTCATAGGCTTGTGGACCATACATTTACCCAACTTTTTCACTTGGGAAGTGACTTGAGTCCAATGCTAAAGGAGAAAGAAAATCTGTCCCTTGCACAGACCAAGCTTGAGTTTGTTAGGGAAGGTAAAGGGAGAGAAGGAGGAATCTCTCTTTGCTTCTCAGTTTCACCCTCTGTATCAAGGAGGCATGATCTAGAATTTTCCAATTGAGGCAGGAAGAGGGAACTGACAAATCCGTCCCTGAGAGGTTCCCAGTCACTCTGGACAGGTAGCAAATAAGATTTGTGTTAGTCTGCTCTGGCTGCCATAACAAAATACCATGGATTGAGCAGCTTAAACAACAGAAATTTATGTCTTCGCAGTTCTAGAGGCTAGAAGTTTAAGATCAAGGTGCTGTTAGGTTTGGTTTCTACAGCCTTTTTCCATGGCTTGAAGATGGCCACCTTCTTGCTGTGTCCTCACATGTTCTTTACTTTATATTCATTGTATCTTTCTGTGGGTCCAAATGTCTTTTTCTTAGCCTAAGTGTCCATCAACTGATGAATGGATCAAGAAGATGTGGTTTATCTATACAATGGATTACTACATGACAATGAGAAAGAATGAAATCTGGCCATTTGTAGCAATGTGGATGGAACTTGAGGGTGTTATGCTGAGTGAAATAAATCAGGCAGAGAAGGACAGATACCATATGTTTGGATGTATAGGTGGATTAGTAGGAACTTAACAGAGGACTATGGGGGAGAAGAAGGGGAAACATAGTTGGGGAGAGAGAGGGAGGCAAACCATGAGAGACTCTTGAATACTGATAACAAACTGAGGGCTGATGGGGGGAGAGAGGGTAAGGGGGGGTGATGGGCATGGAGGAGGGCACTCGTTGGGATGAGCACTGGGTGTTATATGAAATCCAACTTGACAATAAACTATAAAAGAAAAGGTGATTTTATTTATTTTTTTTTAATTTTTTTTAATGTTTTATTTATTTCTAGGAGAGAGAGAGAGAGAGAGACAGCGTGAGCAGGGGAGGGGCAGAGAGAGAGGGAGTCACAGACTGAAATAGGCTCCAGGCTCTGCGCTGGCAGTCAGCACAGAGCCCGACACGGGGCTCGAACCCACGAACTGCGAGATCATGACCCAAGCGAAAGTCGGACGCTTAACCGACTAAGCCACCCAGGCGCCCCGAAAAGGTGATTTTAATATGCAGCAAAGTTTAAGAACTACTACTGGACCATCCTGCAAACTTCCTTAATTCTGCCTGGTTGCCTTTTCCCCAACAATACTCAGTAAATCTCCCAGTAAGGCACAAATATAGAGCATGACATTCACTGGAGCTCTTTTTGTCCTGTGTGTTGTCTATGCTCTCAGTGGAAATTGGATGACTCTAAGTTAGCTCCATAGTGATGACAGGCAGCCATAGAAAATGAACAAAAGGGATGATTGGGTCTTCTCGGTCAGTCCCATAGCCTACCATGTGCCCAAGATCTACCAGAGGACCTTATAGCACAGATTCCACCTTCCGCCTCTTGCTTCCCGTCCATGCCTTCAGTACTGAGTTTTCTGTACAAGGTATTACAAATTGTGTGGCGGTCGATCCTCCTTACTTGCTATAGAGTTTACAAAATTATTCCCCTGGAGACCATGGCAGTGTTAATGCAACGTACAATTTCAGAACAAGAAAAACTAGGCTGCTTTTGTACAGAAATTATTATCTGCATTGTCCACATGGAGATCAGAATACTGCTCCCAACCTCACTTTCTGGCTTTATGGATAGGTTAAAGAGGGAAGATAGTTTATGCCTGGTGGGACCTATTATGGCAGGAAACACAAAAAAGATTTCTTCCTAAGGGAGACTTAAACAAGTTTCTGTTTATAACACTTAGCATTCATTCCTTTTTTAGGACATAGCCTGTGTGTGTGTGTGTGTGTGTGTGTGTGTGTGTGTGTGTGTGTGTGTGTGTGTGTGTGTGTGTGACTGTGACATTCCAACAAAAAACAAGAGGAAGGAGTAGTATTCCATGCAACATTCAAAAACCTAACCTTTACCAGCTGCTTCTGAAGGTCATTCCTCCCATGACTGGGAGTTAGCTGTGCAAGGTTGGGAGTCTTCGCACACTGAATGTACAACAAAATCAGTAGCTGAGAATGCCTTTCTGGCATGCTCATTAAGGTTTCTTTCTTTTGTTCATTTATTCCATTACCAAGTAACATGCATTTTGTTAGTATGCTGTAAAGCAGTGTTTCCATATCTGCCTGATGATAAAAGGCACCTGGATCTTGTTAAATATACAGGTTTCCAAGTCCCACAACAGTCTCCCTAAACCAGATTCATCAACATCATTCCCATGTATTTTTAACAAGCATCAAGGTGACTCTTACTGTATGATCAGTTTGGAATGGTTGATCCCTGCCCTTCATGAACTCTTGGGCCTCATTGTTCTGTGAATCTACCTCATGCAGGTCCTTTCTAGTTGGATTTCTAGATGAAATGGTGTTTTCTCTATGAGCAATTTCTAGACCTCCATGTTCCGTGAAATGCCAAGCCCTCCCACAGTTCCTTAAAAAGTCAAGTCAGTAATAATACATATTTAGCCATTTAAGTCACTGTCTTTTTTTCTTAAACTATTTCCTTTTTCCATAACGAAATGTTTCAGTGCTGACAGACAGTCCAACCACCTCATTAAATGTGAGTATCATTACAGGTTTTTCCAATGTAACTTTGTTGTTTAACAAAATACAACTTTCGACAGCAATTACATGAGTGAGGTGGGCTGGAGTCCTGGGGAGTGAAATGGAATCCTGAAAGGGTTCTGAAGTTCTTAAAAGATTGAAAATCTCTTTTCTACCCATCATTGGCCATCGCTTCAGAGAAGCACTAGTGGGCCTCCTGTTTTACAGACCCACAGCCCATCTTGCCATGTCTGATATGTTTACTCCCAGCCATAGCAAATTTAGGATGCAAACAATTTGTGTCGATTGTCCTGGGTAGCAACAAATTATGACTTTACTCAGCAAGTTGCTATCTCTTAAAGGCTGCCTGCAACCAGTAATGATCAAGTGTTAGCGTCACACAGGCCGGAAGGTGACCAGGGGAATGCTCCAGGAGAGATTAGAATGCATCTCCCGCATCTGTCTTCCTCTCATAAACCGTAGTCTCGGCAGCTTCAAGTGTTGTCATTTGTTGTCTTTTTTTTTCCAAAGGCTGTTTTGTCTTATCTGATGTTGAAACTCTGCCACATGGCTTTGAACACTGAAGCATAGGAATGAGAAATCAGTTGGAAATTTGTTCGTGTCTCTTGCTATGCTTGACATTTCCACACTGATAAGGTACAGCTAAATATTGACTTTTTGGTTAAGTTCGGATTAGGTGTCTGGTCCATGTGCATTGATTGTGAATGATTATCTTTCTTCTTTAGGACACTGAATTCTCTTATAAAAATAGAAAGGACAAAAGGAAAAAAAATATTGCCTGAAGTGTTGCCATTAATTATCTGAAGGTCTTTTCTGAACTGTTATAAAAATTGTCATTGATTTTTGAGATATAGGGTGCTTTTGTTGAAGACAGTGTTTTGAACATTAGGGCATATTTAAAATCATACTTTTATACTTGTAGGGTATATACATGTGTTTTCAAGTTTGCCCATCCAAGAAAATGCCACCCTATTAGCAATTTAAGTCCACAAACCAGATAACTGGCTCACTGTAATCATTTACCAGTTAAATGCATATCACTGCACTTAAATCACTGCCAAAATCAATAGGCAAAGATCTCTGCACTCAAGGTAGCCAACACAGATCCAATCTGTAGAATCGGCTCCCTTTTACCATTCTGCTTAGAATAGAACATTTAAGAAAATCTAAAAACTAGGTGATTTTGCCTCACTAAACTCTCGTGAGTCTCTGCATTGTCTCCCAAAGGAGACTGTAAATTCCTTGAAAGCAGGATGATCCTTGACTGATTTCCCAAGATGTAATATTCCTAGTCCTCTGAAAGTATTTTCTAGTTACTCCAGCAACTTAAATCACTAAATCCTATTCAGAATGTTCTTCAAGCCAAAAGCTGAGCCAAATCAACAGATACCAGGGGGCCACAGAGAGTCTAGGCATGGTCTCTGTTTCCAAGGAGTTTACAATTTATTTAGAAAGAAGGAAATACAGAATTATTTACTAAAATAATGGTAGCAAAGGAAGATCGCTGAATTCAGAGGAAAGAACCTTCATTGTGGTCTAGAATGGTGATTGTAGCCTTTATGAATAGATTAGCTCTGAGCCCTAGAAGAATTTAGCTAGAAAAGTTCAAAGGCATTCCAGGTTTTCTGTAAGACAGGATACTCTTATTGCAGAGTTTAGCTCACCCCATCCCCTAAGATTAAAATATTTTGTGTAAAGAAAATTTTGTTTTAGAACCCAGGTGACTGGCTTGATTGTTGGTTTTCAAGAAAAACAAATAGACATTATTATCTTTGTTACTGCTTTGGTAAGGCAGCTAAAATCTTAAATATAAATGCATTCAGGAACCATATGATATTGCTTGTATTTGTTTTTGACCTACAGAAGCTATAATTTCATATGATTCAATCATATGCATGTGCACAAGCACACACACACACACATACATGCTCAATGAAGAACTTCTCACCTTTATTTAAGGAAAATTTCCTAACTATGCTAATTTTTAGTCATATAACATTTAACAGCAAGTAACAATTTCTCGATAAAGCCATTTCTATCAACACTATTAATATGTATTACTATAAACTCTGTTCTCAGTGTCTATATAATGACCCTGACTTGCCAAAAAAGAATATTTGATGATTCAACTTGTGAATAATGAAACAAAGAATTTGACGCATATTCAGATGGGCAGATGCATTATCCCTTCACCCATAGGAATCCAGAGCCAAATGTAGCAGCAATCAGGAACAAAAGAAACTGGAGGTCTTGAGTCATCTTTCCACTAAATATGTCATCCACATGACAAAAGCACAGACAGGTATAAGAGTTTGAGCTAATGAACACAAAAAAGTGAAATGAAATGAAATGAAATAAATGAAATGAAATGAAATGAAATGAAATGAAATAATGAAATGAAATGAACCACTCCTGCATGTCTAGACCTTAGAGGGAAGGGAAGAATAGGGAATTCTGGTAACGAAGTGAACATCAATAGGATGAAGGCTAGCACAGCAAATTTTTCCTGGTCTTCAACAAAGAGGAGCCAGATTTAAGCTTCAGACAGGCTACAATTCCAAAGTAGGCAAACCAAGGAGAAAGACTCCAGGGGTTTCTTTGTTTGTTTGTTTTTAATGTTTTATTTATTTCTAGGAGACAGAGAGAGACAGCGTGAGCAGGGGAGGGTCAGAGAGAGAGGGAGTCACAGACTGAAAGAGGCTTCAGGCTCTGAGCTGGCAGTCAGCACAGAGCCCGACGCGGGGTTCGAACCCACAAACCGCAAGATCATGACCTAAGCGAAAGTCGGACGCTTAACCGACTAACCCACCAGGCGCCCTCCAGGGTTCTAATGCAAGTGGATTAGCCATCTGAGTATTATGTGGAAGGAAGGAAGGAAGGAAGGAAGGAAGGAAGGAAGGAAGGAAGGAAGGAAGGAGGGAGGGAGGGAGGGAGGGAGGGATCAGCCTATTCCAGATATATTAGTGTTCAAGACCCGCCATGGGCTCTAAATCTATGTTAGAATAAGGTTTCTCAAATTAGGTAGGCTGCCCCATTTGGGAAGATTTGCATATTTTCAACTGGAACATATTATTCAGAATTTATTAGTTTATGGTATCCCTTTCACTGATAACTAAAGTAAATATATTCTTTTATTTTTACTGATGCCCCATTTTTAAAAAATATTTTTTATTTATTTCTAGGAGAGAGAGAGAGACAGCGTGAGCAGGGGAGAGTCAGAGAGAGAGGGAGATACAGACTCTGAAATTGGCTCCAGGCTCTGAGCTGGCAGTCAGCACAGAGCCCGACGCAGGGCTCGAACCCACGAACCGCGAGATCATGACCTAAGCGAAAGTCGGACGCTTAACCAACTAAGCCACCCAGGCGCCCCTGTTGCCCCATTTTTTATTGCATTTTTCCCATTTTCCCCCTCATTGCTAAAGTAAACATATTCAGAATCATCTGGGTGACCACTCTGCTACCCAGATGCTGCTTCACAGACCCAGTTTGTCTATGTGTTTGCAATCAGATTGGTGCCAAGTAGTCCCATTTTAATTGTCTCCAGCTAATTAGCAATGAACAGAGGTAGACTTCAGAGGTAAATGAGGCTTCCGCACCGAGTGTGGGCCAGATGACTTCACAGTGTGCTGGAGGAACAAAGATGTTTCAGTGCTTTAGAAAGGGAAGAGCCGTGAGGGAGTTGCATCATCTCATGGCGCCAGGTGGGAAAGGCAGACCAAAACCCAATGGAACCTGAGCCATGGTTGCTAACAATGTGTTTCACATGAAATTATTGGTGTTAATTTAAAGTTTGTTGCTTTTGCAGAGGCGAGGGATGTATGTAATTTGTACATTTGATTTGATAAGAGCTACAAGCTGTAAGAGTTAAAAGCATACAAATTTAAAGGATTTAAATCAGCAATGAGTAATACAGGAATTTTTAAGGAGTATATAAAATATGAACAGTTTTAAGCATATGAAAAGACATTTCTCATCACTCATAATAAGAGACATGAAAACCAAAACCATAATGAGATGCCCTTCACACTTATATAAAATTCCAAATCTCTTCAGTAGACACTTCCTATCACCTGCTGTGTTAGTGTTTCTCCAGAGCACTTGTCACTGTCTAACTGATTTAAAGTTTGTTTAATTATCATGTTTATTGCCTATCTTTTCCCCCACTACACTTTCCCCCAGAAAGTAAGCTTCATGGAAACTTTATGGAATTTTGACTGTTTATTCACTGTAGTATCGTTGGCTACCCAGAATGTTATGTGGCACATAGGATGTACTGGATTATCTGCTGAAAGAACAGATTTATGAAGACCTCAGATCCAGCAATTCCGTTCTATGCATATACCCTAGAGGAACTCTTCTAGTTGTGTGCACAGGAACATGCTTGGCAGTATCATTTGCCCTAGAAAGAAATTTGGAAAAATTCTTAATGTTCTTCAGTAAAGGAATGAAGTACATTATGGGGGTGATCACAAAAAGGAATTTAACAATTAACAGGAATTAAAATGATTTACATGGATGGCACCTGGGTGGCTCAATCAGTTAAGTGTCTGACTCTTGATTTCGGCTCAGGCCATGATCTCACAGTTTGTGAGATAGACCCCCATGTCAGGCTCCATTTTGACAGTGTGGAGCCTGCTTGGGATTCTCTGTCCCCCTCTCTCTCTGCCTCTCTCTCCCTCTCTCTCTCTCTCTCTCTCTCTCTCTCTCAAAAATAAATAAACACTTAAAAATTACTTACATGGATAAAAATCAAAAACTGTGCTGGAAGGAAAAAAAAAAACAAATTGCATAGAAACATGCAGGAATGTATAAATGCCCAGATAAGAAATTTCACTGCAGGGTAAGGATAACCTCAGGACAAGGAGGAGATGGGACGGAGAGGAAGGCTAAATGGAGAGCTTTGATTATATCTGTAACCTTATTACTTTAAAGTTTTTTACCTGAAGAAAACATAGCAGATATTAATACTTGTTAATTTTGGGTGATGGGTACATATTACATTATTCTCTGTATTTTTCTAATGCTTAAAATCTTTCATAATTGTTTTATTTGTTTTTAATATTTATTTATTTTTGAGACAGAGAAAGAGACAGAGCAGAAAGAGACAGGGGAGGTACAGAGAGAGGGAGACACAGAATCTGAACCAGGCTCCAGGCTCCAAGCTATCAGCACAGAGCCAGACACAGGGCTCGAACTCATGAACCATGAGATCATGAGCTGAGCCAAACTTGGACACATAACCAACTAAGCCACCAAGGCACCCCAAAATGTTTCATAATTTTTAAAAAGCATCTTAATACAAGTACAAAGGCTATTAGGTTTTTCTTTTCCTGCATTAAAAGTAATTAGAGTCCCCCCCAACTATGATACTGATGATGATGATGATGACTCTTTTCCCTCTTCCTCTCTTTCTTTTTCTTCTATTGTAATTAAGAGCTACTATTTTATTTCTCGTTATATCATGATCCTTTCCAAAAATTACTTGATATAGCTTACAACAAAAGATATGAATAACAATCTGGCAAGGTTAAAAAAAGTGATATGTAAATAAGCTGGCTATTAAAGTAAACATTAATGCTATTAAGCTTCACATTTTGCTCCAAGCTTCTTGGAAACTGAAATGACAAGCAAGTATACCAAGCAATTACATAGGCCTCATTGTTAAAAAGGGTACCTTGGGGAAAACAAAGCTTTTCCTGGGATTAAATTCTCAAAGAATTCTCTCATGTTTGACTTTATATTAGGGACACTAACATAGACAATGTTCTCAAGAGCATTTTAACTAAAATCAAAAGTTGATTCCATATGCCTTTTCTTGCAATGCCTTAAAAAAAAAACTGAGAACATAATGTATTAGTACAGTTCAGGGAAGGGCATTCATTCTTTAGAAACTAAAGTAACATATGCCTTTAGTCATCTAGCTAAATCCAAAGATAAAACACCCAAGTGGGCAGGCAGGGAGCATGTCTCTTAGATAATTGTTCCTAAATATAATTTCCCTTAGACAAGCTATTGATAGATGGAAACTAAGCATCCATCAATTAAAGATTATAGTCACAGACCTGGACCTGTAGCTAAGTTACTGAGCAAGTATCCCTTGCCTCTTTTTAGAAATAACTTGAAAAAGAAAATTATAAAATAAAGAACTGATTCATCATAGGCCCCAACTGACAAGATTCTATTTTTTCTTGTAGATTTATCTATTCTTTGAGTCTAAAAGAAATGCTTTTCAGAGTCCTAAGTCCAGATTTGGGTGTACCAAGGGCTATGAATGCCAGGGGATGCTATGGTTTGCTGGTAGCACTTTTTATGTTTTTTTTTAATGCCTGTAGTGCAGAGCTATATTGCAGAGATTTAGGTTTGGGTTAGTCCCAAGAAAAAAAAACTATAATTGAAAGACTGCTTATCCATTGACTGCTTCTGCTACCACCAGCAAAATAAGGAAAGACAACTAATATCCAACATCGAATTTAAGGTAGAAAATCAACTAAAGCTATAAAGAGCTTATACTACTATTAATCATTCCATTCACGTCACCTTTTTTCGCCCTTTTATACATGGTCTCATTGAATCTTCACAAAACCCTATGAGATGGTTAATAGTAACAAAAAAAAAAAAACAGTAGTAAGATTAGGATAACTTGGTGACATGACCCAAATTAAAAAGCTAGTCAACAGGAGGCTCAGGACTCAAACTCAAAACTCAGCTGCCTTGCTGTAGTTCTAATATAGCCATGCAGTCTTTGGTAAGGGGACCAAGGTGCAGGACTACTACCTAGTGGTCTTTTTACCTGGGGCAAGGCTTTGTGGTTCTCATTCTGTCTGTCATGTGACTGTGAGGATCACACACAGACATCTCTCTCTAGATCTTCCCCATACCAGCCCTCACTAATAGAATAATAAAGCTTTCCTCAGAATCATATCATCTCTTAAAGACAGAAATCAACTACAAAGAGGGAGTTTTTGTTAGGAAGATTTTTTAAGGTTAGTTTTGAATCATTGAAATTGCAGTTAATAAAATCAGAAACATGAGCACATGCGCATCTGAAAGCTGATAGGCAATCACATCCTGAGTGATGTGTAGAAGAGACGGTCTTTCAGAAATAAGATTCATAGTTTTAGTGGGTTCACAAGCAGATTCATAAACTTTTCAAATAAAAGTTATGTTTTCCTTTTGAATTTGTTTCTCCTACATTTGGACCTCAGTGTTAGGAGATAGCTTCAAATACGGAATTTAGTTCCATGCTTATTTAGTAATTGAGGGTAATCTAAAAATCAGGGCTTTCCAGACCTTGAGATGTTCATATTTTCAATCTCTCTGGTCTAAAGCTACTCTCTGCAGGAGGAAGGAGCCAGATGAATGGCTGCCCTTACTAAAACAATGTGGGAAGGTCCCAGGACACACTGTACAATGTAAGCAAGACATTCTTTTCCACAAATGTCAAGATCACTTACCTTCAAATACTAGTTCAGTGCAGCTATGGGACTGGGGGAACCTGCAGCCCAGAAATATGTTAAGTAGTTTGCCTAATTTTGAACCAGTGTTGACCTCCATTTATCCAAAGGCATATTTTGTGCACTTATCCCCCAAAATTCATTTGGTTTTCTTTCAGCCACTCAAGTTAACAGGTATCACACCTGATAAAGACCAGATTTCCATTTTATCCAAACCTCTCCTGGGTAAAGAAGTATCTGTTTTAAATCAGTCACCATAAATGTGACTCCTGAAGGTACTATGGTTCTAAAAAGGAATGTCCTGGTATTAGCAAAATATTTATTCCCATAGAGATTAAAGCAACTACTCCATTGCAATCAGTTATCTGGAGGCCTCAGTTATAAAAAAGGAGGGAGATTGAATCACTGAAGTAGGAGCCAGATACCCCACCGTACACTTAGTAGGGGCTTATCTAGAAGTATCTGTGAGAATGATATGGCTGGTAAGGTGTGAAAAACTCAGGCACGAGAGAAAGAAGAAATCTCAGCTGGAAGAGCACACTTCTCTGTCCACATCTCATAGCCCGAGGCTGATTTCACAAGGACTCATAAAGAAAAACCACCTTTCTCAGTGATGATTTATATTTTCCAGAACAGGGGAATCAGTGCTAAGATCAGTGAAACAACTTGCCTAAACAACCATAACAGACATCTAATTTAGCACTAACAGTGTTGCTTAGTGACACCCAAAAGGCTGTTATTAGTGCTCAAATGTAAAATTAAGAGAGAGTGCAACATTTTAATTAATGCATTGTTTTTATCATGGGCCTACTGAAAGTGCTTTAATGTAGCATGTGAGATAAAATCAAGAAGTTAGGAAGAAGGAACAATTCCTACATGGCAAAGAATCACAGTAAGTGTTCAAGGAATATGATCACCTGTCACTAGTCCACAGCTCCAATAAGAAGAGAACCCTGTAGCATCATCAATTCCCTCATTTGGAACAACATGCCTTACTGGAGTTTATCACTTTCCTCCCTAGGACAAGCAACTTAGATTCAGGGCCTTAGAGTAGACATAAGACAGAAGATATCACTTAGTACAACCCCCCAACTCAAGACAGCAACCCTACCAGATTCAGTCATTCATTCAACAACTGTTTTGAGTACCTACTGTGCATCAACTACTATACTAGACTCTTATCAGTGCATTCTAAAAGGACTCCAACCTCATGAAGATAACAGTCTAATAAATAAGACGATACAAAGGACAAGTAAATGTATGAATAAGTACAGATTTTGACACAGTTTATGAAGGAAATAAACAGATGCTGGGACAGAGAACAACACAGGGCAACAGGAATCCAACCACAGATAGGCTGGTCAGGCAAAGTGCTCTCTGGAAAGGTGACATTTAAGCTGACTCCTGAAAAGAGGAAATTTGCCAAGCAAGATGCTGAGGAAACACCATTCCAGTTAATGAAACAACCAGTGTAAGAATCTGTGGGGTTAAGTATCTGGAGCGCAGTGAGGAAAGGGAAGGAGGTACCATTAAAGATGTGGGCAGAGGTCAGATAACACATTGCTGGTGACCATGATAAAGGGTTTGAATTTTAACTTTAAATATAACAGGAAGACTTCAGAGAGGAGTGACAGGATGTGATTTATACTAAAAAAGGTGCTCCACCATATGCCGTCTCCCGTGACATAGGGATTTCCCTGTGTAAACTGGCATGCTGGGTACCAAGCTTTAGAACTCTCTAGGCTCCTTGCGGCCCATGTGATTACCATACCTTTTTAAAAGCAAGCACATGGGTCCAAGAGTTCATCCTGTAATAATAGTAGTTACAGGAGTAGTCGCAGCAGCAGCTAATATTTGTTACATGCTTCCATGTGTCAAGCATCATTTTAATGATTTTATGTATTAGTTTATCTAATCCAAGGATGTGGACTCTATTTTTATCCCTACTTTACAGATGAGGAAACAAGCAATTTGTGCAACCAGTAAATACTTTCTATTACAATGGTTTTAGCCCTTCTCTTTATTATTTCCTTTCTCTTACTTTCTTTGGACTTAATTTGCTTTTATTCCTAGATTTCTGAGATGAATGCTTACAAAGTAGATTGTCAACCCTTCTGTTTTCTGAAGTATCCATTAAAATTGTCAGTTTTCCTCTAATATTGCTTTAGCTGCATTGTACAGGTTTTGTTATAATTTAGCTCAAAATGTTTTCTTGTAGCCATTGCAATTTCACCTTTTATCCAAGATTTATATGGAGTGTAATGCTTAATGTCCAAACATTTGAGGATTTTCTAGTTATTTTTCTATTATTGAATTCTATTTTAATTCCACTGTGGTGAAAGAATGTTCTCTAGAATCATCTGAAATTTGATGAGACTTGTTTAATGTCCCAGAATATAGTCTACTTTTGAATATGTTCCATGGACATTTGAAAAGAATGAGTATTCTGCAGTTGTTGTAGGCAGTTTAATGGTGTTGTTCAAATCTTCTATATTCTTCTTAGATTTTTATGAATGTGCCAAGCAATAAATACAAGAGGGTATTAATATCTGTCTATTTAATCTTAACAAATTTTGCTTTCTGTATTTTGATGTTATATTATACACAATTGTTTTTTTTACACAATTGGCCCTTTCAGCATTAAGAATTCTCTTTTTATTTTCAGTAGTATTTCTTGCCTTAAAGTCTATTTTAGTATTATAGCCTCACTAGCTTGCTTTTGGTTAATGTTTACATGGTATATCTTTTCCATCATTTTACTTTCAACCTGTCTATGACATTTTTAATGAATGCCTCCTATAAATAGGACATAGTTGGTAATCTGACAATATTTGCCTTTTAGCTGGAGTGTTTAGTACAGTTACATTTACTATAATTACTGATATAAATACTTATATACTTGATATTTTCCCATATTTGTCCCATCTATTTTTTATTGTTCTTTACTCTGCCTTTTCTACCTTCTTTTGGATTAATCAGATATTTTATTTTATTCCATATTTAGCTCCTCTACTGGCTTTATGTATGATTCTTTATGTGGTTGCCCTAGAGATTGAAATATCTCTTCCTCTTCCTCCATCATAGCTGGTGGCTGAGACAAGGCAAAGCCCTGCATTGTTTCATATTTCTGGTGTATTTCATGACTAGTGTTTAAGTCTTCCAAATTATCATGTGTTTTCATCATATGTGACAATTAAATATATGGATTTTTTTGTCTCTGGGTCTCATTTCAGGCAGCGGAGTTGCTGTAGATTTTGATAAATTAAAAAAAAATCCTTTCTGTCCTCTTCATGCAAGATATTGCAGACATCTATGTTAACCAGGTCCTCTTGCTTATATTGCAAGTACTGTATGACATTTTCTGACTCAAATACAATATTTCCATCATTATTCACCACAAACAGGAAGTCATCTAATGCCTGTAATGAAAATGGTTCTAAGGAGTCTTTATTGGTAACTCCTATCCTGTAGAAGATACATTGGCTTTCTAAATATCACCTTCATAATTCATAATTCTTGAATTATTAGGCATTGAATTCATACCTTTATGATTTCCTTAATAATTGCACCGAACTCATAACTCCTTTCCTCCCTCCTGCCCCTTGTGCTACTCTTGCCGTGTATTTTACTTCTATATTTTATAACCCAAGAGACATTTTTATTATTGTTACTTTAAACAATTAGCATTCTTTATATTGACTCACTCTGGTGATCTTAACTCCTCCCTATAATTTTGTGCCTTATCATTGATTATTTTCTTTCTTGTGTTTCCTTTTTTATTTATTTATTTTTTATGTTTTATTTATTTCTGAGAGAGAGAGACACTGTGAGCAGGGGAGGGTCAGAGAGAGAGGGAGACACAGAATCTCAAACAGGCTCCAGGCTCTGAGCTGGCTGTCAGCACAGAACCCGACATGGGGCTCGAACCCAGGAACCCTGAAATCATGACCTGAGCCGAAGTCAGACACTTAACACTGAGGCACCCAGGTGCCCCCTTGTGTTTCTTATTATACAGATACAAATTACGTATTTTCTGTTTTTCTGTTTGAAAAGTCTGTGCTTCACTATTAGTCTCCAGTATAGGAAAATTACATTGGTATTGTGGTTTTGGGTCAGACTGTAGATAATCATGAATGCTAGGCTGAAAGATAGATATTTATTAAATAGGTAATGAGGAGCCCCTAAATTAAGTTGTACAGTGAGCTTTTTGTCAATGTGCTAGGCCATTTAGACAGAAAAGAAAAGAAATTAGAAATAGGAACACCAATTAGAGAACTATTGAAAGATACAGGAAACACTCAAACTTGGTGGAGAGATCATGACAAGAATAGAAAAAGGGAGTAAATTAAAAGATGTTGATGAAGAAGAATAGATGTGATTTAAGAAGTATTTGGATATGACAATGTAAGAGAAAATGGCTAGTGAATAATGTCTTCCAGACTTCAAGACCAGTAATGAATTTAATGTGCTACTATTATTACAAGTGGAAAGATGATAGGAAAAGCTGTAGTTGGCAAGGAGGATGAAATATTATGTATCATGTTTCAGGAACTTAGATATTCAGGTGGAAATGCCCAGAATGCAACTGGAGGTTCAGAAAGATTGGAGATAAAAATACAGGTCCAAGAGACATTTACTAGAGGCACTAATTGAAAATATAGCTAAAATAGTATATAAGAATGGAAGGGAATGGAAAAGAGTATGTAGAGAGGTTGCACTCCTCTCTTCTCATTCCATTTGCCTCTCCACCCCACCACTTCTTCTACAGACTCTCCCCCAATGCACCAGCCCCTAGTCCTTACCTGCTATGCCAGACAGGAGAAGGGTTGGGAAGGGATATTTGCAAAGGCAACAATTAAGTATGTGACTTCAAGAAGAAAGTGAAGAAAGAACATAGAAGGGCAACCCAAGTATTAACAGAGGAAAGAGCATATTTTATGTCCCCAGGACCATGCAACTGAGGTGGTCATATCTAGGTTAAAATATGCATATAAAGCTATGTTCATAATTTAAGTAAGATTATCCATATATTTCAAATAACTTTATCTAATTATACATGAGTCTTAGGAGTTAAAGTTGTTTTATGATTCATACTTTTTATCTTTTTGAAGTCTTCTACAATCAAAATGCATTACATTTTCAATTAGAAAAATATACACTTTTTTTTTTTGCTCACTTCCCTTCCCACTCTGAACCACCCTCCCAAAAAAAATTTTTTATTATATTAGACAGAACGGTCTGGTGTATGTCATTGTCTGAAAACCAGGGTACCCAGCAGGGAATTCAGCAATGAGAATAACAGTTATGCCTAACACAGACCAGAAACAGAATGATCAGAAAAGTGGATAAAACATTTCAGGACTAGGAAGAACCTCAGTGCTGTTAAGCCATAAAATAATATTTTAGTTAATCATCTTAACTTTTCCTATTTCTGAAGAATAGTTTCATGTATAATGTTAACATCATGGTACAAGAAAGAATCTCTAGAGATGATCTGCTTTTAAGCAACTGAATATCTAAGTCATCTAGAAACGCAACTGGTTTAAGCTCTTAAACATCTCCACAACCTCCTTTGAGAACCCGTTCAAATGTTCTGAGGTTATGATAGTGAGGAATTTCATATTATATATTTGATTATACAATAGATTCTATAGGGATAGAGGGAGGAACAACACTTCAAATTAACTCTGAAATTCCATTTAAATCCGAATGGTTGTCTTCCTGAGAAGATAAAACCATGTCCAAACAGTACCATGTTCCTAACTCTGAGAAAGCTTGATTTAGAAGCATGGTAGAAATGTCTTCTTCCAAGATTCCACCTGGACAGCACCTAGACTTGTCCAAATTCTCAGTAAAACGTAAAACTGAACAGCCCTTTGGGAATATCCAACTAATGCTAATTATCCAGCTATTGGAGAGGAAGCCATTTGCTTTTCACAACTAAACTGAAGTTGTTCTCCTATGAACAGACTTACCTCCAAAGGGTAAATATACATCATCAAGTGAAATGCACAAGCTGCCTATCCATTTCTTTCTGTTGTGAAACAAAATTATAAATCATAAGAATATAAAGAATTTGATAACCAAATTCCCATTCCCATGGAATTAGCCAAACAATTAATCCTTACCATCTGAGTAGATATATGAACCATCACTTGAAAATGTAAAAATAGAATTTGCAAAAAACCCACAAAAAGTGGCATACTGCATAATGGGTATGTTTGCTCTTCCTTGGTAACTAAAGGTTGAGCTCTGTTGTTGGCAAAGCTTAACAGTGACCCAGAATTAAATAATGAGGCCACGTTTCAATATCATTTAAAATTTCAGGCTGGAAATTTTACCTCTATTCATAAGTTCCAGTTAACTGCCTATACCATAATAGTTGAATAAGAGCATAACCACTTGACTGTTACTCTTTCATTATTAATTAAAGATTAAGATTACTTATGATACGTCACTTTGTATTCTCCAACAGTCCTGATGAAATCACCATTGTTTTTATGTAAGATATGTAAGACTGGTCCTTGGAAAACTTTCTAAGTGATTGACATGTGCTTCTCTGGAGATTTGCCCTCTAAAAATCTGATAATGAATCATGTCCATACAAGCACTTGCCTTATTTTTTACCCTTAAAAACTAACTAAATGTTTATCAATACTCTCCATCCTTTTTCTTTTCTTCTCCTTTCTGCTTGCAGAAGGGAAATGCCAGGGGTTCTATAATGGTTTCCAAAGTATATATTAACATGTGAAATTCAAAAAGTTATGATTTCATTAACTTAGGTAACCATCTGGGAAATGGCAGCAAGATCTTCAGCTATTAGAATTGTTAGTTTGATTCCCATTTGTATTTTCAAAGCAAGCATCTAGATTTTTCGTATTTTTTACATTAGCAGTTTGGAGGATATAAAGGTACTCTTCCAAGTGTCTCTACATATCAGTTTCATTCCCAAAGTTTTCAAAGGGCCAGTTCTAAGGCTTTCTCTCCAGACTGTTGAGAGACTGGCTTATTTTCAATCCAAGAATGCACAATGATAGGAGTTACATGAAACCTCCTTATCTAACATTCCTAATAATATACCACAAAGTAGTTAACTAAGATTTGTTGGCTTATTCCCCTGACAAGTCAACACACCTAAAGCTCAAGTCACCAAAACAGCACCAGGCATTCGATTCAGAGCAAGACTCAACACTCCCAGGTGTAATGTATGACCAGACCATTCTACCATATTTAATACACTCATGATTAACCTCATTTGTGGCTGCCAATCTGGAAGTGGCAGGCAGGAGCCTGTGAAGGATCTTAAGTGAACTCTCAGCCACATTCCCAGTAAGTCTGCTCTCATTTAGATAGCGGTGCAGATGGACATATCACAAAACATGCTCATGATATGAAAATGTGCCAAAAGGAACAAGTAAGTCCTAACTTTGGTTTAGAGTCAAAGGTAGGAATGTGGATATGACCCAGAGCAATGCAGCACTGAGTGCACTAAGTGGAAAGACATTTAATGATTCATCTAAAAAGTTGGCTTTCAGGAGGATTCTAAGGGTATTGGCCTTTGGCACACTTGAACAGATTTCTTTTTCCCCTAACACTTTAGGTCCTGAGACAAAAAAGCATATATCTGGAAGTAGGGCTAATAAGACAAGATGATAATTGTGCTGTTCCTTGGGCACTACCTTATTCTGTTCCCCTGGAATTAGAGAAACTGTTTCCTTGAACTACATAATCTCATCTCTTTATCCTATATCAAGGATAAGATATTGAGAAAAAAAAAAAGATATTGCATTCTTTTGGATTCAAGTAAAGTTCCTTTCAACAAGTCTTCCTGTTAGAACTTTCTAAAGTTCTAGCCCAGAGTTTCACTTCTAAAACTGAGTAAAGTTCCTTTGTATGTGAATGCTTTTTAATAAATTACCTCCCAATAAAACTATTTACTTTTTTTCTAAGCATCTTATCACCAGTGGAAACAAGGGATGACTTGAGAATACCCCCACCAAAAATAGCAAATAACCCCTTCCAAGCCACCTCAAATAAGCATACAATCCGAAATAAAACTACTAGGTGGTTATTCATATGCTACAAGAAAATTCCCCTGTTCCCTTTCCTGACAGACAATCTAAGCCTGTCTTATAGGGAAATTCTGGAACATAATGCCCCCCCTTTTTTTAAAAATTAGTTTACTGTCAAGTTGGATTCCGTATAACACCCAGTGCTCATCCCCACAAGTGCCCTCCTCCATGCCCATCACCCCCTTCCCCTTCCCCCCACTCCATCTGCCCTCAGTTTGTTCCGAGAGTCTCTCATGATTTGCCTCCCTCCCTCTCTCCCACTATTTTTCCCCTTCTTCTCCCCCATGGTCCTCCGTTAAGTTCCTCCTAATCCTCCTATACCTGCAAACATATGGTATTTGTCCTTCTCTGCCTAACTTATTTCGCTCAGCATAACACCCTCAAGGTCCATCCATGTTGCTACACATGGCCAGATTTCATTGTTTCTCATTGCCATGTAGTATTCCATGGTATAGATAAACCACATCTTCTTGATCCATTCATCTGTTGATGGACATTTAGGCTCTTTCCATGTTTTAGCTGTTGTGGAGAGTGCTGCTATGAACATTGGGGTACATGTGCCCCTCTGCATCAGCACTCCTGTATCCCTTGAGTAAATTCCTAGCAGTGCTATTGCTGGGTCCTAGGGGAGTTCTATTGTTAATTTTTTGAGGAACCTCCACACTGTTTTCCAGAGGGGCTGTACCAGTTTACATTCCCACCAACAGTGTAGAAGTGTGCCCATTTCAGGACTCTAGATGCTGGCGAGGATGTGGAGAAATGGGCACCGTCCCCCCCTTTTTTAGATTTAAGTTTATTTATTTAGAGAGAGGGGGTGGCGGAGGGGCAGAGAGAAAGGAAAAGAGAAAACCCCAAGCAGGCTCTGCACTGACAGTGCTGATGCAGAGCTTGAACTCAGGAACCGTGAGATCATGACCTGAGCTGAAATCAAGAGCCAGATGCTCAACCAACCGAGCCACCCATTCCCTTTCTTTTTCTTCTTTCTCTTACCTCTCCATCTCTATATTTCTTAAAATATTCATTCCAAATAGAAAACTATAACCAATTTTCCTTCAAAGTCTCTGCTGTAAAGAGGTAGGCATTAGGCATTAGAAGAGAAAGAAAAATTTAATTTATTTGTTTAGCGGCCACACCCTTTAATATCTTCTTTTCTTCCTCTTTTATTCTTAGGATGTCATACAGTATGATACAATACAAAGGTGTGATACAGTATTTCCATTTCCATTGCAGTAAAATGTCACATAGTAACTCTGAAGAGTAGGTGGAATGAAGATCTGATTTACCCGAAAATAAAGTTGAAATCAAAAAGGAAGAAAATGGGGAAAATAAATCCAGTTTTTTCCTAAAAGTAAGCTTTACGACTTAATGAAACTCATGTATAGGTACACGTTGTGTGTTTAAAAGTACCCATAATAAATGTGACAACTCTGAAAGTGATGGCCTTCCAAGACTTGAGCCTAGAGAAGTGGACAAGGCAACTAACTTGAGCCAATAGGTATAATGAAATAGAGGAATCAATAATAGTCTATCTGTCATCTTGGTTTCACATGGCAATGAACTCACTGAGCACAATGAAGATCTACTGAAAGGAAATGAGAACCTAGTAGACTTCTCAAGGCAAGTCAGTCTCCTGGGTGAAAAGTACCTGCTCCTACTTTGGTCTCTTTCTCCAAGCCTCCAACATTTTAAACCAAATGACCATTCACAAGACCAACAGGGCTTTCATCACAGGAAAGAAACAAGGTGCCACCTACCACGGGAGCCATAAGGCATCAGAATCACCTCATTTAGGTGAGTACTAAAAAAGGACTAAAAAAGGGTATTCTAAGTCACCTTAATCCACGAAATAGCAACAACTGAAGCAATCAGATCTGGACTTCGAAACATGTAGTACCCAAACCTTCTTTTTATCTGTAAACTCTGGTGCTTTTGTTGAGGATTGAATTCACTTGAAATTTGTGTGTCTCAGTTTAGGCTGTTGTAGCAAAATACTATAGAGCAGTAGGTGGTTTAAACAGTACATACTTATTTCTCACAGTTCTAGAAGCTGGGAAGTCCAAGATCAAGGTGCCAGCAGATTTTGAGTCCCCTCTCCCTGGCTTGTAGATGGCTGCCTTCTTGCTGAATTCTAACATGATGGAGAGAGATAATTTCTCTCCTGTCTCTTCTTATAAATACTATTCATAAGAGCTCTACCTGAATTACCTACCATAACCCCACATCTGAATACCATCACGTTGAAGACTGGGGCTTCAACATTTGAATCTGGTGCTATTCAGTCCATAGCAGTGCGTGACTAATTAAAGAATTTTCCATACTTAGTTGGCAAGGAGGAAGGCCTTTAGAAAGGTCTCCAGTGGCCAGAATTGGTCTTTCATGATCGAAAATCAGTTCCCTCAAGAGAAAACCTAAATCCTGCTTTTGAAGCGAAGGGCTTAGATTTTACACTTCCCCTTGGTTCCTTCCCAAGATATCTCATCTCAGTTATTCTAATGAGCTGATGCTCTCATTTTGGCCTTCTTCTCCAACCATCAACATTTGAATCCAGTTACCTTTCACAAAACCAACAAAATCATAGGCACTTTACCCACAGTGGACACGAAGTCTTCTCAAACATGAGTCTTGTCTCTCCAGAACAAAGCAGAAAACAGAGATCTCAGTGTTTTTAATCTTTTGCTCCCATGCATTCAGTGAATTCTCAAGAAGTAATCCAATGAGTAGAGTTTCAAGCCACCAGCCAGACATAATGCTGATCAAAAACAACACCTATATTCCCTGGCAGACTAAAAAATTTCAACTTCTAACACAATAGTTAACACATAAATAATTTTCTATAACACTAGAAGATACAAAGTGTAAGCAAGCTAAAGCACATTTTCCTTTAACCCTTTACCGGAAATAAATTTATTGAAAAAGTAGCCTCTACTGTTTATATAGAGTCAGAGATAACTAAACTCCACCCATGAGAATTACCCTTAGTTGCAAAATCACTGTAGGGAGCCAGACTAGTTTATTTTTGCATCTTCTAATGCCAGCAAACTAAACATGAACACTAAAGTGTGAAAGAAAATTCTTAAGCTGATTTCAAATCACAGGCATATGTTTGGATGGAAAAACATATTGAGGAACAAACACTTCAAAGGCAAATCCTTTAGAAATGGAATCACTGGCACCAGACCCACTGCCTGTTAAATTGTTTGACCAAAAAGACTGCTTCAAGAATCCTCCACTCTTTACCCCTATAACCAAAGCTGAAATCTTTGGAAGTAGTCCTGAAACCATAACTTCACTTGTGACACAATCCCTTTTCCATAACCCTGGCCAAACAGTCTAAGGAACCAAGAATGAAGCAACTTCTAGCTCTTGACTTACCTCCCAAGCATAAAGGGCTTCTCAAAGGTGATTAATTGTGATACAAAGAGAATACAAAACTACTCCACAGATGTAACACTACTTCTGATAGTCATAATACTATCACTTTTAAGTTGTTATTTTCTTGTGGGCTCATATCCAGCTCATCTTTCAGATTAGTGTATATGTATGTGTGTGTGTGTGTATACATACACTCACATATGTTTAACAAAAGAGCTTCAATTTAGGACTTAAAGTCAATAATGGTTTTTAAACCACTTGATGGAAAGTTTGGGAGAATGTCTGTTTTGGATTTCTTTTCTCTTACAAATCAAGTATATATTTAATTCTCTGTGTTTACTGAATAAAAAGGGAAATAATAGAGGGTGAGAATCAATTCTCTTTTAAAAAAATATTTTTAGGATTTTTCATTTATCAAATCACAAATAGGCCATCCAGACAAAAAATCTTGGTTGGAGTATAAATTATACATGTGAACATAAATTTTACATAGAAAAGCCATTATATACATATATGCATATTTCTGGGTGTTTATGTTCCTCATAAGAAGACTGTAAGAAGGGACTATTCCCATATCTCTTGGTGCCAGCAGCATTGAAATCATTTAGTAATAAATAAACAACTTTCAGAAGTTTTTCAGAACCAATCCATTTCCAAGTGTTTTATGTGTATTAAGTTCACCTTTTATTCAGTTATAAATTAGGAAACTTATACCCACATACCAGGAAAAGTTCTCTGTTATGCTAATTCATTTCACTATTGTTTCCTGCACAAAGGCAAATGGCATTTTCTGTTTTATTCTCCACCAAATTGTGAGAGGCAGTTTTCTCCTTCTGAAGCTCACTTGCATATTCATTCATCTAGGCTGCTATGTTTTCTGCTCTGCTCTCTGGCAGGCCTCAGGCCTGAAGAATTTCAAGGCATCAAAAACTTTAGCAGAGACTGTGTAAGAGCCAAATAGCCTCACCCCTAGTGCTCAGAACTACAAATGCCTTTTACATTGCATGCTAAAAGAGAAAAACTCCTTCAAAAAAAGGCAACTATTTACATAAAGCACTGCAAAAGTTCCCACTACCACCATTATTCCCTTCCAAAAACTGTCTCTTGATACTCACTTATTACTTAAAAAATACAATCCTCTGTCCTGGAATTGTCATTCGCTTCCCTGCTTAGATAACTCAGAAAGGGACATGATGACAGAAGCTCTTTTTGAACCCAGCTAGATTACATGGAGAGTTCGTTCTACTTTTGCCAAGAGAAATGAAAAGCAAAGGGGAACAGATGGTTACAGAAGACATTCCTGGACCAGGCTGGCTCTGATTCTCCATCCTCAAGACTGGACTACACTACAATGCAAAGTGATATAAACTCAACCCATTCTCATTTTAAGCCTAGGTAATCACCCCTGGCTCAGCATCAATTCCATGCCTCAGCAATTAGTTGTAAAACTGTAATTCTCTCTGACCTTTAGTTTTCAGGATTTTTGAAACTAAAAAGAAAGTCTCAAAAGAATGAAGATAAAGACCAAATGGAAAAAGAAATGAGTTGTCTGGCAGACATATTCTTCAGATTAACATTCATATCTTTTATTCTCATTTGGTAAACCTTAGAGAAGATCTCACATGCCCCCCTTTCCTTGCCCTGTTCCCTCCATCACCCTATCCAACCCCCAAGATGGAATGAAACTCAACCTTCTTTATATTTCTGTAACATTTTATTCAAGTAGTTATCATATCACTTAACATCATAATTGCATATATGTTTTGTTTCCCTACTGGATAGCAAGTTAGTTGAGATCAGAGAATAGGTTTTATTTACTTTTTTCTCTCCAGTGTGCCTTGAAATGAATGTTTGTTGAATTAAATCAAATTAAAGATAATAAAAAGTACTAGAAATAGTTGAATCCTTACTGTGTATATAGGATATTTATCATTAATAGTCTTCGAAGTTGAAAAGTGTCCATATATAAAGACTGTAGCAAAAACTATGAGAGAGTGGCAAATGAACCTGGGGTACAACAGATTAGGAATGGCACTTTTGGTTTTAAAGAAGGACATGGTATCATACTCAGAAGCCAAAATAAGCCTCCTATTATGCATATGAATGAGAACCTATTAAAACAGGATTGCATGGGGCCTATCTGAAGTAAAGAAGCACAACTATAAAGGAGTTTAAAGTAGTAGTTAAGAATGTGGGTTCTAAACCTAAAGAGTCTCCCAGTGGTCAATTTGGAGAATATTTGAGCAACTGAATAAATAATTACAGTGATAGATTATAACCCATAGAATTGGAACTCATGCATTACTCACTGATATAAATAATGACAACTCAGGGCACCTGGGTGGCTCAGTCGGTTAAGCATCAAGCTCTTGATTTCAGCTCAGGTCAAAACCATGATCTCATGGTTTGTGGGATCAAGCTGCATAGGATTCTGTGCTGAGAGCTGAAAGCCTGCTCAGGATTTTTTTTCTCTCTCTCTCCCTCCCTTTTTCTCTGCCTCTTCCCCAATTTACACACAGTCCCTCTCTCTCTCAAAGTAAATAAATAAACTTTAAAAAAATAAAATAATGACAGCTCTTCCTTGCAGTAGAATTCCTTCCTTGCAGTAACTGTGGAAGAAATAGTAGAAATAGTAAATCACCATACAGCAAACACTGCTATTATAATTGTCTCAAGCAGGGCATGTGGGAGGCTTAGTTGGTTAAGAGCCCAACTTCAGCTCAGGTCATGATCTCACAGTTCGTGGGTTGAAGCCCCATGGTGGCCTCTCTGCTATCAGCACGGAGCCTGCTTCAGATCTTGTGTCTCCCTTTCACTCTCTGCCCTTTCCCCCACTCACACTCTCTCTAAGATAAATAATCATTAGGGGCACCTGCGTGGCTTAGTCAGTTAAGCGTCTGACTTTCGCTTAGGTCATGATCTCACGGTTCGTGGGTTCGAGCCCCGCATCGGGCTCTGTGCTGACTGCCAGCTCAGAACCTGGAGCCTGTTTCAGTCTGTGCCTCCCTCTCTCTGACCCTCCCCTGCTCATGCTGTCTCTCTCTCTCCTAGAAATAAATAAAACATAAAAAAAAATTTTTTTAAATAATCATTAAATACATAAATAAATAAATATATGATAAAATTCAGGGCAAAAGTATGATGAGAAACAGGAATTTTTTTTTTCAAAATGTCATATGACACCAAATGAATGAGACTTCTTTAACAAATAAAACTGTACCTGTCTCCAGTAAGTGGTCTTGAGGGACTGTATGTATTTTATTCTTGTTCAGTATATTTTTGAACTACATTTTCAAATGTCAAAGGCAAAAATGGTGTACTTTTAGTAGAAAAACCTGGCAGACACCACCGTAACCAAATGATAGAAGTTAACATCACCAGTTAACTCTGATATGATGTACTGAAGAGATTGCCACAACAGTTTTATGGTATTTTAGCCAAAAAAATGCAAACCTAAATTTAAATATGAGGAAATATCTAACAAACCCAAATTGAAGGACATTTAATGAAATAATTGACTAATACTATTTTTTTGTATTTTTTCTAATAGTTTATTGTCAAATTAATTTCCACATAACACTCAGTGCTCATCCCCACAAGTGCCCTCCTCCATGCCCATCCCTCCTTTCCCCCACATCCATCAGTCCTCAGTTTTTGTCAGCATTCAAGAGTCTCTCATGGTTTGCCTCTCTCCCTTTCCCCCACCATTTCCCCCCTTCTTCTCCCCCTTGTCCTCAGTTAAGTTCCTCCTAATCCTCCTATACGTGCAAACATGATATTTGTCCTTCTCTGCCTGACTTATTTCGCTCAGCATAACACCCTCAAGGTCCATCCATGTTGCTACACATGGCCAGATTTCATTGTTTCTCATTGCCATGTAGTATTCCATGGTATAGATAAACCACATCTTCTTGATCCATTCATCTGTTGATGGACACTTAGGCTCTTTCCATGTTTTAGCTGTTGTGGAGAGTGCTGCTATGAACATTGGGGTACATGTGCTCCTATGCATCAGCATTTCTGTATCCCTTGGGTAAATTCCTAGCAGTGCTATTGCTGGGTCATAGGGGAGTTCTATTGTTAGTTTCCTGAGGAACCTCCACACTGTTTTCCAGAGGGGCTGTACCAGTTTACATTCCCACCAACAGTGTAGGAGGGTGCCCGTTTCTCCACATCCTCGCCAGCATCTAGAGTTCTCTGATGTGCTCATTTTAGCCACTCTGACTGGCATGAGGTGGTATCTCAGTGTGGTTTTGATTTGTATTTCCCTGATGAGGAGGGATGCTGAGCATCGTTTCATGTGTCTGTTGGCCATCTGGATGTCCTCTTTGGAGAAGTGTCTGTTCATATCTTCTGCCCATTTCTTCACTGGGTTGTTTGTTTTTCGGGTGTGAAGTTTGGTGAGTTCCTTATAGATTCTGGATATTAACCCTTTATCCGATATATCATTTGCAACTATCTTTTCCCATTCCGTTGGTTGCCTATTAGTTTTGTGGGTTGTTTCCTTTTCTGTGCAGAAGCTTTTAATCTTGATGAGGTCCCAATCGTTTATTTTTGCTCTTGATTCCCTTGCTTTTGGGGATGTGTCAAGTAAGAAGTTGCTGCAGTGGATGACCAATACTTTTAAAAAATCATGATCATGAAAGTAAAAGAGAAAAAGACGATGAACTTCCTAGATTGGAAGAGACCAAGGAGATGCCACAACTAAATTCTTCTGAGTTTGCCTATATTAGATTCCTCACATGAGTGGTATCATCTAATTTTTATTCTTCGAGGTCTGACCTATTCATTTAACATATTATCCTCCAGTTTCATCTGTGTTAGTATAAATGGCAGGATTTCCTCCTTTCTCATGGCTTTCTCTACACCCTTGCCAATACTTGTAACCTCTCGTCTTTTTAACAAAGCCATTCTAACAAGCATGAGGTGACATTTCATTATGGCTTTGATTTGCATTTCCCTAATGATTAGTAATGTTGAGCACTTTTTTACATACCTGTTGACCATTTGTATTTCTTCCTTGGCAAAATGTCTGTTCAGTTCCTATGCCCAGTTTTTAATTGCATTATTTAGTATTTTGTTCTTGTGTTATATGAGTTCCATGTGGGTTTTTCTTTTTTTTAGGTATTAACCCTTTAAGAGGCAGTTTCCAAATATTTTCTCCCATTTAAAAGTTTACCTTTTACATTTTGTTGGTGGTTTCCTTTTGCTGTGCAAAAGCTCTTTAGTTTGATCTATTTTTGCTTTTGTTGCCTATGCTTTTGGTGTCCTAACAAAGAAATTACTGACAAGCCCAATGTCGACGGACATTTCCCCTATGTTTTATTTTAAGAGTTTTATGGTTTTAGGTCTTAAATTCATTTTGAGTTAACTTTAGTGTGTTGTGTAAAATATGGATCCAATTTCATCCTTTTGCATGTGGATATCCATTTTTCCTAACAGCATTTATTGAAGACACTTTCCTTACACTTTTGTGTAGTCTTTGCACCCTTGTCTAGTATCAACTGACCATATACACATGGATTTACTTTTGGGCTCTCTATTCTTAATGACTTCATACTTGTACAAAAATGCAGCCTCTCTCCAAAAGATATTCAAAGTAGATGTGTTAAGACTCAAAATAACAGTTTCCAAAGGATTCCAAAATATTTTAATAGATTAGTTGTTGAAGCAAGTAGATAGCTTCCCAAGAAAAGCACTTTGAAAAAGCAACTATATTTTAGATATATAGATTCCTAATTAAGTTTTAAAAAATCAGATTACATGGTAGACATATTTTACCCTTTTAGAACTAGCAAAACTAATAAGCCAAATGAAAAGCAATTTCTGCTTTTTTGTACTTGCAATATACAATTGCTGCTCTTTACTTGATTTGAAGATACATGCATAGAAACTACTTCTAAACCTTTTTAAGGCAAATGTTTCTATTTTGTGTTTAAACACATTTAAATTCAGGGTTTTTTGTTTTATTTTCATTTTGGGGGTTTTGTTTTTCTTTTGTTTTACCTCCAAAAAGTGTGCAGTACCTCTTCAGCTCATTGGCAGGACTCAGATTTCACAAAACCTGAGCTGGAAATTACAGTCCTGAACTAAGACTCCAGTAACACAAGATTATAGAAAGTCTGGTATTATTTCAAGTCAGGATTTTCTTCCCTATCCAATTTCACCCAGAGTTGAGCATTAGTCAGTCTGCACCTTTCGTATAGCAGAAAGGAGATTTGATTAATATGATTTCTTTGTAGAAAAATCTAAGAAGATTAGGGCACAATGATATAGGGAAAGCATGCCCCTTCTCAACATGACACTCTTCAGCACTATATATATAAGGGTCTGAAGATCCTTCTAGTCATTAGATTGTTCACACTAGCTGCATTTGAAAAAGGGAGAAAAAATCTACAATCAAGGAAAACTTTCATTTTTTTCATATTTTAGTTTCCATCTCACCAACAGGTCAACAAATCTGGAGGTTGATATCGATTTCACTCTATAGGCAGGAAAGAGCATCTTTCAAACAAGTATTTGCACATTGTTTCCCCCATCCATCCCACCCCTCTTTTTGGGACTGTGTTTTGTGATGGTCTCCAGGGAAAACATTAGAAATTTCTAAATGACTCCTGTACTCACTGAAGCACAATGCAAAATAAATCTACTTGGGGTGATTTCCGTTAACTATTTTCCATCTGTACATTTTGAAAATCTAATATTAACCAGGAGGCATGCTTTTCTGATATGAGGAAATGAATTCAAAGCTGGTTTAAAAAAATGTATATATCAAATGTCATGTACCTCTTCTACTTTTACATTATATTTGTATGAAAAAAATACATACGTTAAGAAAAAAAGAATAAAATTAAAACACCTTTCCCTAGACCCTCTCAAATTTCAGAATATGGGTATTATATTCCCACTGCTTTGCTCAAATGTAGAGCATTTGAGAACATGATAGATGAGGGAGTAAATTACTTTCAATTCACCATTTCCAAGGTTGTTTTCTCCTTAGACTATCACATGTCAATTTGATGGATATGAATGTGAAGATTCAGTTACAATAGAAAGGGCTCCAGGGTCAGAATTCACTGTGCAGCCGTCTTTGTACATCTCAGCAGCCCAGCTAAGACACCTCAGTGCTCACAACTTAAAGAACCCCTACTGTACCAGTCAGGGGCCTCTTGATTCACGCTTCTCTTCAGAAATCTGACAACCCACACAGGCCACCTAAACAGATACTAAACACTACATTAGTTGTTGGGGGGAAGGGAGCGAAGCTGATAAGCCTGGTATTTAACAGCCATATGCTCAAATGCAACTTATATTTTATATGATGGCACAAACAGTTAACTCCTGACTTTGAAAATGAAGTTTTTACCTATCTTTACAATATTTACTGCAAATTATAACATAATATTCATATGACAAATAAATATGTTAAAAACTATCAGTTTTAATACATAAATCCTAGTATAGGTATTATAGAAAAAACCTATAGCATAACTCATCATAGACAAATTAATGTAGTTATCTGACTATAAAGGAACCACTAAAACTCAGTATCTGTTCTCAAGCAAAACCCTAAGGTTTTATTCTTAACATTACAAAGAAAGATACATAAAACGAAGAGTTTACAGACCTCATAGAGAGATAATAAGTCAAGGATTCCATTACAGTCTATTCCTAGTAGGTTGAATCATATGAAATTATCACTTTTGAGGGTGGTCAAAAGTGGTCAAATATCAACAATTTAATATGTTTCCATATAATACTTAACACTGTATATAATAAAAATTAGATCTAGAACCTATCCAGTTCTCATTTCACCACCACCCTAGTTGAAGCCATCATCTTTCACCTGGAAAATTCTAATATCTTCCTAATGGTCCCCCTCCTTCCACTCTATTCTATAATTGATTCCCTCTTCTGCTGCCAGAGTCATCCTCTTTCTTAAACTTTTTTTTAAGTTTAACATGCATAAAAGTGCACAAGTTGTGAATACACAATTAGATGAATTTTCACAAACTGAACACATCCATCTAACCAGTGCCCAGATCAAGAAATAGAATCTTCACATAAATGAGCTCGTACAATGTGTCTTTTCTTGCATTTGGCTTTTTCACCTCAATAGTATGCTTGAGCTGGCATTTTCTTTCATGCTATTGTGGGTAACAACAACTTGTTCATTCTCCTTGCTATGTATCATTCCATTGTATAAATATATCACAACTTGCTTATTCCAGAGTGAACCAGAGTGATCTCTTTTTTTAATCTGTATTTATTTATTGGGGAGGGAGAGAACATGAGGGGAAGGGGCAGAGAGTGAGGAAGAGAGAGAATCCCAAGCAGGCTCTATGCCCATCTCAGAGCCTGACACGAGGCTTGATCTCTCTACCATGAGATCATGTCCTGAGCCAAAGTCTGGAGTCAGAAGCTTAACCAATTGAGACACCCAAGCGCCCCAAGAGTGATCTTTTTCTTTTTAATTTTTTTAATGTTTATTCATTTTTGAGATACAGAGTGTGAGTGGGGGAGAAGTAGAGAGAGAGAGAGAGAGAGAGAGAGAGAGAGAGACTCAGAATCTGAAGCAGGCTCCAGGCTCTGAGCTCTCAGCACAGAGCCCAACGCGGGGCTCAAACTCACAGACCATGAGATCATGACCTGAGCCAAAGGCCCACACTTAACTGACTTAGCCACCTAGGCACCCCAAGAGTGATAAATGTAAATAAGATCAGGTAATTTCCTTAATTAAAAGTTCATTTGCTTCCCATTGCATCCCAAAGCCCTTACCATGATGTTAGCACACCTCTAACTTACTGTACCACATCCCAGCACCCTCTGGTACACCCTTGCTGTAGCCACACAGTCCTTATTCCTATTTCTTCTCTCCATTACATGCTAAGCTCTTTCCCAACACAAAGCCTACGCATAGGCTAGTCACTTTCCAGAAAGTTCTCCCTGGACATTACTACTCTGAAGTGGGCTGGAGGGGAAGTTTAATATCTCGGTTACAGCCAAGCCTCAACTCATGAAATCATTCACTCAGTTTGATAGAAATAGCCTTCTAGCTGGTTATGTAGTACAGAGTTGTTGTTTGTTAATGGTTAACACTTTTTCACATTGAATCTGTTGCTTTGGAATTATGGTCAGTCAGTATGATAAAGGGCTCCAGAGGTAGAAATGTTGAAACCAAAGCCTTCTTACTGCAATCTTTGAATTCCTAACTAGACTTCTAAGGTGCCTTGCAACACACCTTGTATGAGTGTTCCCTGCAGGCCAAGTGGCACCAACTTCCCACAAAACTATAAACAAAGAGTTTCAAGAACAAAATCACTGCATCTGAAGAAAGGGAGGTTTTATATGGAAAGTGTTTACAGTGTTTTCTATAAAGGTACAAAAAGTTTCTATGGAGGAAGATGAAGCAAAATTTTTACTCAGCTTTTCAAAACTAAACCAGAATTTTCTATCAAGCACCTTGGTAAACCAGCAGATTTTTGTAATTTGCAAGTCCTGGACATTTCTAATTAAGAAAAAAAAAGTGGCGTGTTTAAAAAAAAAAAAAACAGGGGCGCCTGGGTGGTTCAGTTGGTTAAGCGTCCGACTTCGGCTCAGGTCAGATCTCATGGTTCATGGGTTCGAGCCCCGCATCAGGCTCTGTGCTGACAGCTCAGAGCCTGGAGCCTGTTTCAGATTCTGTGTCTTCCTCTCTCTCTGCCCCTCCCCCGCTCATGCTCTGTCTCTCTCTGTCTCAAAAAATAAATTATAAAAAAAAAATTTTTTTTAAAAAGCAATGTATTTTTAAAGGGTAGTAGGGAAATTAAATGTGTTTGGTTGGGTTTAACTTCTTCATGAAAATAAGCTTCTTATTCTGGCAAGAAATGGGTCATGGCAATAAAAGTGTGCTGTAAATTCAACTTGACAAATGAGAAAATGAATTCCTGAGGGGAAGGCCTATTAAAGGAATATTTTAATTTAATCATGCAATGAATATTTTTGAGAAGCTTCTATATATGCAAGAAACTGCCTTACATATTTTAATGAGGTAAAACATAGTATTAGTTAATATAGTAGTAGTTTCTTCTATTACTCACTTCTCAGCTATAATATAAAAAGATCAAATATAAGGGGGGAAAATGTGAAACTCCTATATGAAGATGCCGGCTTCTAATATTCGCTTAAAAACTTCACAATTCAGTAATGTGTTACACCCACAACTTAAAGATATGTGCAGAGCATTAGACATTTCAATGAACAGAAAAACAGCCTTCTTCTTTGGCATAAAATGTGATATGATGCCACCTTATGGTTGAAAATTAAATATGATGATAAACAGTCATTTTCAAATATACTTCCTAGATAGATCCCTGGGGAGGGAGGGGGAAAATGGTGAGTATTACTAAGTCTAGAAAATTCATAAATATAAATACACAGAACCAACTTAATCCTAGGAGTAAAGTATAAAACAGTTACTACAAAAGTGTACGAGATCTGGCACACAGATCTTGTGCCCATTCCCGGCATCTTCATAGCAAATGTCAGTTGGGTATTCCTAGGCTCAAATGGTTGTTCTTTACTTCCAGCTTTAAAAAACAACAAAAATATAAAGTAAAACCAAGTGGAAAGTGTTGTTATTAGCCCGCTATAGTTTACTAGGTATCAGGTTGAATGACTGTGCCATTTTTGTCGATCAAAAATGGTCAACTATTGGCAACTTCATAGGGCTCCTTCCATAATAACTTTAAATGTTAATGCAAATTCTACAAACTCAACTAATAAGCAAATATAACTGTAGTATTAGTCCAATATTATGTCAGTCACTCCTCACTAAATGACTGGAGAAATCTGGCCTGGCTCTTCCCAGGGCTCTTCAACAACGGCACTTCTCTACTGATCTTCTATACTGATCTCTGCCCTGGGTCTCCTGTACTTTCATATCCATGATACTGATCTACAATTCACTTCCAGTGAGCACTGCAGAAATTTCTCACTCAGTCTGCAATTACTCAAAGTTCCAACTTTAAAGTCGAGCATCATTATTGACCAAATTTTTGTAGCCCTCAGTTAATTCTGTTTCTGTTTGCTATTGAACAAACTAAGGAATTTTGGGAAATGCAGATTTCCTTCAATGCTTATTTTATAAAATATCATGAAAATACCAAATTTTGCTCAATTTTTCTCAACATTTGCTCCATATAAAGCCTCACTGGTTCCTGAGAAGAAAAAATCTCTTCCCACCTGAGAACTACCTGAAATATTTATTCAAATATTCAAAAGGTATTTCTCTTGTCACACTATCAAATATTCTTCCTTCCTCTTTCTCTAGCAATGACCTAATAATCAAAATGTCCAGTGCTCAACTATTGAATCCTTATCAGATATGTGGGTTATTAGACCTCAGCAATAGATTTTGGAAAAATACTACAGGAAAGTGATACAAACCCACTTATAAACAAAGATCTATTTAAGGGGTACTCATACATATAAAATCACTGCAAAACTCAAGAAATCATATGTAAAATGTTAATATTAGGGGAAACTGGATGAAGATTATAAGGAAACTATTATCTTTGCAGCTTTTCTGTACATTTAAGTTATTCCCAAACAAAATGTTTATTTAAGGGGAAAAAAACAAAAACAAAAACAAGGACACCTGGCTGGCTCAATCAGTAGAGCATGTGACTTTTGATCTCAGGGGTGTAAATTCAAGCCCCACATCGTGCATAGAAATTACTTTAAAAAATCTTTAGGGGTGTCTGGGTGGCTCAATAAAGTGATCATCCAACTTTTGGCTCACATCATGATCTTACGGTTTCAGGTTCCTGAGTTGGAACCCTGCTTCTTGCTTGCTGATGTCAGCGCAGAGCCCAGATCCTCTGTCCCCCTTTCTCTCTGCCTGTCCTCTGCTCATGTGTGCTCTCTCAAAATAAATGAAACAGGGTGCCTGGGTAGCTTAGTCAGTTAAGCGTCCGACTTTCGCTTAGGTCATGATCTCGCGGTTCGTGGGTTCGAGCCCCGCGTAAGGCTCTGTGCTGACTGCCAGCTCAGAGCCTGGAGCCTATTTCAGAGTCTGTGTCTCCCTCTCTCTCTGACCCTCCCCAGCTCACGCTGTCTCTCTCTCTCCTAGAAATAAATAAAAATAAATAAATAAAACATTTGAATTTTAAAAAATAAAATATTTAAAACAAATAAAGGAACAAAAACAGCTCAGGAAATTGGAATCAAGTCATAGCTAATTTGTCTTCTATCCGATAGCTTTACAAGACTGAGCTCTCTTTTCCTCTTTTGCACATTTATTTATATATTCTACATAGACAAGTTCCATTACATCTGTAAGCAGATTGGAGCTGCAATCTTACTCCTGACAAGAAAGTCTAGCTTGGTGGCTCCTGGTTTGAAGTTCCCTGTTCCAATACCAATGTAGATAGAGACATGATTGCCCTGGGAGTTTAGGCAGGTCACTTCCCTCTCTGCACTTTGCTACGTTCTGTGCCTAAAAGGACAGATAATTCTTACCTCCCACCTCTACTAGAAAAGGAAAGCTGAAAGGTTAATCTGAACATATTTTTTAAGGAGGAAGAACATATTTTGAAATGCCAGCTTCATATACAATACAGGTTATTACTATCTGCTAGTTTTGTCAGCCTTAGATAGCAGGCTTCTGGAGGCAGATCCTGCTGTTTGAATCAGAATAGTTACTCTTGCATTCCTTCACAAATAATGTTGCAAATCCTTAACTCTCCAGTTCTAGTCCCGAAATGTAGGATTCATTTATAGTAAGTAGCTTTTGTAACTACCTGTGAGTACCTCAATGCCAACAATTCATTTTCTAAATATTTCATCTTCTAAATATTTGTTTCACTTCTAATAGAGCACAAGGATCCCAAAAATCTGCCTTTCTAACCCTGTTTACATCCTGAAGAAGGACTTGGGCCCAGATTCACATAATAACACATAGACACCTGTTCAGGGGCTGCCTTGAGCCCTCCCATTTGACTGCCATTTCACTCCTGGCTATCTCACTGTTTAACCTTTTGCCTCCTCCAGAGCAGTTAGTGGAAGCCACAGTATGAAGAATGGGGGTTCTTAGAAGCCGCTGAGATCAAAAGGGTCCACCCTGCATGAATAGCATTTCTGTCTTCTGAGGCAGGTTCTGCTATTGCTATGGAGGGTAGGGGGAAGGGGAGAGAAATGGGTTTTTTTGTTTTTGTTTTTGTGTTTTGCTTTTTCATTAATTCCAAGCTGACAACTTCAGAGTAGAAGTTTGGAAATTTCACAGCTAGAAGTAATGCATAACCTAATGGTTATGAATGATGTATACGGCCTTCCGTGTTTAGGAAAAAGACAGAACCTAAAGATTCTAACCCCATTCAGACTATCCATGAGGAAATCTGATTAATAAGTGTTAGCTGCCTGCCCTTCTCTTTCGTCTGACTGCAGATTTGCTTTTCTTAGAAAGTGATGGGTCTTTTCTCTCCTACTCACCCAGGCTAACTATCATTGAGCCTCAAGAACTGAGAAATTCCCTCTATGTCACCTTCTAGGGCCCCTGCTAATCTTTTGCAACTCCAGAAAACAAGTCACTCCTGCTTTCAGAAAACACTCAGGGACCAGTACCATCTCCTCCCCAGGACCTCTAGTTTCAGAGAAGGCCTCCTACATTAGGTGCAAGAAAAAATCTCCACCCACCCCTTCCTCAAATTGCCTACGGTGGGCTGTGCAGTCTCATCAAAAACATAATGAGGGGCACCTGAGTGGCTTAGTCGGTTAAGCCTCTGACTTTCGCTTAGGTCATGATCTCGCGATTCGTGGGTTCAAGCCCCGCGTCGGGCTCTGTGCTGACAGCCAGCTCAGAGCCTAGAGCCTGTTTCAGAGTCTGTCACTCCCTCTCTCTGACCCTTCCCTGCTCACACTGTCTCTCTCGCTCTCTCCTAGAAAGAAATAAAACATTTAAAAAAAAAAAACATGATACTGCTGGGTCATAGAGATACAGGAATGGTTTTTTTTGTTTTTTTTACAAATAGTTTATGGTCAAATTAGTTTCCACACAACACCCAGTGCTCATCCCCACAAGTGCCCTCCTCAATGCCCACCCCTCCTCCCCCCCACATCCACCAGTCCTCAGTTTTTGTCAGCATTCAAGAGTCTCTCATGGTTTGCCTTCCTCCCTTTCCCCCACCATTTCCGCCCTTCTTCTCCCCCTTGGTCCTCTGTTAAGCTCCTCCTAATCCTCCTATACGTGCACACATATGATATTTGTCTTTCTCTGCCTGACTTATTTCGCTCAGCATAACGCCCTCAAGGTCCATCCATGTTGCTACACATGGCCAGATTTCATTGTTTCTCATTGCCATGCAGTATTCCATGGTATAGATGAACCACATCTCCTTGATCCATTCATCAGTTGATGGACACTTAGGCTCTTTCCATGTTTTAGCAACATGTTGATGCACAGGGGCACATGTACCCCAATGTTCATAGCAGCACTCTCAACAATAGCCAAACCATGGAAAGAATCTAAGTGTCCATCAACTGATGAATGGATCAAGGAGATGTGGTTCATCTATACAATGGAATACTACCTGGCAATGAGAAACAATGAAATCTGGCCATTTGTAGCAACATGGATGGACCTTGAGGGTGTTATGCTCAGCGAAATAAGTTAGGCAGAGAAGGACAAATACCATATGTTCGCAAATATAGGTGGATTAGGAGGAAATTAATGGAGGATGATGCAGGAGAAGAAGGGGAAAAATAATTGGGGAGAGGAAGGGAGGCAAACCATGAAAGACTCTTGAATGCTGAGAACAAACTGAGGGCTGATGGGGGTGGAGGAGAAGGGAAGGTGGGTGATGGGCATGGAGGAGGGCACTTGTTGAGATGAATACTAGGTGTTATATGTAAACTAACTTGACAATAAAATATTTGAGAAAAATAAATTAACTAAATTTTTTAAAAAAAACATAGTGAGAACCATCAGTGTATGGAAGACCTAAATGCAATCAGATTTGGGGGATCTGACTAAGTTCAAATGTAGGAAAATTTAGAGCTGTGCTGTCTAATATGGTAACCATCAGCCATATGCAGCTATTTAAATTTAAATCACTTTAAATTAAATAAAATTGAAAACTCTATTCCCCAGTCACACTAGCCATTGGTGGCTGTAGTGCTAGACAGCAAAATATGAAACATTTCCATCATGGCAGAAAGTTATATTGGACAGCACTGATATATATCATACAGCAAACTACATTTGGACTCTTCAAATCCTGCTATATTATCTTCAGTTCCTTTTAGTGAACATTCATTGAGGATTTACTTCATGTAAGATATTGGGCAAGGTACATGTTCATACACAGATGAGTATGATGGTAACTGAGCATCAGGAGCTTATATTTGAGACTTAGAAATATACAAGTAAACAACTACCTATATTATAAGACAGAAATGTGTGCTGCAGCAGAAGAATAAGTAAATTGCTGTGCTTAGACAAGTAGAGAAGGATGAAGCCATTTCACACTGATCTTCAGCAGTCCCAGGGTTCCAAGATGACGAGCACTGTCCTGATTGAGAAGCTGCTCATTTCCGTGCTACCTGCTCCATGTCAACAGCATTTGGATGCATACCATCAAAATTGCTTTGAAAACTTATCCAAAATAAAATTTTTGGTGATAAAAGACATAAAAAACATAAGACACAACATGATAATAGAAAGAACCCAGGATTTGGAGTCGGAAGACTTGTTTGAGAGTTTGCTCTCTGCTTACAAGCAGTATGACCTTGGGTAAACCACTTAACTTCCCTGAGCCTCAGGATCCTTTCAACGTGGGGGAAATAACCTCTACCCCATCTGCTCCATAAGCTAATACTATAAGAGTAAACATGATAACAAAACACCTTAGATACAGTAGAGTGCTATGTTATTATTATTATCCCTGAAAATTATATGAGACTTTGGAGGACATACATAACCCATTACTGGCAAGTAAATTTTGAACTGCATGTGGAAAGTTCAAAGCCCAAGTTCACTGTATCTTAATCTCAGAAGACAATCTGCCTAGTGCCAGCATGAAAGAAGCATGAAATATCATTGAGGGTGAAATTACTTTGAATGACAAATCATTAAAAGTTTCCCAGCTAGGGCAAGTCAGCCAATGAATGGGAAAGTGAAATAGGTTTGTTTGCTATGGAGAATAGGATGGATCAGTGGGGTCATTGCATCAGTGTGCAAATGGAAGGAAAGGAGGCCTTGGAACGATCGCTAGATATGTGTTCTGTTGATTTTATGAGGAATTTTAATAAGAATTTCACACTTTGTAACCACAAGTTTTGAGTTGGCCCGTGAAAATGCTAAATGCTTCTGTAAATGTAAAATGACACCACTTTTACTTTCCTACAACTCCTGGCAATAGCATGGGATGATTCTTTTTCAGCAGAAAGTGTGACTAGATTGGGGTTTTTTTCCAGATGTGTAGGGAATGGTTTTAATTACCTGGTGCCATGCCTTAATTTTTGAGCACCCCTTTGAACCTATTGGGTTTAGCAGTCCCAACAAGAGTGGAACGTAGAGGGGGCCTTCTAGCCATCCAAGCTATGGTTTTGCCATGCTCACCATGTAGCTGGCACAGACTCACATAGAATAGAAATGCTTATACTGGGATGAAAACACTGAATAGCATAAATTTTCAACAAGGAGGTCTAAGGTTAAAATAATAAACTTCAAATGATGTATGCCACATGTGACATTTTGGTTCCAGACGTAACAACCCAAACCAAGGTCTTTTGCTTGACAATTCCAAAACAATATTACTCTCCTAGGTTTCTGATTTTGATTTTGCCTCAATTGCTCACAGATTATACTTTGGCAAACTTGAAGACAACACAGTACTGTTTAAAATGCACATGCCAGGAAGCCTTCACAATGATCTGCACTAAATCATCCCCGAATTCTTCGTTCCTGTGGTCACTTAACCATTTCCACAAACGTGGCATGGACTTTTTCTTCTGGAAGAAAATTTGAAATAATCACTCTGAGTATGTAGTACAGTGAACTCTCCCCCTCCCCGTATAAAACAATAGACATTTGTTCTAATATAATTGGCCATTTATCCCAGATCTCAGCAATTTATAGCTCAACTTTCTGAAACTGAAATCACAACATTTTAGTAGCAAATTATAGACTTATCAGTCACGGAAAAGTACGGAAGTGGGCTCCAAAAAGCCCAAGCTTTGGTATGCACTTCATAGCCCAGTCCAATAGTCTCTGAATTTCTTCATTATTTTGAAATTCTACTTTTAAAGTATAATGAAGACTTCGAAGTACATATTTTATGTTTAAATTATTCCACATTAATATCCTTAAGGTCAGAAGTATAGGACAATCATGGAAATAAGTATTATTTATTTTTTTGTTCTATCACCGTATCTTTTTAAGGAAGGTAAGTTATTGATAATCCTCCCTCATTATTTTATAATAAGGCCCAAGATCACACAAATGATTACTAATGAAGGCAAACAATGGGGTTATTTGAAAATATAGTGATGGCTTTTTCCATACTTTAATTGAAGCATATAAGCAGAGGTAAATTTGCAATAGAAGTACCATATAACATAATAATAAAACATTAAAAGAACAATGAGAAAATCAACCAGATTGTTTCTAAATCACAAAATTAATGTATGCTAGGTAGATGAATACCTTTTAAAAAAACTTTTCAGAAACCCTTTTTATTTATTTATTTTCTTAAATAGTTTATTGTCAAGTTGGAGTCCATATAACACCTAGTGCTGATCCCAACAAGTGCCCTCCTCCATGCCCATCACCCACCTTACCCTTTCCCTCACTCCCATCAGCCCTCGGTTTGTTATCAGCATTCAAGAGTCTCTCATGGTTTACCTCCCTCCCTCTCTCCAACTATTTTTCCCCTTCTTCTCCCCCATGGTCCTCCGTTAAGTTGCTCCTAATCCACCTATATGTGTGAACATATGGTATTTGTCCTTCTCTGCCTAACTTATTTCGCTGAGCATAACACCCTCAAGATCCATCCATGTTGCTACAAATGGTCAGATTTCATTCTTTCTCATTGCCGTGTAGTATTCCATTGTATAGATGAACCACATCTTCTTGATCTATTCATCAGTTGATGGACAATTAGGTTCTTTCCATGGTTTGGCTATTGTTGAGAGTGCTGCAATGAACATTGGGGTACATGTGCCCCTATGCATCAGCACTACTGTATCCCTTGGGTAAAGTCGTAGCAGTGCTATTTCTGGGTCATAGGGGAGTTCTGTTGTTAAATTTTTTGAGGAACCTCCACACTGTTTTCCAGAGGGTCTGCCCCAGTTTACATTCCCACCAACAGTGTAGGAAGGTGCCCGTCAGAAACCCTTTTTAAAGGCTAAAGGAATCAGTGACTCTGGGAGAAAAGCCAAAGGAAGTCAAATGACCATAAAATGTCAGAACTGAAAGAAACTGAGAACTTACCTTTCCTACTCCAACATTTTATAAATGAGGAAAACGAGGCCCAGATAAGGAATTAGCCTAAACTGAGAACAAGATCGTAACCAGAATTATGTTCTCTCCCTATATTCAACCACTGTTCATCCTAGTCTTTTTTTTTTAAGTTTATTTATTTATTTATTTTGAGAGGGAGAGAGAGAAAGACAGCATGAGTGGAGGAGGGTCAAAGGGAGAGGGAGAGAGAGAGAAAAAGAGAGAGAGAGAGAGAGAGAGAATCCCAAGCAGGCTCCACACCATCAGTGTAGAGCCCAACACTGGGCTTGAACTCACAAACCACAAGATCAGACCCAGGCTGAAATCAAGAGTCGGAAGATTAACTGACTGAGCCATCAAGCTACCCCTAGACCTTAGCCTTTAGTCCCAGTTCTGGTCATGACACTTAGTTGTCAATGAGTGACACTGGGAAAATCACAAAATTCTTCTATGCCTCTGATTTATCCCTTGTAAAAAGCAGAATAGTGTCAACCACTCTATATAGTCTTTGTAAGATGATTGTACAATACTATTATATAGACAATTAGCATAAAAAGTTACACACTCAAATGGATAAAAAGGACATATCAAAGTAGTTTGTTTTTTAAAGATTATTTGAAACTACAAATGGATAGGAAGTTCTCAAAGTTCAAGGCTCTGAAGAAACCTAAAGTCAGTAAATCCACAGACCAGTCATAAAACAAAGATGTTTTATCTTCTTTCAAAAGCTTTTCTAAAGTTATCAAGTAAAAATGATCATGGAGAAAGAAAGAAAATCATGGCATCTGAATTAATAGGCATTAGACACTTGAAAGATAGAACTGCAATAAATGTGCAAATTTAAATTTGGGAGTTTTCCTCTTGTGTTCTCCTTATAGTTATTCATGATACAGGCAATATCATTTGCAAGCAAAGATAAACATTCTTCACCAATGCCAGCAAACATTCTTTGTAGCAAAAACTTACTAATGAACATCTTCTCACTAGTGGGTCCCTACCACCCACCAAGAAGAAAAACAAACTAATTATTTTTCTTGAAATTTTTTCAATTTTTATATTATCTTTTATATATTAAGCAAAAAAAAAAAACTGAAAGCCTGTGGGCCCTTTAAATCATATTATACTGCATTTTCTTTACCAACTCCTATTATAGGAAGAAAGACCCCATTCTTGTTGGTACTTCTTCATGAAAGATACCAATATGTAATTACTTCTCACTTCAAATTATAGTGAAGAAACTAGTGTAGAAATATATTATTAGCTTATTTCATCACAATTAGTGTGCTTATAATGACTAAAGAAAATAGGGTTCTTGCATGACCCTGTGCCTGGAAGGATTCTTTCAACATAGGAAAGCCAGGTCCTTTTCTGATAAATTCAGGTCTTTCTAGCTTAAGAACATGGAAATGAGCATGGATTCCAGTAATTGCAGTTAAAACAAACATAACCAATATAAACAACCAGCAAGTTTTTCAGAAATCTTGGTTGATTAGAAATGAGTTTATTTATTTTTTACGTTTTTTTTAACATTTATTTATTTTTGAGAGACAGAGAGACAGAGCATGAGCAGGGGAGTGGCAGAAAGAGAGGGAGACACAGAATCTGAAACAGGCTCCAGGCCCTGAGCTGTCAGCACAGAGCCCGACGTGGGGCTCGGACCCACGAACCGCGAGATCATGACCTGAGCCAAAGTCAGACACTCAACCGACTGAGCCACCCACCCAGGCGGCCCTAGAAATGAGTTTAGAAGTGTACTCATCACATAGGTCCAACATGGCATCATTTGTGCCGTCTAGAACTTAGTGCTTGTAGCTGTGTGCTAGATCTATCAAGCAGTTTCAATTCCTGATGAGCTTGTTTTGTTCTTTCTTGATGATAGACTGATTCTCTGATCCATCCCCACCATCTGTCTTACTCAGGGCCTCGGTGGTAAGAGGCATTTTGTAAGATGTATTATAGAAGCACATTCCTCACACTAAAATATGGGGGAGAGGGGCATTCTTCAAGGTAGAGGCCCTACAGTAATGATGATTAAATATGGGAAAGCACTTCCATTTCTGGCCACTACAGACAAACCTATCTTCTGAAACAACTATAGAACTTGACATGTGAAATAACTGTTTTCAGATGTTGGACAATGAGCAAAATCTGATCTGTGAGAGAGGGGAAACAGACAAGGTGAACCTGGAAGTGCTTTACACATCATAGGGAGGGTGCTGAGGAAACTGGTCAGAACTCAGGGCCATAGAGTCAGCTGGAATTCATGGAGAATAGTACTGGGGAGAAGGGGGCTATGTGTTTTATCTGCACAAATACATAATTCCAAGTTAAGAAAAGTACTAGAGAGGAATAAACAGAAGCTCCAGAAATCTGCACAGAGGCCTGCTTGAGTCTTTGGCTGGATACTAGGTAGTAGATGCATAGACAAGACTCTACAAAACCAGGGAAAGAACAACTACAGAGGAGCTCTGGGCTGACCAGAGTTCCCACAGGATTTGGAAATGTTCAAGTTTCAATTTGCCAAAATAGAGAGACCTCACCAAACACCCTGAACATTCAACATATCCTAGAAAGATCATGCCTTAGAAGAACTATTCTATCCCTAGTAAAGGTACTCTATATCTGTCCTAACACAACTGAAAAACTAGCCTCAAAAGATCAAACAAATGGCTGTTTTGCCAAGCTTACCATGTAAACCCCTTAGTAATACAGAATGTTAAGTATGCTGCTTGTCATTGTGTTTATGCTGCATTAGGTCAGACACTCTCACTCCAAATAAGCAGACAAAATCTTAAGTGGTCAAGAAGTAAACTAGATTGAAATTATAGGTGGACTCTATTTTTTCTTATTTGGTGTTTTTCAAGACCAAGGCAGAAGGCAAACTGCAAATTCAGCACAGTCTTAACAAGAAAATCCTGAGTCAATCAATGGACCTCACTGAGCAACCTTAGAAACCATTTCAGTATTTTCACCAGTCCCTCAGACACTCATCAGTGGCACACCTAACTCCTCTCTCTCCTAAAATTATTAACATTTACAAGGGTTTGTTGGTACCAGAAAATGTGCTGAGCTCTTTACATGCATCACCCCATCTTCACAATAATATGAGGTGGATTACTATCACTCCTATTTACAGATAACAGAACAGAGGCTTAGAGAAGTTTGACATGATGTGCTAAATGTCCTGCAGGTGGTAAGGGGTGGAGAAAGGTCTGTAGCCCACAGCTGCAGGACTCCCAAGCCAGGCATTTAATCATGTATGATCCCCTGTGTTGAGAGTGAACATACAGATTTTACTCCCAGAAACTCTCAGAATTTCCACACAAGAATTTCTACAATAATATAGCAATCAGGTAAGTAAATAAAAGCAGACTTTGCGTTATGCCTCTTGCATGATTCCTTCCTACCCCAGGCAGCTGGGGCAAACTAAATCGTATGAATTTTTGTTTTGATCTGGTCATTGGGGGGGTGGTATGGTAGCATTTTTAAATTATGGGGTCTGAATAACTTTTTCTCTGTTGTGGTATTTTTATAAAAAATGGCAATTTCCAAAGAAAGCCAAATTACCTGATATAGTCTGCTCCAAACGCTCATCTATAATTTTACTCTAAACATAACTTTCCTTATTGGTTCAGCTAATCATTTAAAGATGCTATCGACATTCTTAAATGTTTAGACTTTCATGAAAGATCTGACTGCTATAAAAACTTACAGTATAACTCTAGACAAGTCAGTGAATCTTCCTGGGCCACAGTGTTCTTGTGTAGAAAATGAGGACCTTGAATTATATTGGCCTTCACCAAATTACATACCACAGAACCGTCCTAAGAGATACCTCCCTCAAAAAATAACTTCCAGGAGGGGCACCTGGGTGGCTTAGTCGGTTAAGCGTCCGACTTTCGCTTAGGTCATGATCTCGCAGTTCGTGGGTTCAAGCCCCGCGTCGGGCTCTGTGCTGACTGCCAGCTCAGAGCCTGGAGCCTGTTTCAGTCTGTGACCCCCCTCTCTCTCTGACCCTCCCCTGCTCACGCTGTCTCTCTCTCTCTCCTAAAAATAAATAAAACATTTTAAAAAATTTAATAAAAAAAAATAACTTCTAGGAGCACTTGGGTGGCTCAGTCAGTTGAGTGTCCGACTCTTGATTTCAGCTCAGGTCATGATCCCAGAGTAGTGGGATCAAGCCTCGCATCAGGTTCTATGCTGAGCATGGAGCCTGCTTGAGTTTTCTCCCTCACTCTCTTTCCGTCTACCCCCCTCCCCACTCACATGTTCTCTCTAAGTTAAAAAAAAAAAAAAAAAAACCCTTTACAATTAAAAAAAGAAAGTTCCAGATCAAGTAAATAGGAAGAAAGCTACAAGCAATAGCCCTGATTTAAAGACTGGTGATCCATTAACATGGATAATCTGTTAGCAAATTAAAACCTCAGAGAAGTCCTGCAGCAAAGCAATCTGTTTAACTTTGTTTATTTTCAAATTCCCAATGCTTATTTGACCATAAAACCATTTCCCTGGAAAAAAAAGTCTACAAATATAAGGAAGTAATATCCATTCATTCACTCAAAAAACTTTTTATTGAGCATCTACTCTATGCCATACAGTACACTGGATATTGGGCCTACAAAAATAAGTATCATCCCTGTTTTCCAAGAACCTAGAGTTTCGTTAGGAAGATAGACAATAAATAAGCATCAAATAAACAGCTATCTGATTCCAAGTTAAGTGCTGTAAAGGAAAAAAGAAAGGTTTTCCAATATAAAATAATGACAAGAGGGCATATTTAGATAAGATGGTGAAAAAATGGTTTTTCTAATATCCTAATATATCATGGTATCTTAATGATACTAATATAATTTATGAGATCCTCATATAATTATTATCATTTAATATTTGAAGAATGAGAAGGGCATGTAAAGAATAGAGGAAGGCATTCCAGGCAAAATATTAGCATTTGTGAAAACCCCATGTGTGAAACTGATTAACAAGCCCAGAGTATAAAAAGGCCAGGGACCTTTCTAGAGGAGGCATAACTTCTGGGGGCACTGGAGAGATTGGCAGGGACCAGATCATGCAGGGCTTCAGGGTCACAAAGAAGAGCTGGGGTTTTATTCTAAGTACAGTGGAAAGGAATTCAAACTAGGAAGTTATCTGATAGATAGAATTGGTTTTTTAAAGGGTCACTCTGGTTGTCGTGTGAGAAACAGTTTGAAAAGCCAGGAAAATACTTAGGAAGAGTAGGAAGCTGTATTAGTTTTCAATGACTGCTATACTAAATTATTCTGAAATTTGGTGGCTGGGGGCGCCTGGGTGGCTCAGTCGGTTAAGTGTCTGACTTCGGCTCAGGTCATGATCTCATAGTTCGTTGGTTCAAGCCCCACGTCGGGCTCTGTACTGACAGCTAGCTCAGAGCCTGGAGCCTGCTTCAGATTCTGTGTCTCCCTCTCTCTCTCTGACCCTTCCCTGCTGACACTGTCTCTCTCTCTCTCAGAAATAAATAAAACATTAAAAAAAAAAAAAAAAGGAAAGAAACTTGGTGGCTGAAACCTTTGAAATTTATTATCCTAGAGTTCTGAAAGTCTAATGTCAGATATGGGTCTCACTGACCTAAAATCAGCAGGACCCCATTCCTTTCTAGAGGTTCTAGAAGTGAATGAATTACTTGCTCATTTGGGTTGGCAGAACTCAGTTCTCTAAGGTTGTGAAACTGAGTTGCCTGTTCTTACTCGCTGTAAACCTGGGCCATTCTCAGCTTCTAGAAGCCATCCACATTCCTTCGTGTGGAGTAACCTTCCTCTCTCCTCAAAGCCAATGATAGTGAGTTGAGCCTTTCTCATACTTTGTATCTCTCCTCTTTCTTTCAGTTCATGTCTCTGACTCAACCAAGAAAGATTCCTCACTTTTAAGGACACATGTGAATTAAGTAGGGCCTAATTATCCCAGGATAATCTCACGAGCTGAAGGTCCATACCTTAATCACATTGGCTAATTCCCCTTTGCCATGAAAGGCAACATATTCACAGGTTCTGGGGACTAAGTCATACACATCTTTGCGGGAATAGGAGGAGAAACATTATACCGCCTGCCACACAAGCTGTGGTAGCAGTTCCAAGTGACAGATGCGGCAAATCAGACGAGTGTTATGGCAATGGAAAAAGGTAGGCTGATTTAAGGCATATTTTGGAGACAGAAGTAATAGGTTTGGCAATGAATGATTGTATGAATGAAGGGGTGGGTATAGGAGGAGGAAATCAAGGCTGACTCCTAAATGCCTGGTTTTTCAGGCTTATCAGCTGAGTGCCAGGAGAGGCCTTTTATAGAATACAGAAGGCTGGGAGTGAAACCAATTTTAAAGAAAAATTCAAGACTTCTGTTTGCTGTGAAAGACGCTTAGGGAAACATTAATCAGATTATCTCTGAGATCTCTTACTACTTTAACAGTCTGAGAATTTGCTAAAGATATCTCTACTATTGGAGAATCATGGTGTCTAAATTCTTTAATTATCATTCCTGTTGTCTTGAGAAATATAATGTATATTCAAGGGTGATTTGTTTGTGATTTGTCACATTCTTTGGAGTAGAGGGAACCTTGGTACATTAGTTACCTATTACTATGTAAAAAATTGCCCCCAAATTTAGCAGTTTACAACAACACAGTTTTCCTGTGGGTCAGGAATTCGGACACTAATTAGCTGGTCCTCTGCTTCATGGTCTTTCATGAGGCTGTAATCAAGATTTTGGTCAGGACTGGGGTCTCAACTTTTGGCCCAGCTGGGGAAAGGTTACATGGACAATATACATGGTTATTGGCAGATTATTTCCTTGAATATTATTGTACTAAGGGCCTCAATTACTCACCATTGACCAGACGAAACCCTTAGTTCTTTTTCATGTGGGCCTGTTCACCATTTACTTCATCAAAGCTAGCAAGAGAGACAAAGTCTGCTAAAAAGTTATAGTCTTTTCTAACTTAATCATAGAAATGACATCACCTCAATATTGCCATATTCTATATGTTAGAAGCAAGTTACTTAAGGGGAGGGAATTATATACTAGGCCACAAATATCTAGAGGCATTATGTTATATAAGGGAAAAAATTTAAACTATATGAATACTATAAGATAGGTGTTTTAAATCAAAACACAGGGACACCTGGATGGCTCAGTTACTTAAGCAACTGACTTCAGCTCAGGTCATGATCACACAGTGTGTGGGCTCGAGCCCCTCATCAGGCTCTGTGCTGACAGCTAGCTCAGAGCCTGGAGCCTGCTTCAGATTCTGTATCTCCCTCTCTCTCTGACCCTCCCCTGTTCACGTTCACACTGTCTGTCTGTCTGTCTGTCTCTCTCTCTCTCTCTCTCTCTCTCTCTCTCTCTCTCTCTCACACACACACACACACACAAACATTTTAAAAACTAAAACACAAAAATGTACATAGTATGTAACTATAATTTTTGTCTATGACCACCCAAATGGTCCAGATTATTAATCTTACAAATAATTCTCCCTCCTTTAAAATGTCTCTCATTTGTAAATATCTATTATATACCAGGCAGTGTTCTTTTTCTTCATTGAGGATCATTGAGGGCCATCATAGGGACTACAAACCACACTTGGAAATTGAAGAAAACAAGTAACCATGAATGTGAAAAAGGGGAAGTGAGAAAGGCAACCTTCATCTTCTTCACTTTTCTAGGACAGGAGTTCTGAACAACGTTCCTCAGCTAGCAGATTGTTCTTGTGAGAGGATTAGGAAACTAGTTATAAGGTAGAAAAGGAGAAGCCAAGAAGGATTGCAAGTCAGTTTGACAATAACTTCTAAAGATTATAATAGGGAAAAATAGATGAAGACGCGTTATTTTAGGGGCACCTGGATGGCTTAGTCAGTTGAGTGTCTGACTTTGGCTACATTCATGGTCTTGTGGTTCCTGAGTTTGCCATCAGCTCAGAGTCTGCTTGGATCATCTGTCTCCCTTGCTGTCTACCCCTCCCCCACTTGGACTCACTCTCTCTGTCTCTCTCTCTGTCTCTCTCTGTCTCAAAACTAAATAAACATTTAAAAAAACTTAAACACATTATTTTTTTAGTTTTTAAATGGCATTTTATTTTTAATATAATTTATTGTCAAATTGGCTTACATCCAATACCCAGTGTTCATCCCAAAAAGTGCCCTCCTCAAAGCCCATTACCCACTTTCCCCTCTTGTCCACCCCCATCAACCCTCAGTTTGTTCTCAGTATTTAAGAGTCTCTTATGGTTTGCCTCCCCCACTCTCTGTTTAAGACTATTTTTCCCCCTTCCCTTTCCCCATGGTCTTCTGTTAAGTTTCTCAAGATCCACATATGAGTGAAAACATATGATATCTGTCTTTTTCTGACTGACTTATTTCACTTAGCATAATAACCTCCAGTTCCATCCACATTGCTGCAAATGGCATGATTTTATTCTTCTCATTGCCAACTAGTATTCCATTGTGTATATAAACCACATCTTCTTGATCCATTTATCAGTTGAGGGACATTTAGGCTCTTTCCATGATTTGGCTATTGTTGAAAGTGCTGCTATGAACATTGGGGTACATGTGCTCCTATGCATCAGCACTCCTGTATCTCTTGGGTAAATTCCTCGCAATGCTATTGCTGGGTCATAGGGGAGTTCTAGTGTTAATTTTTTGAAGAATCTCCACACTGTTTTCCAGAGCAGCTGTGCCAGTTTGACTTCCCACCAACAGTTCAAGAGGATTCCCATTTCTCCACATTCTTGCCAGCATCTATAGTTTCCTGATTTGTTCATTCTAGCCACTCTGACTGGTGTGAGGTGGTATCTCAGTGTGGCTTTGATTTGTATTTCCATGATGATGAGTGACATTGAGCATGGTTTCATGTGTCTGTTGGCCATCTGGATGTCTTCTTTGGGAAAGTATCTATTCATATCTTCTGCCCATTTCTTCCTGGATTATTTGTTTTATGGGTGTGGAGTTTGGTGTGAGTTCTTTATAGATTTTGGATACTAGCCCTTTATCCGATACATCATTTGCAAATATCTTTTCCCATTCTGTCGGTTGCCTTTTAGTTTTGTTGATTGTTTCCTTTGCAGAAGATGCATTATTTAAAAATATTTTTTAATTCAAAATCAATTTACTAAGAAGATTTTGGCAGAATTAGAGCAAAACTACAAAAAGAAAAGAACCATAACAATGAAAAATATAGCAAGCAATTGGTAATGGAAATCTCTTAAAAATAGAATGCTTCCAAATTCTGCCATCTTGTATATTATTCTACACATTGATTTTTTTTTTAAGTAAAAATAAGGGCAAGGACCACTTTCCTTGTTTCAAGAAGCATCTGTGACTTTAATCATGGTCTTCCTTTTTTCCTTTATCTTTTCCTTTCTTTAACTTTAGGATTACTTGAGAGCTGCTTTATTGGAATAAGCCCTTATAGTATTAATTTTGAAAAATGAAAGTTTATGAATCTAATAATAATATACTAATATTGGTTCATCAGTTATAATAAATATGCCATTCTAATGTCAGATGTTAATACTTGGGCATAGCGTAGATGGAAACTTTCTGTAGTATCTTCATAACTTTTCTATAAATCTAAAACTGTTCTAAAAATAATGTTTATATTAAAAATTATATCCCCAAATAAATAAACATGTTAATGGAAGTGAAAGAACTGTCTAACTTTCTTTCCTTATGGTAGCACAGACTCTGCTTTGCTTAGGAGTAGGTGCCCAGGCTGGGGCTTGATATCACAGAGACTCCTGGTCTATGACTTCACCCACAGCAGGATCCTTAGTGGACAGTCTCAGCTCCAGATTTCTGAAAACATTCCATGTTTTAAAAAATCAGTTTAACTCCTCATTTCCTGAGCCAGCAGTCTGGAGTACCTCTGAGGGAAACCTTCCTAGAAAAATACCAAAAGGATGATAAAGTTATAATCACAGAGCTGTTGCTCCCTGTCTTATTTCCAACACTGGGAAAATTAGAAGCAATTAAGTGTTCAACAATAGGAATATGATTAATTGCCATGGACATTCTACTCACAGAAATAAGCAGTAAGTGATGGTTATGTAGATGCCTCAGTCAGTTAAGCATCCAACTTCAGCTCAGATCACAATCTCACAGCTTTTGAGTTCAAGCTCTGTGTCAGGCTCTGTGCTGACAGCTCAGAGCCTGGAGCCTGCTTTGGATTCTGTGTCTCCCTCTCTCTCTGGTCCTCCCCCATTCACACCCTATCTCTTTATCTCAAAGTAAACATTAAAAAAATTTAAATGATGGTTGTGAAGATGATGTTACATGAGGGATAAAAATTTTTATATCATACTTAGGCTATAAGATGGGTGGTTTAAATCAAAATGCAAAAATGTACATAGTATGTAAATATAATTTTTGTCTATGGCCATCCAAATGTTCCAAGTCATTAGTCTTATAAATAACTCTCTCTCCCTTAAAATGTCTCTCCTTTACAAATGTCTATTATATACCAGGCAGTGTTCTGTTTCTTCACATGCCATATCTTAAAAGCTTATTTGACAGAGTTACAGTAAATGCTTTGAGTAACAGCACAACCTGAGCCACAGCAGATATTATAAGGATCATCTCACCGGCAAACTGGTTGGTACAGCGAGCAGGCCCGCCTTCCCCATAGCAACATGTACTGCTTTTCCCAAGTCATGCTGTAGGTCTAAAGGCACAATCTGTAGTCAATTATCCATTCAGTAATCATTTACTGAACATCTACCAGGTGCCAGGCACTCTGCAAAATGCTGTTGACTCAGTGGTGAGCAAAAGGGAAATGGCTCTTGCTCACATGGAAATTACAATCTAGTGTGATATACAAATAACCCCACCAATACTTGTAGTAGAAAACTGTGTTCCTATTATGGAAGAAAATCCACGATGCTATGAAAAAATATTATTAGAGGACTTAATTTATATCAAGAACAATTTTTGCTCAAGGATATAACATATATCAACACTATCTTTGTGAGCTATTTGTTGACATCAAAATGTTGGACACAACGTGAAGCTTAAATGTCCATCTCATTCACCAAGATTTACAATAAATTTTTGCTGTAGGTCGCCTATTTCAAGAGATTAGAAAAAGCGCAAGTCCAAAATCTAACAGCTCACCTAAAGGAACTAGAGGCAGAGCAACAAGAACGCCCTAAACCCAGTAGAAGAAGAGAAATAGTAAAAATTAGAGCAGAAATAAACAACATAGAGACCAAGGAAACAATTGAACAGATCAATGAAACCAAGAATTGATTTTTTGAAAAAGTAAACAAAATTGACAAACCTCTAGCCAGACTTATCCAAAAGAAAAGAGAGAGCACCCAAATAGACAAAATTATGAATGAAAATGGACTTATTACAACCAACCCCTCAGAAATACAAGCAATTATCAGGGAATACTATGAAAATTATATGCCAACAAATTGGACAACTTAGAAGAAATGGACAAATTCCTAAACACACACTCACTACCAAAATTCACACGGGAAGAAATAGAAAACCTGAACAGACCCATAACGAGTGAAGAAATTGAATCAGTGATCAAAAATCTCCCAACCAATAAGAGCCCTGGACCTGATGGCTTCCCTGGGGAATTCTACCAGACATTTAAAACAGAATTAATCCCAATTCTTCTCAAGTTATTCCAAAAAATAGAAAGCGAAGGAAAACTCCCGGACTCATTTTATGAAGCCAGCATCACACTGATTCCCAAGCCAGACAGAGATCCAGCAAAAAAAGAGAACTACAGGCCAATATCCTTGATGAATACGGATGCAAAAATTCTCAACAAGATCCTTGCAAATCGAATCCAGCAGCATATAAAAAGAATCATCCACCGAGATCAAGTGGGATTCATTCCTGGGTTACAGGGCTGGTTCAACATTCGCAAATCAATCAATGTGATACATCATATCAATAAAAGAAAAGATAAAAACCATATGATCCTGTCAATAGATGCAGAAAAAGCATTTGACAAATACAGCATCCCTTCTTAATAAAGACTCTCGAGAAAGTTGGGATAGAAGGAACCTACTTAAACATCATCAAAGCCATCTATGAGAAGCCTTCAGCTAACATCATCCTCAACGGGGAAAAACTCAGAGCTTTCCCCCTGAGATCAGGAACACGACAGGGATGCCCACTCTCACCACTGCTGTTTAACATAGTGCTGGAAGTCCTAGCATCAGCCATCAGACACCAAAAGGAAATCAAAGGCATCAGAATTGGCAAAGAGGAAGTCAAACTTTCACTTTTCGCAGATGACATGATACTCTACATAGAAAACCCGACAGACTCCACCAGAAGCCTCCTAGAACTGATCCAGGAATTCAGCCAAGTTGCAGGGTACAAAATCAATGTACAGAAATCGGTTGCATTTTTATACACCAACAATGAAGCAACAGAAAGAGAAATCAAGAAACTGATCCCATTCACAATTGCACAAAAAACCATAAAATACCTCGGAATAAACCTAACCAAGGAAACAAGAGATCTGTATGATGAAAACTATAGAAAACTTATGAAGGAAATTGAAGAAGACACAAAGAAATGGAAAAACATTCCATGCTCATGGATAGGAAGAATAAATATAGTTAAGATGTCATTACTACCTAAGGCACTCTACACATTCAATGCAATTCCAATCAAAATTGCACCAGCATACTTCTCAAAACTAGAACAAACTATCCAAAAATGTGTATGGAACCACAAAAGACCCCGAGTAGCCAAAGTAATCCTGAAAAATAAAACCAAAACGGGAGGGATCACCATCCCAGACTTTAGCCTCTACTACAAAGCTGTCATCATCAAGACAGTATGGTATTGGCACAAAAACAGACACATAGACCAATGGAACAGAATTGAGAACTCAGAAGTGGACCCAAAAGTATACAGCCAACTAATCTTTGACAAAGCAGGAAAGAATATCCAATGGAAAAAAGACAGCCTTTTTAACAGATGGTGTTGGGAGAACTGGACAGCAACATGCAGAAGAATGAAACTAGATCATTTTCTCACACCGTGCACAAAAATAAACTCAAAATGGATAAAGGACCTGAACGTGAGACAGGAAACTATCAACACCCTAGAGGAGAAAGCAGGAAACAACCTCCTTGACCTCCACCGCAGCAACTTCTTACTTGACACATCCCCAAAAGCAAGGGAATCAAGAGCAAAAATAAACTGTTGGGACCTCCTCAAGATTAAAAGCTTCTGCACAGCCAAGGAAACAACCCAGAAAATTAATAGGCAACCAACGGAATGGGAAAAGATAGTTGCAAATGACATATCAGATAAAGGGTTGATATCCAGAATCTACAAGGAACTCACCAAACTACATGCCCGAAAAACAAACAACCCAGTGAAGAAATGGGCAGAAGATATGAACAGACACTTCTCCAAAGAGAACATCCAGATGGCCAACAGACACATGAAACGATGCTCAGCATCCCTCCTCATCAGGGAAATACAAGTCAAAACCACACTGAGATACCACCTCACGCCAGTCAGAGTGGCTAAAATGAGCCAATCAGAAAACTCTAGATGCTGGCGAGGATGTGGAGAAATGGGCACCCTCCTACACTGTTGGTGGGAATGTAAACTGGTACAGCCCCTCTGGAAAACAGTCTGGAGGTTCCTAAGGAAACTAACAATAGAACTCCCCTATGACCCAGCAATAGCACTGCTAGGAATTTACCCAAGGGATACAGAAATGCTGATGCATAGGAGCACATGGACCGCAATGTTCATAGCAGCACTCTCCACAATAGCTAAAACCTGGAAAGAGCCTAAGTGTCCATCAACAGATGAATGGATCAAGAAGATGTGGTTTATCTATACCATGGAATACTACATGGCAATGAGAAACAATGAAATCTGGCCATGTGTAGCAACATGGATGGACCTTGAGGGTGTTATGCTGAGCGAAATAAGTCAGGCAGAGAAGGACAAATATCATATGTTTGCACGTATAGGAGGATTAGGAGGAACTTAACAGAGGAACAAGGGGGAGAAGAAGGGCGGAAATGGTGGGGGAAAGGGAGAGAGGCAAACCATGAGAGACTCTTGAATGCTGACAAAAACTGAGGACTGGTGGATGTGGGGGGGAGGAGGGGTGGGCATGGAGGAGGACACTTGTGGGGATGAGCACTGGGTGTTATGTGGAAACTAATTTGACAATAAACTATTTGTAAAAAAAAAAAAAAAATTTGCTGTAGGTCTTCCAAGTTCAGAACGATGCACTTCCCCAGCTTCTCAGCTCTCCTGTAATTCCACTATAATTCTGTATTCTTGGCAGAAACCTTTCATCTCACTTTTTTTGGAGTTGGCCTTACATTTCATCTTATGGGAGATCTCACTGCCTACTATAGGCGTAAATCCTTTCTTTTTTTTTATTCTAAACACACACGCACACACACAATTAATAAAAAAAAAAAAATTGCAGAAATCCCAGGCTTGTAAGAGCACGTAGCTGGCTTTTCTGACAGCACTATCCCCCTTTCTCTGGGTATCTACCTCTTTTCCACTCTCAGCCTCATGTGCTGGATGGGACACACTTCCCAGGTCCATGGGTGAAGTACACAACTCAGCCAAGAGTCAATCTGGCCATTGTTCAGGGCCAAGTATATGACATAAGCCAGTCCAATAGAAGCACATCTCAGGACTGTGCTAAGAATAGTGAAATTGCTCTATTTCACTGGTTTGAAGGATTAGACAGCCCCAGAAACTTCTGATAGCCATTTTGTAATTACAAAGAGAGGGCCTGAGAATAGGTTGAACATACAAAAAACTATACTGAGGGATAGAGACAGGAGAAATAGATGCTGATAACAATTTGAACCCCAGACCCCAGGCCACTTTTCCTTTGTATATCCCACGTCCGATCATTGCCACACAGACTCAGTATTCATTGCCCAACATACACTGGAAAGAGAGGTCAACCAACACAGACACCTCTTCTTCACTCTGAAGTTGGAGCATCTAGCACGCTCTTCCCCATTTTGTATTATCCATGAAATCATTAGCCACCAGTCCGTTATGTTCCCTTAACCACAGGGGACATAAATCAAATTCTTCATGTCATCTATTAAATGTCTTAATCAGAGATGAAGAAAGCACCCTCCAACCCACCTCCTTGGAGATGAAACTTAACACAACACTCTCCAAAGAAATCCTTACAAATCCTGAAACCTCTACTCTCTCAACCTTTTCACAACCACAAGGACAAGGGTTTTAAGAATCATGTAACCAGCTTTCATTTTACCCCTTTGGAAATTCTGCATAAGAACTAGCTCCTCTCTTAGAATGCAGTATTAGTTTATATCTTTGAATTTTGACAGAAATGCCCATTTTGATATTGTGTTACACATGTGAACATCACCCATGGCATTTTTACAAGGGAAGAAAGTTTAAAAGTGCTTCTATGTTTTCACATTTCCAACAGAATCCAAAATGAGAAGTCTGACCCTGAGATAATCATAGGCAAGGCAAGCTCATATTTTCACTATTCAGGGAACTTTGAAGGCTTAGAAGAAAGCAATCAAGATGATTAAGGAGTATAAAAATTAAGGATAAAGGAATTAGCATCTTCTAAAAGTACATACCTAACTATAATCCTCATATACAAGAATGTCTACACCCCAGGGGAATATGTCAAGCTCGTTCATCTAAACTCATAAAAAGTTTGACTTGGCTATAACAGAATAGATAAACCTAAATCCCAGGAGAAAGAGTCATTAAATAGTTTAATGGGTTACCAATGGAGGCCATGGATCTTTCTTGGAGTTAATTTTAAAAACAGAAAATACTCTCTTTAAAATAGCTTAACAGAAGTCTTGCTCTAAAACAGGGTGTAACCTCTTTACTATACTGTAAATCTTTTATTCTAATTCCAGTGTAGTTAACCGATAGTATTATATTAGTGCCAGGCATACAATATAGTGATTCATCAATTCCAAACATTACTTAGTGCTCATCATGATAACTAATCTCCTTAATGATAATCTTAATCTCCTACACCTATTTCACCCATCCCCCCACCCACCTCCCTTCTGCTAACCATCAGTTCTTTGTAGTTGAGTCTGTTTTGGTTTGTCTCCTTTTATCGTTGTACATTTGTTTTGTTTCTTAAATTCTATACATCAGTAGAGTCATATGATATTTGTCTTTCTCTAACTTATTTCACTTAGCATTATATTCTCTAAATCCATCCGTGTTGTTTGCAAATAGCAAAATTTCTTTCTTTTTTTATGGCTGAGTAATATTCTGGTGTGTGTGTGTATGTGTGCATGTGTATAAAATTGCTTCTTCTTTATCTATTCATCTATGGATGGACAATGAATATAGAGGTGCTATATCTTTGTGAATTAGTGTTTTCATATTTGGGTACATACCCAGTAGTGAAATTACTGGATCACATGGTATTTCTATTTTTAATTTTTTGAGGAACCTCCATGCTGTTTCCACGTTGGCTGTGCCAGTTTGTATTCCCACCAACAATGTACAAAGGTTGCCTTTTCTTCACATCTTCACCAACATTTGTTGTTTCCCGTGTTTTGGATTTTAGCCATTCTCACAAGTGTGAGGCGATATCTCATCATAGTTTTGATTTTCATTTCCTTGATGATAAGTGATGTTGAACATTTTTTTCATGTGCCTGTTGGCTCCCTATATTGTTCTTGGAGAAATGGCTGTTCATGTTTTCTGCACAATTTTTATTTGGATGGTTTGGGTTTTTTTGGATTCCGTTGATTGTCCTTTGCTGTGCAGAAGCTTTTTATTTTGGTGTAGTCTCAGTAGTTTATTTTTGCTTTTGCTTCCCTTGCATCAGGAGACATATTTACTGGTACAGCCCCTCTGGAAAACAGTGTGGAGGTTCCTAAGGAAACTAACAATAGAACTCCCCTAGTACCCAGCAATAGCACTGCTAGGAATTTACCCAAGGGATACAGAAATGTTAATGCATAGGAGCACATGGACCCCAATGTTCATAACAGCACTCTCCACAATAGCTAAAACCTGGAAAGAGCCTAAGTGTCCATCAACAGATGAATGGATCAAGAAGATGTGGTTTATCTATACCATGGAATACTACATGGCAATGAGAAACAATGAAATCTGGCCATGTGTAGCCACGTGGATGGACCTTGAGGGTGTTATGCTGAGCGAAATAAGTCAGGCAGAGAAGGACAATATCATATGTGTGCACGTATAGGAGGATTAGGAGGAACTTAACAGAGGACCAAGGGGGAGAAGAAGGGCGGAAATGATGGGGGAAAAGGGGAGAGGCAAACCATGAGAGACTCTTGAATGCTGACAAAAACTGAGGACTGGTGGATGGGGGGGGGAGGAGGGGTGGGCATGGAGGAGGACATTTGTGGGGATGAGCACCGGGTGTTATGTGGAAACTAATTTGACAATAAACTATTTGTAAAAAAAAAAAAAGAAAGAAAAAAAAAAAGAAAAATGTTGCTGCGGCTGGTGTCAGAGAAATTATTGCTATGCTCTCTTCTAAGAATTTTATGGTGTCACGTTTCACATTCAGATTTTTAATCCATTTTGAATTTTCTGTCAAAAAGTGTCAAAAAGTAGTCCAGTTTCATTCTTTTGTATGTAGCTGTCCAATTTTCCCAACACTATTTGTTAAAGACACTATCTTTTTCCCCTTGAATATTCTTCCCTCCTTTGTCAGATTAAATGAGCATATAATCATGGGTTTATTTCTGGGCACTCCATGCTCTTCCATTGACCTATGTATTTATTTTTGTGCCACTACTATACTGTTTTGATTACTGTAGCTTTGTAATATATCTTGAGATCTGAGATTGTGATGCCTCCAGTTATGTCCTTTTCTAAGATCAATTTGGCTGTTCAAGGTCTTTTGTGGTTCCACACAAATTATAGGATTATTTGTTCCAGTTCTGTGAAAAATGTTGTTGGTATTTGTTGGGATTGCCTTAAATCTGTAGATTGTTTTAAGTAGTATAAGAATTTAAATTATTTTCTTTTCCAACCCAAGAGAGTCTAATGTAATTTCCATTCATTTGCATTGTCTTGAATGTCTTTCATCAATATGTTAAAGTTTTCAGAGTACAGGTCTTTCACTTCCTTAATTGTGTTTATTCCTAGGTATTTTATGATTTCTGGTGCAATTGTAACTGGTATTGTTTTCTTAATTTCTCTTTCTGCTGCTTCATTATTAGTATATAGAAATGCAATGGATCTTTTTTATCTTGTGACCTTACTGAACCCATTTATTAGTTCTAGTAGGTTTTTTTTTTTGTTTTTTTTTGTTTTTTTGTTTTTTTTGGTGGAGTCTTTAGGGTTTTCTATATATATTATCATGTCATCTGCAAATAGTAAGTTTTACTTCTTTCTAACAAATTTGGATGCCTTTTATTTATTCTTCTTGTTTGATTGCTTTGGCTAGGACTTCCTTTAGTATGTTGAATAAAAGTGCTGAAAGTGGACATCCTTATCTTGTTCCTGACCTTAAGGGAAACTTCATAGTTCTTCATTATTGAGTATGTTAGCTGTGGGTTTTTCACCTATGTCCTTTATTATGTTGAAGTATGTTCCCTCTACTTGGTTGAGGATTTTTATCATGAATGGATGTTGTACTTTGTCAAATGCATTTTCTGCATTTGTTGAGATGATCGTTTGGTTCTTATCCTTTTTTGAATTAATATACCACATTGATTGATTTGTAAATATTGAACTACTCTTGCAAACCAGGAATAAATCCCACTTGATTGTGGTGACTTATTTTCTAACATATTGTTTGATTTGGTTTGCTAGCATTTTATTGAGGATTTTTGCATCTATGTTCATCAGAGATTTGGGTCTGTAGTTCTCTTTTATGTGATTTTGGTATCAGGGTAATGCTAACCTCATAGAATTCATTTGGAAGTTTTCCTTCCTCTCCTATTTTTTGGAATAATTCTAGAACAGCAGGTACTACCTCTTCTTTAAATGTTTGGTAGATTTCCCCCTATGAAGCTGTCTGGTCCAGGACTTCTGTTTATTGAGAGTTTTTTGATTACTGATTCAATTTCCTTGCTCTTAACTAGTGTGTTCAAATTTGCTATTGCTTTTGGCTTCAGCTTTGGTGAGTTATGTGTTTCTAGGAATTTATCCCTTTCTTCTAGGTTGTCCAATTTGTTAGCATATAGTTTTCAAATATTCTCTAATAATTGTTTGCATTTCTGCAGTGTTGGTTTTTATTTTCCCTCTTTCATTTGTGATTTTGTTTATTTGAGTCCTTTCTCTTTTTTCTTGATGAGTCTAGCTAGAGGCTTAACAATTCTGTTGATTTTGTCAAAGAACCAGCTCCTGGTTTCATTGATCTGGTCTATTGTATTTGTGGTCTTTCCAGTTTTTTCTTGTGGTTGACTTTTAGTTTCATACCATTGTGGTCAGAAAAGATGCATGGTAGGACTTCAGTCCTTTTGAATTTGTTGAGACATATCTTGTGGCCTAATATGTGATATATTCTGGAGAATGTTCCATGTGCACTTAAAAAGAATGTGTAGTCTGCTTTTTTCGGATGGAATGTTGTGAATATATCTGTTAGATCCATCTGTTCCAATGTGTCATTGAAAGCCACTATTTTCTGGTTGATTTTCTGTTTGGATGATCTATCCCTTGATGTAAGAGAAGCGTTAAGGTCTCCTATTATTATTGTATTACTATTGATTACTTTCTTTATGTTTGCTATTAGCTGATTTGTGTATTTGCATGCTTTTATGTTGGGTACACAAATATTTACAATTCTTACATCTTTTTATTGGACTGTTCCATTTATAACTACATAGTGTCCTTGTCTCTTCTTATAGTCTTTGTTTTAAAATCTATTTTGTCCAACATAATTATTGCTACTTGGCTTTCTTTTTCGCTTCCATTTGTCTGATAAACGCTTTTCCATCCTTTCACTTTCAATATGCATGTGTCTTTTGGTCTGAAATGAGTTTCTTATGGGCTGCATATAGATGGGTCTTGCTTTTTTATCTATTCCTTCACCCTGTGTCTTTTGGTTGGAGCATTTAGTCCATTTACATTCAAAGTAATTGTTGATAAATATGTGCTTATTGCCATTTTTGTATATATTTTATTGTTATTTTTGTAGTTCTTCTCTCTTCCTTTCCTGCTGTCTTCTCTCATGGTTTGCTGGATTTCATTAGCAATAAATTTGAATTTCTTTATTTTTCACATATCTATTATTGGTTTCTATTTGTGCTTACCATTAGGTTTGTGTATAACATCTTATGCATATAGCAGTCTATATTAAGTTAATGGCCATTAAAGTTTGAACCCTTTCCTTATTTTTCTCCCCCCACATTTTAGGTATATGTGACATACTTTACATTTTTTCCTTTTTTTGAATCCCTGGACTGATGTTTTAGATATACTTAATTGTACTGTTTTGTGTTTCTTACTCTACTTACTCCTACCTATGGTCTTTCCTTTCCATTGAAAGAGTCCCTTTGAACTTTTTCTTGCAGGGCTAGTTTAGTGGTCATGAATTCCTTTACCTTTTGTTTGTCTTGGAAATTCTTGATCTCTCTTTCTATTCTGAATGATAGTGTTGCTGGATAGAGTGTTCTTGGTTGCAGGTTTTTTCTTTTGATGCTTTAAACATATCATGCCACACCTTTCTCTCCTGTAAAATTCTGAAAAATCAGGTGAAAATTTCTGATCAGCTGTGGTTTCCTTTGTAGGTAACAGTTTTCTTTTGTCTTGCTGCTTTTCAAATTCTCTTTATGACTACTTTTTGCCATTTTAATAACTTTGTGTCTTGGCATGGACCTCTTTGACTTGATTTAGTTAGGGGCTCCCTGTGCCTCCTGGATCTATATTTCTGTTTCCTCCCCCAGATTCAGGACGTTTTCATCTATTAGTTCTTCAAAAACATTTTTTGTCCCTTTTCCCTCTCTTCTTCTTCTGGGATCCCTATAATGCAAATGTTCTTATGTTTAATGGAGTCAGAGTTACCTAAGTCTATTTTCATTTTTTTTCTCTCCTGTTCACCTTGATTGCTTTTCATTACTCTGTCCTCCAAGTCACTGGTATGTTCTTCTTCTCCTCAAGTCTACTATTTATTCCATCTTGTGTATTTTTAATTTCAGTTATTGAGTTGTTCATCTCTGATTGGTTCTTTTTTATGTTTTCTATATATTTAAGGGTTTCACTGAGGTCTTTCAGTCTTTTCTCAAGTCCCGTAACTATCTTTATGACCATTACTTTAAATTGTTTATCAGACATGTTACCTTTCTCCATTTCATTGAGCTCTCTTGCTGTGGTTTTGTGCTTTTCTTTCATTTGGGACATATTCCTCTGGCTCCTCATTTTGTCTAATTCTGTGTCTGCTTCTATGTGTTAGGAAAGTCAGCTATGTCTCCTGTTCTTGCATGTAGTGGCCTTATGGAGAAAAGTTCCTGTAGTGCCCCACAGGGCAGTGTTCTCTGTTCACCATAAGCTGGAACTTCAGGGGTGTCTCCTATGTGTTATATGCACCCTACTGTTGTGGCTGAGCTGTGTTTGCCTCCAGTCTAGTCATCTTCAATGGCTTTCTTTGCCTACTGTGAGCAGGATTTGGTCCCTGTGTTTTTAGTGGGCCAGTCTGAGGCTGCCTTGGGCTTGAGCTGAGTCAGACCAAGCATTTGCTAGAGATGCAGTAGCACCCAACTGCAATGTGCTTTCCTTATGTTATCCCCTAAGAAGCTTTCATTGGTGGGCAAGGCCTGCAGTCAGACCTGCCATCTGCCCCCAGCCCCCTGCTGGGCCTCTAGTCAGACTAGTGTGTGGTTATCTTCCCCTCTCTTCAGGGCAGGAATCACTTTAGAGCAGTGATGGGCACTGTCAGAGCTGCTTGCACACTGCCAGGCTTGTGGCACCACCAGCCTGGATGGATTCTGGCCAACGGGCATATTAGAGGAGGCAGGTCCACAGAAAAATGTAGCGGCAGTGCACACAGTGTTAGCAAGGTTTGCATGGGTCTGCTATCAGAGGAGATGTGGAACCAAGGCCTGGCTAGAGGGGGAATGTCTGCAAAAGAATATGGGGGCAGGGCCCACTGTTAGCCAGTTAGGTAGTGAGTGTTGGTGCAGCACTGGTTCCCACAGGTGTCCATGTGTCTAGGCTGGGGGTCGGAGGAGGGAAATGGCACATGCCAGCTCTTTTGTTCCTGGAGAAGTCTCCTAATCATTCCTGCCCCTCTAGCACACACTCTGAGATTAGTCAACAAATTTCCCTCCTGTGTACCCCCAGGCATTCTTTAAGCTATCACTCCTATGCTGTATTTCAGTGGGGCTATTTGTTGTGCCATCTCTATAGTGGTGAAGGCTTAGTTTCCTTACACTCTTCGGTTCTCCAAGAGCTGAGCCTGCTGATTTTTAAAGTCCCAGGTGTTGAGCCTCACTTATAGTAAGCACTCAAGAAATTAGGCCCCTCTAGTTTTCAAAGCCAAATGTTATAGGGATTTGCCTTCCTGGTGCTGACTCCCCATGCCTGACTGCCCGGTATGAGGGTCTCTTTCTCTCCCTTTTCTGTGCCTGCTGTGTCCCTCCCTCCTGCAGACAGTCCTGGAAGTCAGTTTAGCTCTCAATCATGCCTCTGCCCTTCCTACCCTCTTTAATGTGGACTCTTTCCTACATTTAGCTGTGGAGAGAGATTTCTGCCAGTTTTCAGGTTGTTTTCTGCATTATTTACACTGATGTGGCTGTTATCTTGGTGTATCCATGGGATATGCTGAGTTTAGGATTCTACCACTCCTCAATCTTCCCTGGAAATTCCTGTGAATCTTTTGTATATATGGCTATTGTTGATTCCCCTACTCTAATTTCTTTGGGTCTCTTATTGGTGCCCTTTGCTCTAATCTCCTTTCTTTCATTTTAGGTATCTCTTGTTTCTGAACATCCTGTGCAAGGCAGTTTCTGGTTAGGTTCTGGCACTATCTCATTTTAGAACAAGAATTGAAGACAGATTCTCTGTCCATAACTGAAATATAAAACCTTGCCTAGGGGTGGCCTAGTCAGTGAAGTGTCCAATTTTGGCTCAGGTCATGATCTCCTGGTTTGTGGGTTTAAGCCCCACATTGGGCTCTGTGCTGACAGCTCAGAGCCTGGAACCTGCTTCAGATTCTGTCTCCCTCTCTCTTTGCCCCTCCCCCACTTGTACTCGGTCTCTATCAAAAATGAATAAACAAAAAAATTTAAAACCTTGCCTAGATTTATGGTTTTGAAAGGCCTTGAGGTGTTTTCTCATTGTGCCACCAACAGAACTACCTTCTAAAGTCTGCACTGGGTTTTAATATTCCATAGAATTCCATGGTTGAAGCCTTCAAAGGTTTTGAGATTCTGCCAGTTTGTTTAAGGTTTTATTGGCTGCAAGTTATGATTGAAATTTACTTGCTATTCAGTTTAATATGATAAGAGAGATTTCTAAATAGCCCGCCTCAGGCCTCTTAGTGCTATCTAGAATAATGATATAAAAAGTGTACAACTATCTTTTGGGAGACAAAAAATAAGGTCAAAAAAAGAGAGCTCAAGTTACCCTAAGAATTTTGTTAATGAGCCCTTCTATATTTCTGTCATTAATATTTTCCCCTTGCCTTTCAACCTAGTATCTATTTTCCCTGCATATGGAATTTCTAGATCTGGCACCTGTGTGTATGTGTATATGTGTGTATGTATCTCTGTGTGTGTAACTTACACATAACATACATAAGAGTTGGTGGTATATGAAACATAGCATATCTCCTCAAAATCTCAATGAAGAACAACAACAAAAAATATTTTGGAGAAATGATATTTGCATACAGATAGATACTGATACATTGAATTCCCAGCTACTGTTCTTCTCATCATCCTGAATCCCTCCAGCAAATGTATGCCCAGCACTTCAGTCTATTTTTTTTTTTCCATCTTAGGAATTCTTAGTTTTCACATGTGAAAACTGAAGGATATCATGAGTTTACAATGTAAAAACTTTCATATGTAGGAAAATGCAGTATTCGCCATTGTCTTCAGCAGAACCAAAAAAGGTCACAAAGGAGAGGACATTTAAGAAAACAATGATAAGGCATTGAATGAGAAGATTAAATGATCAAATCTGATATTCCTGAAATATCTAATTCAAAGGGCCAAGATGTCATTCCAGTATATCAACTTGAAAAGAAAATAGGCTTATTTTGATAATCTATCTTTCCTCAGTAAGTTTGGTTTCCATAGCCACAGGCTTGTCAGCCAGCTGGTTTGGTTAATGATGACCCTGGGGAGGTAACAACGTGGGTTTCCATTTCTCCGTCCCTATTTGCAAACCACAGCCAAATTCGTTCTAGAAGTTGTCTGAGAGGAGACTCTTACCCCAGAGAGGATAATACTCATCTCTCTGATCAGCAACATCCTCAATAAAAGAGGCAGATAGCAATTCTTGGTTTGTCTATAATCCAATACCCTCTTAGGGAGTAGTAACAGTGTTATGAAATCCCCCTTAGTCCAAGAATGAGGAAAAATAAATCCATTGCCCTATCAAATAACTCAGATGTTTTTTTCATTAGTACTCAGAAGTCCCAGGGTTTCTTTCTTAACCCCAGCTGCCTTATCTAAACAGAGTGGTTTATTCAGTCCCTTCTGTTCCAACATGATGAGATTTTGCTCCCTGAGCAAATAATTTTTGTTCCACCATAAACACTTCTCATGATCCTTTCTCTCCCATTTCTCTTTTCCATTGCTAGCTAGAGTACCATGCTCTGGTACCCAGTAGGATACCCTTCTGGTTTATTAATCCAAAAGCCATATGCTTTCTCCACTTTTGTAACTCTCTTTTAGATGAGGTCATTAGGATGAGCCCTAATCCAAGATGACTAGTGTCCTTATAAGAAGGTGCCTGGGTGGCTCAATCAGTTGAGCATCTGACTTTGGCTCAAGTCATGATCTCACAGTTCATGAGTTCGAGCCCTGTGTCGGGCTCTGTGCTGACAGCTCAGACCCTAAAGCCTGTGTCTCCCACTCTCCTTCTGTCCTCCCCTGCTAGCACTCTTCCTCTCTCTCTCAAAAATAAACATTAAGAATAGGAAAATGCCATCTGAAGACAAAGACACACAGACAGAACACCATAAGACACTGGAATCTGAGACAGAAATACTGCAGTTGCAAGCCAAGGAACACCTGGGATTACTAGAAGCTAGTAAGGACGAGAAGGAGCATGACCCTACCAATACCTTGATTTCAAGATTTTGGCCCCCATAACTGAGGGGATAAATTTCTGTACTTCCTTTTTCCCCCAAAATTTTTAGTTACATTCTAGTTAGTTAACATATAGTTATAGTTTTCACCCCAAACTTTTAGTTAAATTCTAGTTAGTTAACATATAGTATAATATTGGTTTCAGGAGTAGAATTTAGTGATTCATCACTTACATATAATACACAGTGCTCATCATAACAAGGGCCCTCCTTAATGCCCATCACCCATTTAGCCCATCTCCCATCCACCTCTCTCCATGCATTGTTCTCTATCATTAGGAGTCTCTTATGGTTTGCTTGCCTCTCTCTTTTTCTCCCCCTTCCCATATGTTCCTCTGTTTTGTTTCCTTAATTTCACATACTGCTGAAATCAAATGGTATTTGTCTTTCTCTGACTGATGTATTTGCTTAGCACAATGCACTAGCTCCATCCATGTCATTGCAAATGGCAAGATTTTATTCTTTACACACACACACACACACACACACACACATACACACACTCATACATACATACATACATCATTCATACATACATGCATGCATGCATACATACATACATACATACCACACCTTTATCCATTCATTAGTCAGTGGACACTTGAGCTCTTTCTATAGTTTGGCTATTATTGATACTGCTGCTATAAACATCAGGGTGCATATACTCCTTCAAATCTGTAATTTTTCATCTTTTGGATAAATACCTAGTAGTGCAATTTCTGGGTCATTCGGTAGTTACATTTTTAAATTTTGGAGGAATCTCCATACTGTTTTCCAGAGTAGTTACACGAGTTTACATTTCTACCAACAGTGCAAGAGGGTTCCCCTATCTCCACATCTCTTTGCAAACATCTGTTGTTTCCTGTGTTGTTAATTTTAGCCATTCTGACAGGTGTGAAGTGGTACCTCATTGTGGTTTTGATTTGCAGTTCCCTGATGATGAGTGATGTTGAGCACCTTTTCATATGTCTGTTGGCTGTCTAGATGTCCTCTTTGGAAAAATATCTATTCATGTGTTCTGCCCATTTCTTCACTGGATTATTTGTTTATGGGGTGTTGAGTTTGATTAGTTCTTTATAGATTTTGGTTACTAACCCTTTGTCAGGTATCTTCTCCCATTCTATAGGCTGCCTTTTCTTTTTGTTGATTATTTCCTTTGCTGTGCAGAAGCTTTGATAAAGTCCCAATAGTTCATGTTTGCTTTTGTTTCCCTTGCCTCTGGAGACATGTCTAGTACGAAGTTGCTAGAGCTGAGGTCAAAGAGGTTGCTGCCTGTGTTCTCCACTAGGATTTTGATGGTTTTCTGTCTCACATGGAGGTCTTTCACCCATTTTTAATTTATTTCTGTGTATGGTGTAAGAAAGTAGTCCAGTTTCATTCTTCTGCATGTTGCTATACAGTTTTCCCAATACCATTTATTGAAGAGACTGCATTTTTTCCACTGTATATTCTTTCCTGCTTTGTCGAAGATGAGTTGACCATAAAGTTGTGGGTCCATTTCTGAGTTTCTATTCTATTCCATTGATCTGTATGCCTGTTTTTGTGCCAGTACCATACTCTCTTGATGAGTACAGCTTTGTAAGACAGCTTGAAGTCCAGAATCATGATGCCTCCAGATTTTCTTTTTCAAGATTGTTTTGGCTATTTGGGATCTTTTGTGGTTCCATAAAAATTTTAGGTTGTTTGTTCTAACTCTCTGAAAAATGCTGTTGGTATTTATTTTACTTCATTTTTTTTTTTATTTTCGAGAGAGAGAGAGACCAAGCTGCAAGAGACAATCTTAGGCAGGCTCCATGCTTAGCAAGGAGGCCTACATAGTGGCTGATCCTATGACCCTGGGATCATAACCTGAGCCAAAATCAAGAGTTGGATGTTTAACCAACTGGACCACCCAAGTGCCTCCCCAAACAAATGTGTTTTTATATGACCTTAATTTATCCTAAAAATAATATATTTCTAGTACTGATAAGCAACAAGGCATAAAGATTCCTGGAATGTGTCCTTGTTTAATTTCCTAAGCCATAGGAAATGAAAAAAAATCCAAACTCTATGTTAAAATATACAGACTTACTTGGGGTGCCTGGATGGCTCAATTGGTTGAATGTCCAACATTGGTTCAGGTCATGATCTCATGGTTCATGAGTTGGAGCCCCTTATCAGGCTCTGTACTGACAACTCAGAGCCTGGAGCCTTCTTTGGATTCTTTGTGTCCCCCTTTCTCTGTCCCTCCCCTGTTTGCTCACTCTCTCTCTCTCCCAAGAATAAGTAAACATTTTTTAAAAAATAATAAAATAAAATAAAATATACAGCCTTATACTTAGTTGTTTAAGCCAGTTTAATTTCATTCTCTCATATGTGTGTGTGTATGTATATATGTGTACACATATATATGTATACACATATATACATACACACAGACATATCTGTCTACATTCAGCCTATAACAAAACAAAAAAATTTTAAGCATTTGAATTTTGGACACTATAAAACAACAGAATCTATATTTGTTATGGACTTGCCCTTTTTTTAAGTTTGTATGTAACTCACTTTTAATTTCTTTCTTCAAAATGATTGCATAATTAATTATACTTGATTTTTAACCACCTGCGGAGCTTAAAGTTTCAGTTTCTTTCTACATCTTCTATATCTAGAAAGTCATATGGAAAACAATAAGAAAAAATACAGGTATATTCAAATCCTCTTTCCAACTTAACTTACAAGATCCTTGTACATCCTGATATAATTTTGACTCAGGCAGCCTAACTACAATGTGTGTGTTATGAAATTTCAAATGTTGGCATTTTAATCTGTATTTAAGAAAAAGCACTAAATAATCCATGTTTACACTTCATTTCAAATTTTATGTGCTTAGAGTCTAATAATCTCTCTTTAAAAGCAACAGAGAAACAGCATAATTTTGTCAATGGGACGAATATTCCAATGGCAAGTATTTATTTAGTAATTTTGCATTTTTATTTTACCATAACCATTACTGTGTTGCCATTCACAAGTGTTTCCCTACTGTACAGCTAGTGCCTGGGACAATGGAAAATATAAATGTGATGTTCATTTGTTCTTTGAATATTTCTAACTGAACAAGGGCTATCTTGTCTCCTTTATCTCAGTCCTCTTTAGTTTTTAGTTTGTTTAGGTTTTTTGGCTAGGTTAAAGCAAATAATCTTAGATGGATTCTGCTAGGTTGTAACTTATTTTCTTAACGAAATCTTCAGACTAAGTACCTTGACTCATTTTTTTAGCGTTTATTTATTTTTGAGAGAGAGACAGACAGACAGACAGAGTGTGAGCAAAGGAGAGGCAGAGAGAGAATTAGAAACACAGAATCCGAAGCAGACTCCAGGCTCTGAGCTGTCAGCATAGAGCCCAACGCGGGGCTTGAGCTCACAAACTGCGAGATCATGACCTGAGCCAAAGTTGGACACTTAACCGACTGAGCCACCCAGGTGCCCCTGAGTACCTAATCTTCTAAGTCAGCCATTGTGGATATCTTCTGCTAGTTCTCTAAAAGCTCACATATTTGGCAGGGTTGGGGATGGGGGCGAATCTGAAAGAATGTAATGATTCAAAGGGCTCCAATTGTAATGAACATTTCTCTTTGGTATTTTCATACCATATTTGAGAAATATAACCACCTTGCAACACCATCAGTGACACCACTTTCTGTCCTATGATCTTAAGTTCAAGCATATCCTTCTCTGACCAGCTCACTGTGTCCTATGCCCAACAGTCCTGCAGCATGACACTGTCAGTCCACTGAACCTACCACTTTTTCACCATCCTTAGCTCATGTACTCACTTCTCTCTTTACCTAGTCTAAATTCCAAAATCAATCACTAAGTCATGCATTTGTGTGACCCTCAACTCCCTTTCCCCACCCTCCCTTCTCTTAGTCACTTGGCAAAACCTCAACCCTCATTAAATCCTACTCTGCCTGCTCCACATGGCTGACTGATCCCACTTTAAATTCATGACCACTAACCCCAAGTGGGCCCTCTACGCTCCCTAGTAATCACTCTATATTTCCCCAATCAAAGCACTGTCGCACTTTTCTAGGCAACTGCATCATAATCTCTTCCAACACCCTCGCCTTTATCCTCACTCTAAGTTGATGACCTTGATTCCTAGTTCAGTGAAGAGCCTGTTGTCATTCTTTTAAAACATAAATCAAATGTTATTTCTCAGCTCACAGCCTTCCAGTAGCTCCTCTTCTCCCTAATAAAAGTCCTTACAATGACTTACAAAGCCCTACAAGATCTGGCCCCATTACCTGCCTGAACTCACCCCTTATATCCTCTACTGCATTTGCTGCTCTTATCTTACTGTTCTCCTTGTTGTTTAGCTAACATATCAACCACTCTCCTACCTCAGGGCCATGGCAAGTATTGTCTTCTCTGCCTAAAACTCTCCCCAGATATATTTATGTGGCTCATTCCTTTGCTGCTTTTGTCTTTGTTCTCAGTGAGGACTTCTCTGGCTGCTGTATTTAAATTTGAATTCTCGGGGCGCCTGGGTGGCTTAGTCAGTTAAGCATCCGACTTTCGCTTAGGTCATGATCTCACGGTTTGTGGGTTTGAGCCCCGCATCGGGTTCTGTGCTGACTGCCAGCTCAGAGCCTGGAGACTGTTTCAGTCTGTGACTCCCTCTCTCTCTGACCCTCCCCTGCTCACGCTGTCTCTCTCTCTCCTAGAAATAAATAAAACATTTTTAAAAAATTAAATTTGAATTCTCTTCATCCTAGAACTCCCTCTACCCTTTTCCTCCTTTATTCTCCATTTTTCTCCACAGCATTTATGACCATCTGCATACTATGGTTTACTTTGTTTATTTTCTATATCTGCCCACTAGAATATAAGCTTGTGCCCATGGGCCAGGATGGTGGCCTATTTTATCCACTGTTGAAACCCCAGCACCCAGAGCAGTACTTGATATATATTGGGTGCTTAATAAGTGTTTGTTGAAGGAAGGGATGAGTGAATGAATGAATAAAAAGAATAGAGTATCTTTATTAAAGGAGGTATGTCTAAACCTTACATATTGGCCTGCTAGTTTATGTCAGGTTGTTGCTTCTGTAGTCATTAGCAAAGAACCCTTAAATCCAAATTGTATTTGATTGGCAAAAAAGAAGTTGAAGAATCACAAAAATAAGCTTACCCTGCTGGGGTAGTGGAGCTGTGACCAATGCTGTGCCTCACAGGAGCATCTATGTGTAGTTTCCTTTGCCCAGAGAAAAGGAGCTGCTATAGTCCATTCTCAGCAGATATCTCAGAAATGATGGCTTATAACTCAAAGCTGCTTTTTCTTTTTGAGAAAAAAGTTATATAAGGCCCATGAAATTTGCATAAGTCCCACTAGTATTAAGCAATATGACTTACCTTCCTACAAAAGTGCTTTTAAAGTACCTAAAGTTTGCCTTCATGTTAGTCAATGTTAATGGGATGTCTAAGCAATGCAAAAAAATATATATATTAATAGGATATTTTATCAATATATAAATATACTAAATTTTATTATGCCATAAATCATTCAAAATGTTTTCTTATATCTATTTTTAAAGACAGCATTAAATTATGTAGCTCTATATCATTAATACATTACAATATATTGTAATGGGGTGTTGAGTTAGAGATTTTAATTGAGTAGTGGTTTGGGAATTTTTTTTGAAGGAAAAAAAGTAAGATCAATTTTCCCCTTGCATACTTTAGTGGGTAATATGAATGTCACAGATACTACCTGCTTTATAAATCATTTTTTAAGTTCTTTCTTCCATCTGAGCACTCAGAACAGCAACCCAGCAAAGCACTGAAAAACTCTTCAAATTTAAACCATTAATATGAAATCTGTCTCTGACTGTCTGAAAGGATTTACTATAAAAAATATCAGTTTGGGGGCGCCTGGGTGGCTTAGTCGGTTAAGCGTCCGACTTTCGCTTAGGTCATGATCTCGCGGTTCGTGGGTTCGAGCCCCGCGTCGGGCTCTGTGCTGACTGCGGCTCAGAGCCTGGAGCCTGTTTCAGTCTGTGACTCTCTCTCTGACCCTCCCCTGCTCACGCTGTCTCTCTCTCTCTCTCTCTCTCTCCTAGAAATAAATAAAACATAAAAAAAAAAAAAAGAAATCCAGTCTGATTAATCTTTTATCACCTAGTAGAGTCTCTGAAACCTAGTTGGCACTGAATAATAAACAAACAAGTAAATGTTGGCTCGATGTTGAATGAAAGATTGAATAAGGAATGAATTAATATCATACCCTTAATAAGTGACATCAGGGAATAAGCAGAGCAGCTTTGTGGCCCAAGCCCTGCTATCCCAGGTGCCTGCTTCAGAAATGGGCAAAACAGAACTATCTGGGGTACAGTAACTTCAACGTAGCTGAGGCCACTCCCAGCAGAATTTACAATAACACGTAGCTTTCATTCCCAGAGCTAGTCCTCGGGCTGTTAAGATGGCAAAATCGAATTCCCCAGCGTTTTAACTATTTTTTTTTAGCAAAATCTAGTTAAAACTACTTTGGCCACTAGATGGCACTTGTATTAGCCATGTCTCCAGTGTGGGAAGGGACTCTGTTCCAAGTCCTTTGTTATGTAGTCTGAAACTATGAAATCATTCATATAAAAAAATACATAAAAATAAAAGATCTGCAGAAAACTTACAAATGATAACTAAATTTATCCCTGTAGTTCTGTAATTTATTAACACTGTATACTCTTACATAGTACTAAACTAGACTAGACAAGACTAGACTGTGATAGACTATACTTCATTACAATATACTCCAAAGTTGATGTTATGGGAGCTTGTAAAAAATAAATATGGAGGAGGTTGAGGAGTGTACTTGTGGTGCTATATATAGCACCACGTGATATATAGAAATGTTGAATTACGATACTATACACCTGAAACTAATTTTACACTGTATGTTAACTGGAATTTAAATAAAAACTTAAAATAACAGATAGATAGATAGATAATGAATCCACAGCCTTACCCTAGATCTACTAAGTCCAAATATATGTACAGGGCCCAGAAATCTACATTTTAGTAAGCTTCTAGAGAATTTCTTGCAGAGAGGTTTACATAGAAAATACCACCATTTAAGAAATGGGAAAGTCATTCATTATTTCAACTAAGGATTCAAAGAATAAATCCCCCTTCTCCTTCTCCAATACTTGCTAAGGCACCTTATTATTACATTAGACATACCCATCTTTACCTATGCTCCAAGTTTCTGTTGGTAGTTTGTCACCTGAGAGATAACCTACAACAAAGGTCAGGTGACAACAGCAGATTGAGGAAGAAGGATGGGATCTAAGAGTTACAGATAAAGAGATAAAGGCATTGGTAGGCTGGGACCTCCTCCACAGACTATAAGAACACACCTTGCACATGCTCATTTCCCTGCCCGTCTCTTCTCTTTTTCAAGTCAGTGTCACTCCATCACCAGCCACCCATTTCCCTGCTACCTTCTGCTGACTTTGACTACAACTTCTCTCTTCCTCCTGCCTTACTACAAAACAGGCCCCAAACTCCCAGCTTCACTCCTCCCATCCCTACAGCCAGTATTTAATGCCTGCCTGATTTCCTTATTATCAGCAACCAAAAGAGATAAATAGCAGCTAAAAAGAAATCTCCCCACTGCATCATCTCGGTTCACTGTAGGCAGAACTGCCAGATAAAATATAGGACATTCAGTTACTTTAGATTTCAACCAATATATTTTTTTTAATTTTTAATTTTTTTAAAATTTATTTCTAAGAGAGAGACAGCCTGAGCAGGGGAGGGTGAGAAAGTGACGGAGACACAGAATCTGAAACAGGCTCCAGGCTCTGAGCTGGCTGTCAGCACAGAGTCCGATGCGGGGCTCAAACCCATGAACCACGAGATCATGAGCTGAGCCGAAGCCAGACGCTTAACTGACTGAGCCACCCAGGCGCCCCTCAGCCAATATTTTTTTAATATAAGTATGTCCCAAATATTGCATGAGACATTATTACACCAAAAAGTTATTCATTGTCTGAAATTCAAAATTTCATTGAACATCCGATTTGAGAAACCCAGCAACCTTATCTATAGGAGGAAAGAAGCACACAGAGGTGGGCACAAGTGATAATGGCCTTTGGGGTGTCTAAAACACTATAGTGAGAATCATCTACACGTCAGAAACCTAGACTCAAATGCTCTGGGCATCTCCCCTCAGAAGCGGAGACTGCCAGAGATGGAATGGAACCTCCCAAGACTATAGATGAGCCTAGGGTTGAGGCAGGCAAGACCACAGAAAAGAATAATGAAATTGTAGAAAACAAGGTAAAAAATACCAGGGACACCACATATAGTAAGGGTAATTATTGTTTCCTTAACAATAGGTATGAAATTTTTATATGGGTACATATATATTGGTAATGAGTTACCATGTAAAATACATTTCTTATTAAAATATAGTCCAGAAAGTTTGATAAAGACTTCCCTGGCCTTCTACATCTATCAATCATGGATAATTGCCCTCAATGAATGCCTGACTATAAGGAATATACATAAGTTGGGAAATATCTATAGTATGTTAGCCTATTTATTTGAGCAGTTCCTCTTCAATAGTACCTATCTCTGATACTGAGTGATCTGGAAGAATAGTCTACTGTAGCAGAAACTGGCTCTGTTCTCTTCTTTCTCAATGAAGAAAGACCACAGCTCCCAGATGCCTTGCAGCTCAGTAGAATCATGACTGGTTCTCACCAGGGGACTGTTGGAGAGGATGTCACCTCCAGTGAGGTGGTTAAGAGCGAGTGTAACTTCTCCAGTTTTTCCTCACCTTCTCTGAATGCTGGATGCAGACTAGATTTCAAGGCCTTTGAAGATGGAGAAACAATTCATTGAAAAGTCCTGGGTTCCTGCATGAAGCAAAGCTCCAATCCGTGCCTGGCAACCTGCATCAGCTGTGACATGAGTGAGAGGCCATCTTTTATTGTGTTGAGCCATGTTTTGGGTTTTTTGTTTCAGCAGACTAATCTAACTACCACAATTATATTTTTATTAATGCAGGAAGCAGATAACTTAGAATTGCAAATATACCCACACCAGTACAAATTGCTACACAAAAATGACTCTATAAAAGTATATCAGCCTTGGGGGTACCTGGGTGACTCAGTTGGTTGAGCATCTGAGTTTTGGTTTCAGCTTGGGTCATAATCTCACAGTTTGTGGTTTTGAGCCCCTATGTCTGGCTCTGCGCTGGCAGTGCAAAGCCTGCTTGGGATTCTCTCTCTGCCCTTCCCTGTCTTGTACTATCTCTGTCTCTCTAAAAATAAATAAATAAACTTTTTAAAAAAAGTATACCAACCTTGAGCCAGGTGCTTCAGGAATGTTTCCCATTTTATTAGCATAATGATGGCATTTATAGTTACCAATGGTTTTGTAGTTGTAAATGTATATTATCAATATTACTAGTTTGATTCTTGAGTTTCCTTTTTCATACATGAATTTTTACATGAATCACAAGAGGAAATAATAGTTGTTTATATTGCTTGTTATTCACAGGTAAAAAAAAAATTTTGGAACCATTAATACCAGGATAGTGAGGAATAAATTACATATATCTGGTATCCTTCAAAATAATCTTATATAAGAATACAACCTTATGTGTGTTTAGCCTCACCCATCTTTCTTGATAGTGAGATTAACTCCCCAAATAAATAATTTATAAAAGTAGCACAAATGAATACAGTTAATTTATGTGGCTTCCTGTCTTAAGTCTTTATTACCTCTAGGCTAAGATCCAAATACCACAGCATATCATGCCCTTCATGTCCTTGCTCATCTGCCTTGACTCGGTGCCCATGTGTCTGTCCTCTTACACTGAAGCAATGCTAAGTTACCTGCAGTTTGTACAAATCACCTAAAAAGCATATTTAAAATGCAGATTTCTGGACCCAGTGTTAACAGTCACGTTCAGTAGATTTGGGGTAACACCCTGGGCTTTGAATTTTAATAAATATCTCCAGTAGCTCTGATGCAGGTCAATTAAAAATTACCTGCTAAGAAATACTACTTAAAATAAGTAATAAAAATACTTACTGCTTTAAGATGTTTTAAGAATTTTAACAAGAAAAAATGCTACGGGACACCTGGATGGCTCAGTCAGTTAAGCAGTCAGCTCTTGATTTTGACTCAGGTCATGATCTCATGGTTTGTGGGATGGAGCACATTGAGCTCTGTTCTGACAGTGTGGAGCCTGCTTGAGGTTCTCTCTCTCTGTCCCTCCCCCACTTGTGCACGCTCATTCTCTCTCTCAAAATAAATAAATAAACATTTAAAAAGGAAAAAATGCTACAAAATGCATTTCTTTCTATTGTTTCTGCCAAAATTTGAGACTCTAGGAAAAAAAAAACCACTTGATGTAAATGCAAAATGTAATTATCCTGAAAGTTTTCCCTGTTGCTGTATTGGTAGAGTACATATTTCAAATGTAAATATTGAAAAAGATCATTCTCATGATTAACATTAATAAATATTTATTGAGGTACCTATAGGGTATTTGGCAATATACTAGTCAGCCATCTTATATTAAATCTGAAATAGATTCACATTGCAAAGAAATATATAACCTAAATTTGAATTCTACAAATTGAAGACTGGCCAGTTTCTCCTCTGAGAAAAAAGAACTCAAAAACAGGAAGAGCCAGGGCTCCTGGGTGGCTCAGTTGGTTGAGCGTCCCACTTCGGCTCAGGTCATGATCTCACAGTTCGTGGGTTTGAGCCCCGCATCGGAATCTGTACTGACAGCTAGCTCAGAGCCTGGAGCCTGCCTTCGGATTCTGTATCTCTCTCTCTCTGACCCTCCCCTGCTCACACTGTCTCTCTCTGACTCTCAAAAATAAATAAAAAACATAAAAAAAAATTTTTTAAACACGAAGAGGCAACTGGGTATATGAAAACTGGACACAAATCTCAACTGCTGAGCTAAACAACTTTCTCAGATGCCAATTCTACAAACATCACTTTGAGATTTCTTCTATAAAAAGATACAACCATAATCCCCAGGAGACCTGAGGGAGCACCTCATCTGAAGTCTAGGACTTCTTCCCTGAAGTTGATGAACCACATCTCTTTCTCCACAGTCCTCTACATAGGGTGGCCCAGAGGAATTTCAGTTTTAATAAAACCTCAGGACTTCCCACAGAGGATCCTCTATTTAGAATTCTGGGCTTAGCTTCTTAGATTAAGAATTTTTTTAACTAATTTGTAGAGCTTTAGTCAAGACAGGAAATAACACGTTGCAGAGTAATTAAGCCAAGAACTCCATGGCAAAGGTTCAATAGCTCATTCTACTTTTGACTTATCCTGGGACCTGTGAAGGTGACTTCACTTCTCTGGAACTCCTTTCTTCTCATCTAGAAAATGGAAAGATGAATACTAACCTGCTTTGATCAGAGGCTTGTTACATAGGGGAAAATGCGTTTGTAAAGGTCTTTGGGAATTACAGAGAGCTATAGAAGGGTTAGATAATGAAGGTTTTGTCTAAGCAAGACTGGAATGGCTTCTTCTCTTTATTTTTACCCTCTGTTGAACTCACCTTTCTCTTCAGGCTATAAAAGAAGAAACCCTATATTTCTTCCCTAAGGAAATTTTTTAACATAAATTTTTAAATGCCTTTTACATTCATGTTTCAAGTTCTCCTAGAATTGGCTTTTTCCCTCCAGCATTATATATCCAAGATAATGATGAATTCAGAAGAACCACCTGCTGATAAAAACATCCACAGGCTGGCCGGATGCCCAACAAAGATGAATCCAATCCATGAGCAACCAGAGAAATCTGCTTCTTTTCTACACAAGCAGTTGGGTCCTTCATCATTTATTACAGACTTAAGGCCCTATAACCCTTCGTCAAATTCTCATGGAATAGGAATACCTCTCCCAAGGGGGTTGAATTTCAAATAGGTTGAATTTCTCACCAGCTTGGAAGCTTTTCTTTCTACAAATAATTCATTTCCTTCTATTTTACAGTTTATAAAGCACTTCTGCATATTCTAAGTAAACTGAAACTCAATGGCACAGAGTGGCTTAGTAATAAGTAGTAGAGATAAAAGTCAAACCTATGAGTGGACTTTCTGTACAGCATAATGCTGCTTGCCTTGGTTATTCTAGAAAGAGAAGAAAATAAGATTATAAAGACAGGCAGGGTCCAGAGCATTGAGGGTCTTGAATGCTAGGTAATACCAAATCACTCAAGGATTACTGTTGTTTTGGGGGGGTTGGGTGTTTTTGTTGGGGGCTTGGGGGGAGTTGGTTTGTGTTTTAAATAAGAGCTGAGCTGTTGGATGACTTATCTGAGAAATGTATGTATAATAGATTAAGGAAAAGATAGTGTATCACTCTGGGTGTAAACAGAAGACAGAAACCACATAGTAAATTTAACCTTAAAAAATATTTAACTCTGATAGAGAAGTAACTATAAAGATGTAAGGGAGCTCTAAAGAGAACCTTGTGTTTGGGGAAGAATACATAAGAAAGAAGAAATTTGGACAGAGGGCCTCCAAATTTGGATAGAGGGCCTACAAGACTGGGGTGGAAAAACTTCATTGAAGAAGGTATGGTTGCAGCCCACTGGATAGTGGAGATGTTTGCTGAATTGGCCAGGCCAGAGTTGGTCCCCAGTCACTGCATAGCAAGAAATAACTCTCCAGAAAGTAAGCAAGTCAAGGCTAGTGGATGAACACACACAGGGAATCCAGACATTACTGCTAGTACAAAGGCTGGAGCACGTGGTATCCATAGTGAGCTGGTTCTAGGAAACAGGAAGCAAGGAAGACACACAAAAGACACTGCCAACATTAGATCTGAGCACACCAGTGTCCACCTTGGGAAGGTTAAAGCCAGATAGTCACCAGGTCCAGGTCATGCCTGCAAGGTCACCAAGGGACCACACATTCCAGGGCATATTCGGGATAGAGCACCAGTAGATGCTTCCTAAACACATACCATTGGCAGAACTCAAGGCATGAGGAAAGAAAAGCAAAATGTAGTGCACGGAACCAGGAAGAGAAACTCTTGTCCTCCTGCGGTGTCCCTCGGACAGTTTCTACTGACACAGCTTAACATCCTCCTCACTGTGACAAAGAAATGCTTAAAGAGTCCAGTCCACTCTCCCAAGCATGTAGTGAAAACTAAATTTGGAACTCAAAGACAACAAATTAATAACTGGCACAGAGAGCTTGGAAGTCCTCCCCCCTCCTTCCTGAACAAAATAATGACAACATACATTGTTGTTGATTGGAACCATGATTTAGTAAGGACCCTACAGCCATGTCCTCGGCTTTTCTATCTGAGCTCTTCTAGCCATGATCTTCAGTTGGATCCTTAAAAGTATTCTCCTATTGTATCTTTAATAATTCTAATTCCAGCTCTTCAAAAGCTTTCTATATCATTCTTTTTTGGGGAGAAGGCAAATTAGAAAAAAGGAAAGCAAAAGATGGCATCTGGAGAAGTGGAGACTTTTGTTCCAGCATTCTCTGATGAACCTCTAAAGCTGACCATGATAAGAAGATCAATTTAGGGTTACCCGGGTGGCTCTGTCAGTTAAGCCTCCAACTCTTGATTTCAATTCAGGTCATGATCTCACTGTGTGTGGTTCAAGCCCCGCATCAACCTCTGTGCTAACAGTGTGGAGCCTGCTTCAGATTCTCTCTCTCTCTCTCTCTCTCTCTCTCTTTCTCTCTCTCCCCCCTCATCCCCGCTCCTCCTTCACTCTATCTCTGTTTCTCAAAATAAAGAAATAAACTTTAAAAAAGAGAGAGATCAGGGGTGTCTGGGTGGCTCAGTCAGTTGAGCAGCCGACTTCAGCTCAGGTTATGATCCGGCATTCATGGGTTCAAGTCCTGCATCAGTGTGCTGACAGCTCAGAGCCTGGAGCCTGCTTTGGATTCTGTGTCTCCCTCTCTTTCTGTCCCTTCCCTGCTCATGATCTGTCTCTCTCTGTCTCTCAAAAAATAAAATGTTTAAAAAAAAGATCAATTGGAAAGCAACTGGAAATCATTTAAAAACTAGTTCTCTGTGCATCAGTAACTGATTCTCTTTCTCACTCAACAAACACTTCTTGCCTAAGGTAGGGGGATCAAAAACCTTTTCCCATTGATCTCTTCAAGCTAGTCACACCCATTCAAGGAGTGAAAGAGACCAAAAGGAACAGAGGAATTAAGGTGGATAGTATTTATTAAGCAAACATTGAAAAAGTAGGTTCTTGCTCATAGTTTTGTAAATAAGGGAATATGTGGTGCAAGCTTCCCCACCCATAATGTATATAACTGGATTTCTGGAAGCTCTTTAATGTTTAGTGTTCTAAAAGTCTCTAATGGAGGAGGAAAACCCAAAGGGAGAAGGACAAAACAAAATGATAGAAAACTCTGAGTTCTTCCATCTATGTAGGAAATACCCTGCCTTTTCACAGGCCATCAAACTATTAACTTTCTTTTTATTCTTAATGGTTGCATAACAGTGATTCATATTTTACTGTAAGTGTGTTTCTCAAAAATTCTATAATACATATTAATCAAGAACCTTAAAAGTCACTAAATTCCTTAATGAAGCAATTCCATTTGATATTGTTGACCATTCTCTCCTTCTAGTGGCTTTCATAATACAATGCTCTCCTAATTTTCCTCCTACCTCTCCTTTAAGCATTGGAATTTCTTGGGATTGTGCTGTGGGCTTCTTTTTCTCTCATCCTACTCATCCATCTTCTCAGTCATCAGTTCCATAATTTCAATTACCGCCTGCATGGAAATGACATAAATATATTTTTGCAGCCGAGATCTGTCTTCTTAGCAACATATCTATTTATACAACCACCTCTAAATCCAACATGAATGCTTCCCAGGCACCTCAAAACAACATGTACAAAGCTAAAGTCTTAACTTTGCCCCCAAACCTTTTCTGGCTCCTTTATTCTTTATCTCAGTGAATGGCACCACCACATGCTCAATTATTTAAACTAGAAACCTAGGGCCATTCTTGATAGTTCTTCCTTCACCCTCAACTCCTACAGGAAATTCTACTTCCTAAATATTTCTGAAATCCACCCACCTCTGTCCATCCTCCTGGCCACTCCCCCAGTTTTTGGCACTATCATCTGATGTCCTCTTGGTCAAAATTTTTCCATCCAACCCATTCTTCACCCAGCAGACAGAGATGTTCTTACAAATCAGAAATAACATCATATAATTCTATCATGAGAAGGGCTTACAACACATCAGTCACTCTTAGGATAAAATCCAAACTTAACATGACTTATAAGTCCTTACTTTCCCCATCCTGCCTTTCTGCATTCATTTTTCCTCCTTCCTCATTCACTAACATCTCTGAAGTCTCTTGTTTTCTCCTACCTCTGAGCCTCTGCTGCTAACTCTGTAGAACCCTCTTTCCTTTTACCTAGCCCTGTGCAGTGGAGTATTCCTACTCATGATGAGAGTACGTGGTTCATCCCATAAAAAGTCCCCTCAGACTCTCCTGGGTCCTGAAGTGACCAATATGGTGCTCCCAGAGCACCCCATTCTTCTCTCAATCCAAGCATTTATTACACTTCATTTTTCTTTTTTAAAACTCATCTTAGTTGAGGTGTAATTTATGTACAATTAAATTAACCAATTTAAATATAATTTAATACATTTTGACAAATATATCAATTATGTAACAACCACCACAATCAAGATATAGAACAATTCTATTAGCACAAAAAATTCTGTTATGCTTTTCCCAGTCCATCCTCCCCCAACACCTCTGCCTTCAGATTAACCACTGATCTGCTCTGATATTGTAGTTTTGTTTTTTCCATAATACCACATAAATAGAATCACACATGCACACATAGGCAGTCATTTGTGGCTGGCTTCTTTCACTTAATGGACTACTTCTGAATGAAATTCATCCTTGTTGCATATAAGAGTAGTTCATTCCTTTTTTATTTTTTAATTGCTGTGTAGCATTTCTTTACATACATATACCAGTTTATCTATTAACTTGTTGTTTCCAAAGTGTTTGCTTCCAGTTTGGAAACATTAGGAATAAAAGTGCTATAAATATTTGCTCACAATTCTTTGGACATATATTTTTATTTCTCCTATGCAAAGACCTCCAAGTAGAATTATTGAATCCTATGATAAATACATGTTTAACTTTATAAGAAACTGCCAAATTGCTTTCCAAAGTGGCTGTTTCATTTTGCATTCCCACCAATATATAAGAGGTCCAGTTTGTCTGTCTTCTTTTTTTTTTTTAATGTTTTTTATTTATTTCTGAGAGAGAGACAGCCAGCATGAGCAGGGGAGGGTCAGAGAAAGAGGGAGACACAGAATCTGAAACAGGCTCCAGGCTCCAGGCTCTGAGCTGGCTGTCAGCACAGAGCCCGATGCGGGGCTCGAACTCACAATCCGTGAGATCATGACCTGAGCCAAAGTTGGACGCTCAACCGACTGAGGCAACCAGGTGCCCCAGTTTGTCTGTCTTCTTGACAACACTTGGTGTAGTCAGTCATTTTAATTTTAGCTCTTCAAGTGGCTGCACAGCCTCACACTGTGGTTTTGATTTCCATTTCTCTAATGACTACCAGTGTTGAATGTCTTTTCATATACTTATCTGACATTTGTATATTTTGTTAGTAAAGTATTTGTTCATGTGTTGTTCCCACTTTTGTATTAGGTTCACTTTTTATTATTGAGTTATAATGCTTTCTGAATATTCTGATACAAGTCCTTTATTAAATATATGTTTTGAAAATATTTTCTCCCAAGTTGGTCCGAGTGTTGTGGGTTATCGTTAAGCTGAAAATATTTTCTCCCAGGCAAAGGCTTACCTTTTCACTTTCTTAATAGGGTCTTTTGAAAAGCAAAAGATTTCAGTTTTTATGGGTTCCAATTTATCCAATTTTTTATATCACCCTATATTTTAATGGCTTTTTAACTGCCTGTACTTCCTACCACAGAATAAGCTCAATGAGGGAAGACTACAGGTTTCTCTTGTTTATTATTTCCTGTGCCCAATATGTAAGGTACTCAACACCTAGCACATAAGGCACTCAAAGATATTTAATCAATTAATTATAACTAGTAAAAATATGGAGATACAAGTAAGCCTTCTATACTAGACAAACCAATCATATTACCTGCCACATCCACAGCCTGTTAGGCTGCTGTGTTTTATACCATGTGGTTCTGTTCTTTCTACTTCCCTCCTTCTTGGCTACAAATTATTAGGCTAGAGAGGAGCAAGGGCATCTAATCTGCAAGCTAACTGTACAGGCCTCCAACATGGGAAATCTGTTCAGAGATAAGCTAGACCAATCACTCTTGCTAATAGTGAATTGAAAAATACATAGAAGTAGGTAGTTAGTAGAGAGATATGAAACTGAAACGATGCAGAGAAAAAAGCCATGAAATAGAGCAGAAGCCATGAACATGACATGACAAGCATTTCTGAAGATTAATCTGTAAGGTAGATAAGAGAAACCAAATATACTATGGTAGTTATCAACCTGACCACACATCAAGATAACATGAGAAACTTAAAAACTCAATCATCTGGGACCCATCCTATAGACTGTTATTTACTCAACATATATTTTTTTTTAACATCTACTATGTGCCAAGCACTGCTCTAGGCACAGGATACAATGAGGAAAACAAATAAAACCCTTATCTTTATTCAACTTATGTTCTAAGTCAGAATCTACAGGGATGAGATTAGATGTATGTATATATGTATATATATATATATGCTATATATTAAATGTTTGTCTCCCCCCAACATTTATATTTTGAAATATTAACCCTCAAGTGATGGTATTAGTAGATGAGGATTTGGGAGGTGATTAGGTCATTAGAGCAGAGCCCTCATGAATGGGATTAGTATCCTTACAAAAGAAGCCAGGAGAGAGCCTTACCAGAACTCAGTTATGCCGGCACCCTGATCTTGGGTTTTAAACATCCAGAGCCATGAGAAATAAATTTCTGTTGTTTATGAGGCACCCATTTTGTTTACTTTGTTATAGAAGACCCAAATGACTATAAATAAGATAATTTTTAAAGCTCCACGAATGAGTCTGACTCAGCCTCAAGAACTGAAGAAAAGGAGCAAGTTGGAAGTGGAGAAAGGGAGATCACACACACACACACCCACCCACCCACACACACACACACACACACGGCACAGAGAATTGCTGAGTTATAGTAAAGGCAGAGACCTGGTCTAAAGATCTGTGAACTCCTGATATTGAAATCCAAGGAGCCACCTGAAATTTTGTTCCAGCTTCATTGAGACTCTCTTGTAGTGTGGTTTCTGCTTTCTCGTGAGGCTTAGGTTGTCCGAGGCTTCTCTGAGGTCTGCTCACACTCAGCTGAAATTCCTGTTTTACCTACTTCTCTTCACGTTATTTAAAGTAATTTGAGAGCTTTTATTACTTAGAATGAAAATAACTGAATTAAACCCATTTCCTAAACTTAGGTCCTTTCTGGCTCTAATGGAGGGAGATGACTGACAACAACATTCCTAGCCTCTTCAGGCCTTCTAGCCTATTCCCCTAGACAATGACTGAGGACCAATAACAACTTAAGGTAGTACCAGGTGAGACAACTAGGATACTACCATCTGCATATGAGTATCCCGTGTGAGTATGAGTAATACTGTCCCACTGCCCCACAGACTCCTACTGCCTTTTCTTAACTCACCAGAAGAAGACTCCTTAGATAACACTCCAGAATGAACCTCAGTCAGTCACTGTCCTTTGGATACTCTATTTTGACTGTTGACCACTAGCCTTGGGGTTTTCAGGTAGCCTGACCTTGAGCTCTGTCTGACCACCACCAGACCCAGTTTAGTCCCCTGCCCCAAGATGTCTCCCTCCAAGTTATTGATTCATTCAACAAATATTTATTAAGTCCCTAATATGTGTCATACACTAGATCCTCATGGATCTTACAGTTTGACTAAGGAGACTAAAAGAGAAAAAAAGTACACAAAATAATTATCAATTATGATGAATTATAAAAACAAAAAACTAAAAATAGAAAAAAAATAAACAGTGAAACCAACTTTAGATAAAGTGTTTAGGGGAGATATTATGAAGATATGAAATTGTATCAGGACATATAAAAGGAGCCTGGCATGAGCAACAGGCCCTGAAGCAGGAAAAACATGGCTCTGTTGAAACACTGAAAGGGCTCCTAACTGAGAGGGATTAGGAGGACACCAATATAACTAAACAATTCAGTCAGTGGATTTAAAAAATATATATTTCTGAACCAAGTGGTTCACTTGGTTGAGCTGACTCTCGATTTTGGCTCAGGTCATTATCTCACCATCCGTGGGATGGAGCCCCATGTCAGGCTCTGCACAGACAGCACAGAGCCTACTTGGGATTCTCTCCATCTCTCTCTGCTTCCTCCCCACTTGAGGGCACCTGTGTGTACACACACCCTCTCTTCTCTCTCTCTCTCTCTCTCTCTCTCTTAATGTTTTATTTATTTCTGAGAGAGAGAGAGAGAGAGAGAGAGAGAGAGAGAGAGAGAGAGAGCAGGGTAGGTTCAGAGAGAGGGGGAGACACAGAATTTGAGGCAGGCTCCAGGCTCTGAGCTAGCTGTCAGCACAGAGCCCAACGCAGGGCTGGCTCGCTATGAGATCATGACCTGAGCTGAAGTCAGAGGCTTAACCAACTGAGCCACCCAAGTGCCCCCACACTCTCTTTCTCAAAGTAAATAAACTTTTTTAAAAATCTGTTTCTCTCAATAGTCATTTTCAGGATATAGCCTTTTTTTTTAGGGTAATATTGATATAGCAGTGATCAAATGAGTGAACATTCCATCATGACCGACTACCTAGCAGTCAGCAAAAGCCATTCACCTTTCAGTGGGAAGAGAGAAAGGGAAGGCCACAGAGACTTTTAAGACATAATTGTCAAGACTTTATGGCTTTATCTATATTGTATTGACCAAAGCAACCCCAGATTCAGGGGTGAGGGAATAGTTTCCTCTTCTGCATGGAAAAAGCTGCAAGGTCACACTGAGAAGGCTGTGGGTACACTGAGTAGACCATTAATTATGCCACCAGTATATTCACTGCACACTGACTTGTGTGCCACGCTATCAGCTCCCATCTTTGTGTACAGACTCTTGACTTGCTCTGCTTCCTCACTGAGGATTGCCACTGCATTTAGTCTCTGCAGCTTGATCACTCCCTCAGCACTGTCATGCCTTTCATTCCTGCTCTTATACTGGGGCCATTTCCCTCACTCCATTTCCTACTGCTTTGAATGGACCACCAGACCTCTCACTCTAGTTCGGTTGAGTTGTCAGAGGCTTACACCTTATCTCTGCCATGAGGACAAGCTTGGGCTGCCTTTTGAGCACAAAGATAACAAGATAAAAGACCAACCTACAGCCAGCAGACATCAAAAGATGTGAGTGGGCCCAAGCTAGGTCAGCAGAGCCACCTACCCAACCCGTAGCTGACCGCAGACTCACGAATGAGGCCAGCTAAGACCAGAACTACCTCACTGATCCATAAACTCCTAGCAATTATAAATAGAAACTAAACCAAAAGTGCAGTCGTGTAGACTATCCCATGATGATCTAGGTGGGAGAAAGAACTATAACTTAGTGCCAACATGAGGACTCAGTAGCAATAATCCCTCAAGAAAAAATGGTAAGGAGATTTCAGGGAGTAATTCAGGTAACAATTTAGGATCCTGAATCTGGGCATAGGAACATTGTGAATTTGATTTTGGAGCTTTTGATGTATATGGTAGAGATGTTTGATAGCAGAAGGAAATGCAGACCTGGAGCCTGGAAAATAGTTGGAGTAGATTGCTAAGAGAGAAGCTTGCTGAGAGAATAGAGGAGGAAAAGAAAGCTGAGGCCTTATTAGCTTTCAGGAATGATCAGACTGGAGAATATAAAAAAGATAAGTCAGTTTTAAAAAGAAGAAAAAGGACAAAGTAAACAGAAAGAGCCAGGACAATGTGGTCATATCAGACATGAGAGCAGAGAATTTCAAAAACGAGGCATTAAACAATGTCCAAAGCTTGAAGAAGAGTTAAGAACTGAAAAATCCTATCTAGAGATCAGTGAATGAGAATGAACAACTATTTTAAGACTAATTCACAGTGAAAAGTATTAGTAAAATAAGGGCTTTAGTTAACAATTTGGAAGCATTTAACAAAATTTCAAAAGGTCACAGAAGCCCAGAATAAACAAAATATAATAGATGGGGGAAAGAGTAACCAGGAAGTTAGGCAGCCAGTGCGGGGACCTCAAGAAGAAAGGCATTTGTCAGGAAAATATAACCACTATTTTTCTGTAATTCTCGCTATTGCTTATAAAAACCACAAACTCCTTGAAGTTGGAAAACATTTTGAATATGCTTCACTTTCTGGATTTGGAAACAGTACCCTAGAGAGGATTCAGTTTGGAGGAAAAGGAACACCCCCCCACTCCCTGCAAAATGGATGGCATAAGAAGCCAAGTGTAATTTTTCTTTGATGGCACTCACTGAGTGTTCTCTGAATTTATAGTCATGGGCTTCTAATTGATAAAGCTTTGATAGCACAAAAGGTCATCATGGATTACTCAGTCCTGCTTTACAACATACTGTGCTTTTCACAAACATTAGCAATTAATTGCAATAAATAATGGCATGATTCATCCCTTTCAAACACAGGACAGCATCCCAAAGCCCCTCACCTGCAGTAAACAGCAAGTAGGAACTGCCCTTTTATGTAAACACTGCCATAGTTAAATTTGACTCTGAAGTTCGTTTGATATTTGTTCCATTTAACACACACATTTATATGAGATCTAAATCTATTTCCACACATGATAAGAAAAAAATCCTATTTTTTAAAAAAATCTCCATATCACAGTTGATATATGCTTGAACCTGTCATTTTAAAAAAAATCTCTTTAATTAAATTCTTTTAACCAAGAATCTTTTATTATCCTAATGATTTATTGTTTTAATTCAGTCCAAGTGGCAAGAAGGAATTAGGCTCCACTCTGTTGTAACATGTCTCATTCCCATTCCAATTTTGTTCACAATAAATGTGGTACAGTTCTTCCGCTGGCAGTCAAGGAAACTTCACACAAAAGCAGCATTTACTTGCACTTACAACAGAGCCAAATAATACATATGCTATTCGACAGTTCGGAGTACCTGTTTTCCAGCATTCATCTGGAGTTGTTATTGGAGCCATTAAAATTATTTTTTTTGTTGTTTTTAAAGGCCCAAGACATATTAATTTGCCCTGATCGATGGTATAATGTGTTCATGTAAAAGAAAAACAAGTGTTACATAAACCATGACTAAACTATCAACCACCTCTTCTTTACCTCACTTTTGACTCTACATATCTCATTTATTTGCCATTGAAAAGGGAACTAATGAAAAAGTAAAACCCCATTTTTATTTACTTTTTCTTGGTAATAGTCACACCCTTTATCACAATGAGCAATGCCATTTTTTACCCAAATTAGGAATGAAACTTTTGCTTTCAGACAAAAGTAAACACAGATGGTTTGATAATATTACAGAACTTTGTACAAACTGTTTCATTTAAAGCAGGCCCATTTAATGCCACATTTCATTAAATATGGCCTGTCTTAAATCAGACAAGCTCTGATACAAGGAACCAATCTTTATCATTATTTAAATTCAGAGTAGGTGGCTTCTCTGTCATTATAAAAGACATTGCCTTCTTTGTACGAGGATAGACACTAAAGCTGAGAAGCAGGGTGAGCCTCTTTAACCCAGCCAGGCCAATCCAATTTGCAAACAGATTGTATCCAAAGGTTCTTTTTCAGTCTCTTGTGGGATTTTGAAAGCATTTTACCACAGAAACAATGGTATGGGAGCGCCTGGGTGGTTCAGTAGGTAAAGCATCTGACATCTGGCCCCAGGTCATTATCTCACAGTTTGTGAGTTCAAGCCCAGAGTTGGGCTCTGTGCTGACAGCTCAGAGCTAGGAGACTGCTTCAGATTCTGTGTGTCCCTCCCTCTCTGCCCCTCTCCCACTTGTGCTCTATCTGTCTCTCAAAAAATAAATTAATTAAATTTTTTAAAAAAAGAAACAATGGTATACTTACTGGTTAGATACTTAGGAAAAGCCATAAAAGCCTGTTTACACAGCTTTTAGCTGTGTTAACAGTTTAACAGTACCAAAATGCACTGGTACTAAATAATACTATAAAACTATGCACAATATTTCAATGAGAAAATTCACTGAGAGTTCTGCATTTTCATGCCTCTGACACAGCTTCAGTAATGTTCTCTTTAATTCTTCTTGCAGACCTCTCTCCCTGTTGGGCAATAAGTGTTGGACTTTCTTGCCCTAAATACAAGCTACCAGCACTGGCCACTATTATTTGGGGTCAGAGTTCCAGCATAATAGATGAATCACATACAGGAGGTGAAGACAAAGGCTGGGGGTGATGGGGAAATGTGTGGGATAGTCTAATAGGTAAAGAATGGATGAAAGTCTCTTGCCAACATACACCCTAGGCCCCACTCTTTGATCTAGCCTGTGCAACATCATTCCTTTCTTTGCCCTGAGGATTATTCTGTCTAATTCACCTTTGATTGCTACTACCTGTTGCTTCTGTCAAGGTTTCTTTCTTCCTTCTGGTCTACTGCACTTCAGAATAGGAGTCTTGATTTTTTTCCCTTCGTTCCTATATATCCTTTTGAAGTTTCCTAAAGATTGGTATAGCTGCTAACAAAGGAAGTCAAGGGATAAAAGAGCACTCCTAAATTTACCTTCCACATTTAAAAAAAAAATGAGATTAAGTTGAGAAAGGCAAAAGTACACCTGGATGATAACAGTAGGTTTTGGAGAACAAAACAAGGTATGAATTTGTTCTATAACATCCAAAACCAAGACATATCACATTAATAGGTATGCTCCACTTGGGAAAAAATTTTGTTTGGCCCCCACCAGCCAGAGATACCAAGATATTCCAAATCACAATTGGGAGACTGCCTTTTCCTCCTTAACTTTCCCAGAATGGGCAGCAGGGTGGTGCCCTGAGAGCAGGGTCAATCTCTCCTGATCGTCAGGCCATCACAGCCACACATGAAATGCTTATTACTCACGTCTCCCAGTCCATCCAAAGATGGGCCACACCATTCTTGCATGCCAGAGATCTCGTTAGCTTTTTAAAATTATTATTAAATGAGTTCTACACCCAACATAGGGCTCAAACTCATGATCAAGAGTTGCATGCTCTACTGAATGAACCAGCCAGGTAACCCCATAAGTCAGCATTTAAGATAGTCATAAATGCTCACCATTTATAGCATCAACATACCCTACTTTAACTCCCCATCAGAAGACCTCACTATGAGGTCAAGGGGGACAAGCTCCCAGTACTCATAAAGCTGTCACCTAGATTGGCACCCCACCCCAGTCTCTTGAAGCTGATCCACACTCCTGTCAGCTCTGTATCCTCTACCCTCTTCACCAGCCTCCCACCACCTTCATGCCCTCACTGCCATTCTCCTCCTCCATCTGTCCCCCAAAACAAAAACTGGAGTAGTGAGATTTTGTTCCAGGTGCCAAAAACCTCCCATTTTCTTTTTTTTTTTTCCTTGTTAAATTTCTTTTTTTTTATTTTTACAAATAGTTTATTGTCAAATTAGTTTCCACATAACACTCAGTGCTCATCCCCACAAGTGCCCTCCTCCATGCCCATCCCCCCTGCCCCCCACATCCATCAGTCCTCAGTTTTTGTCAGCATTCAAGAGTCTCTCATGGTTTGCTTCTCTCCCTTTCCCCCATCATTTCCCCCCTTCTTCTCCCCCTTGTTACTCCGTCAAGTTCCTCCTAATCCTCCTATACGTGCAAACATATGGTATTTGTCCTTCTCTGCCTGACTTATTTCGCTCAGCATAACCCCCTCAAGGTCCATCCCTGTTGCTACACATGGCCAGATTTCATTGTTTCTCATTGCCATATAGTATTCCATGGTATAGATAAACCACATCTTCTTGATCCATTCATCTGTTGATGGACACTTAGGCTCTTTCCATGTTTTGGCTATTGCTGAGAGCGCTGCTATGAACATTGGGGTACATGTGCCCCTCTGCATCAGCACTCCTGTATCCCTTAGGTAAATTCCTAGCAGTGCTATTGCTGGGTCATAGGGGAGTTCTATTGTTAGTTTCCTGAGGACCCTCCACACTGAAAAACCTCCCATTTTCATCCATGGTCTTTTTTCAGGCCTTCCATATAAAGGCTTTTTATGACACCCTGAAGCTAGAAAGTCCAGAATCAGAACACAACAGCTTCTGGAGATGGTAGGAAAAAAATTTTAATTATGCCCATTATCCTCCCAGATATATTTCAGAGGAACTTTCAGACTCAGATTTCTCTGGGGGTTTTTTTCATAATAGATTTGCAAGGGACATAAATGATACAGTGAGAAGTTCTAAGAAGCTTGTAAGGGTTCCACAAGAAAGAAGAGGGTGAATAGGGCAGAAAGAAAACTTGAAGAGATAATGTCTGATTATTTTGTAAGGCTGAAGAAATATATCAAGATACAGAATCAATATAAATTTTAAGTAGGGTAAAGACCACACTTAGGCACAACAACCAGAAATCATTAATTTTTTAGATGTGATGATGGTTTTATGACAGATTGATAAAATTAATAATAAAAGTTTTTAGAAATCCTTATCTTTTGCACATATATAAATAAATAAATTTCATCAGATTTATGGATGAAATGCTATGATGTTTAAATAATGAAGGATGCAGGAGGAATAAATTGTTAATCTTATCATGAGTTGATAATTGTTACAAGTTGGGTGATGGGTACAGTATAGAAACTAAATTGAAGAAGAAAGCTACCTGGTTCATTTGAGTTCTTTGTAATTGCAGTAAAACACACACATACACATCTATTTTTTTTTTTTACCATCTTAACCATTTTTAAGTGTACAGTTAAGTAATGTTAGATATATTTACATTGTTGTGCAGTAGATCCTAGAACTTTTTTCATCCTGCAAACTGAAACCCTATCCCCATTAAATAATTCCCCATCTCTCCCTCTCCTCCTGCTCCTGTAAAATACCATTTCTACTTTTTGTTTCTATGAACTTATTTTAGTATTTCATATAAGTGGAATCATATACTATTTGTCTTTTGTGACTGGCTTATTTCACTTAACAACATAATGTTCTTTTTTTTAAATATTTTTATTTTATTTTTTTTTATTTCTAGGATAGAGAGAGACAGTGTGAACAGGGGAGGGTCAGAGAGAGAGAGAGGGAGACACAGACTCTGAAACAGGCTCCAGGCTCTGAGCTGGCAGTCAGCACAGAGCCTGATGCGGGGCTCGAACCCACGAACCGCGAGATCATGACCTAAGCGAAAGCCGGACGCTTAACCGACTAAGCCACCCAGGCGCCCCAACAACATAATGTTCTAAAGGTTCATCCAGTTGTAGTATTTGACAGGATTTTCTTCCTTTTTAAAGCTGTATATATATACCACATTTGTTTATCCATTCCTCCATCAATGGACACTTGGGTTTCTTCCCTCTCTTGGCTACTAAGAATAACACTGCTATAAACACGGGTATGCAAAAGTCTCTTCAAGGTCCTGCTTTCACTTCTTTTGGACATACATCTAGAAATGGAATTGCTGCATCCTATGGTAATTTATTTTTATTTTTTTGAAGAATCACCATACTGTTTTCCATAATACTGACACTGTTTTACATTCCCACCAACAGTACACATGTTGCAATTTCTCCATATCCTCAACACTTGTTTTGGGTTTTTTTGTTTTTTGGGTTTTTTTTTTTGTTTTGTTTTTTTGATAGTAGCCATCTTAATGGGTGTGAGGTGATGTTTTATTGTGATTTTGATGTGCATTTCTCTAATGATTAGTAAAGTCATCGAGTTTTCTAAGATAGACCTAATGAGTTTATGGAAGTTGTTCAGCTAGTTGAATCTGGAAGCATGAGGGGCATGGTTGAGGTCAATACTGCAGTTTATCTCAACTGCTGATTAAGTCCTGTTGAGATGCATGTTTTTGCATGAGACAAAGTTAATGAGTTTGGTTCTAATCTCTGTTCAGATTCATCAGAGTGGCCAACAGAGTGGCATATTCTTGGGGATAATCTCTAGAAGCCAAGATGGTGTAGAAACAAGGAATGGATATTGTTGGAAAACTATTTTTCATGGGTCTCTCACATTTCTGCACCTCTTTTAAGGCAGTAACTTCCATTGTTCTGGGCTGTCTTTCCAAAGATATTTGTATAGTGAAAGCCTTGGAAAGATCTTGGGACAGATCTTGGAATATAGAGATAGAATCTCCCTTTGGAGCTTCAAAAGTCAATCAAGCTGGGGTGCCTGGGTGGCTCAATTGGTTGAGCTTCTGATTCTTGATTTGGCTTGGGTCATGATCCCACAGCTGTGGGATCAAGCCCTGCATCCGGCTCCACACTGATGTGGGAAAAAAAGGAAAATGAAAAGAAAAATAAGACAATCAAGCTTACTAGCCATTATAAAAATGTAGAAAATGGATAAAGAAGCATGAGGGTTTTGTGTGTGTGTGCGTGCGGGGGTGTGTGTGGGTGTGCATATATGAATATGTGTGAATATGCGCACACACACACACACACTAGAATATAACTCACTCATTTAAAAAAATGAGATCTTGCCATTTGCAACAATATGGATAGACCCAAAGGAATTCTCCAATCAAAAGGCATAGAGTGGCTGGATGGATTAAAAACAAGATCCTACTATATGCTGCCTACAACAGATTCACTTTGGCTTTAACAACACAAATAGCTCAAAGTGAAGGGATGGAAAAAGATATTCCATGAAACTGAAAAACATGAAAAAGCAGAAGTAGCTATACATATATCAGACAAAATAGACTTTAACTCAAAAGCTGTAATAAGAGACAAAAATCATTATATAATGCTAAAAAGGTCAATTTCTCAAGAGGTTATAACAATCAGAAATATATATGCACCATGGGGCACCTGGATGACTCAATCGGTTAAGTGTCCAACTTTACTCAGGTCATGATCTCATTGTTGGTGAATTCAGGCCCCACATCAGGCTCTGTGCTGACACCTTAGATCTCGCCTGAAGCCTACTTCAGATTCTGTCTCCCCCCTCTCTCTGCCCCACCCTCACTCATGCTCTGTCTCTCTCAAAAATAAATAAACATTAAAAATTTTTTTAATTAAAAAAAAGAAAGTCATATGCACCCAACATCAGACCACCTAAATATAACAAGCAATACAGACAGATCTGATGGGAGAAATATACAACAAATACAATTACAGTCATAAAACAAATCATACCAAATTTAAGGAAATTAACAAGTATCTTTTCTGACAACAATGGTATGACACAAGAAATCATAATGGAGGAAAACTGGAAAATTCACAATATGTGGAAATACAACAACACACTCCTAAACAACCAGTGGGTCAAAGAAGAAATCAAAAGGCAAATCAAAAAATATCTTGAAACAAACAAAAATGTAACACAGCATACCAAAACTTATGGGATGCAGGAAAAGAAGTTCTAAAAGAGAAATTTATAGTGATATACACCTGCATTTAAAAAAGAAAGATTTTGGGGCACCTGAGTGGCTCTGTCGATTAAGCATCTGACTTCAGCTTGGGTCATGACCTCACGGTCTGTGTGTTTGAGCCCCACATCGGGCTCTGTGCTGACAGCTCAGAGCCTGGAGCCTGCTTCAGATTCTGTGTCTCCTTCTCTGACTCTGTCCCTCCCCCAATAACACTCTACCTCTTTTTCTCTCAAAAATGAATAAATGTTAAAAAAAATTTAAAGGAAGATCTCAAATCAACAACCTAATTTTATATCTCAAGAAATTAGAAAAGATATCTTGATGAACACTGAGTTATATATAGAATTGTTGAATCACTATATAATTGTACACCTGAACTAATATAGCACTGTATGTTAACTATACTGGAATTAAAATTAAAAACTTATTAAATAAAAAAAACAAAAAAAGAAATTAGGAAAGAAAGAACAAAGCCCAAAGTCAGCAGAAGGATAGAAATAACAAAGATCAGAGCAGAAAAAAATGAAATAGAGACCAGAAAATAATAGGAAAGGTCAATGAAACTAAGAGCTGATTTTTTTGAAAAGATAAAGCTTACAAGTCATTAGCTGGACTAACATAAAAAAAGAGAGAACACTCACATAAATAAAACCAAAAACAAAAGTGGAGACATTCTTACTGAAATAAACAGAAATAAAATGAATTGGAGCATTTAACTTTAGTTCAGGTCATGATCTCATGGCTCCTTGTGTTTAAGCTCTGCATTGGGCTCTGTGCTGACAGCTCAGAGCCTGGAGCCTGCTTCGGAGCCTGTCTCTCTGCCCCTCCCTTGCTTGCATTCTCCACCCCCCCCCCAATAAAACAAACATTAAAAAACAATTTTTTAAAAAGCCTCTAGGTAAGCCTTCACAGCAACTTTCCATTGTTAACAAGGATCTATCATGAACAAGATATCAGCCCTAGCTGATTTTACAGGCAAGTTCTGCCAATCTTTCTTTATTTTTCTTTTTTTTTTTTTTTACAAATAGTTTATTGTCAAATTGGTTTCCACATAACACCCAGTGCTTATCCCCACAAGTGCCCTCCTCCATGTCCATCCTCCCCCCCACATCCATCAGTCCTTAGTTTTTGTCAGCATTCAAGAGTCTCTCATGGTTTGCCTCTCTCCCTCTCCCCCACCATTTCCCTCCTTGTTCCTCACTTAAGTTCTGCCAGTCTTTAAGACAATAGATAGTATCTACCATTTTCAAGTGATTCCAAAGCATAGGCAAAAAATAGTAATACGCTTCCAATTAATTTTATGAAGCTGGCACAATCCTGTTCCAAAAACCTGACAAAGTGTTAACCTCCCTTCCCCTAAAACACAAGGAAACCACCCATTGAAACTTCCATAGTAACAAGGGGAGAGAGAAGGGAAACTTACAGATCACTTCCTCTTGTAAATACTAATGAAAACTCCTAAGTCAAATATCCATAAATTGAATACAGCATAGGTTTTAGTTCCATAAAACAAAGGGTGATATGAAGAAATCAACTGATGTCATTCATTAAGACTAAAGAGATGATTTTTTTCAAAAATTATCATTCATCCTGATTTTAAAAAATAAACAAACCTCTTTGTGAACTAAGAATAAAAGAATATTTCCTCAACTGCATAATAAATAGGCTAGCTGGGACTTTGTTTCTGCGTACTGTTTGAAGGTTTTTATAATGATTCTGTATTTTCAGAGAATAAATTCATTTCCATTGTAAAATAAAAAGAAGAAAGATAATGATTGCAGGCATAAATTGAAGGTACCTTGACAGCTGTGAAGGTGGCACTGAGATGTTCAAAACAGAGATGGAAGAACTCTCATAAAATCGTATTAAAAGTTTTCATAATTAACACAAAGCAGTTCCTGTACATAAGCTCATTAGTCTTCACACAATATTGCTCTTAAGGAAAAACAAATTTAAAATATCCATCTGATTAATTGTGAAAGTGAAACAGAAAATGGGATTCTATCAGTGTGCCTTCTATCTCTCTACCAAATTCTGCTCAAAAATTAATCAAAAGGGGGAGCCTGGGTGGCTCAATCAGTTTAGCCTCCAACTCTTTTTTTTTTTTTTAATGTTTTACTTATCTCTAGGAGAGAGAGAGAGACAGCATGAGCAGGGGAGGGTCAGAGAGGGAGTCACAGACTGAAACAGGCTTCAGGCTCTGAGCTGGCAGCCAGCACAGAGCCCGACGCGGGGCTCGAACCCACGAACCACGAGATCATGACCTGAGCGAAAGTTGGACACTTAACCGACTAAGCCACCCTGGTGCCCCTAGCCTCCAACTCTTGATTTCAGTTCAGGTCATGATCTTGCTGTTGGGGAGTTTAAGCCCACCACCAGGCTCCGCACTGACAGCATGGAACCTGCTTGGGATTGTCTCTCTTCCTCTCTCTCTCTGCTCCTCTCCTGCTTGCTCTCTCTCTCTCTCTCAAATAAATAAATAAACTTAAAAAAAAAAAGAAAAGAAATTCTGCAATATGTTTTTTTTTCCTTTTATTAAAAATCTTTGTGAATTGAGAGGAAAAAAAAAACATGTGAAACCAAAAGGTAGACATCAACTATCTTGAAAAGACCAGAAGAAAGTTAAGATACAAGACTGTCATGAGGGAGAATACCAGAAACATGAAAATGAGAAGATACAGATAGTCACTTATAACATCCACCATGAGTGCCTTCCTCAGTTCCCCCAAACTGATTCTACTGCAACTCTGTCTTATCCCAAGTTCTTACCTCAACAGGGAATAAACTAAGGAGTGAATGAATGGCCTCTGTCTAGGAACTTCTTGGTTAATTTAGGGCACCCATCTCCCAAATACCAGGTGGCCAATCAAACCCAAGACCTCCAGAGGTGTTACCTAGAGGACCACAATGTCTATGAGTTACAGCTCAACCCTTCTCTCCCCAGTGTTGGGCAACCAGCCTTCTACTATGATCTCTTCCCAAAATCTCTCCAGCAATAGGCCTGCTATCCTACCTTGATTATGCCAAGCTCTTCCTGGATTGTATAACAACTGCCTTTATTAATGTTTGTGGCTAGAGTTCTGCCATCAAGAGATCTCCACTAAATCATACTTTCAGTGTAATGTGTGGAGTATTACATACAGTCCACAGGGAAGGAGCCAATAGTCAAGTTTACTGGATCTTTAGTCATAGGCCATGTACCTACCCAGGCCTTAGAAAGTATATAATTTAAGGACAGAAATGATTGGTGCTGTCTCTCTCTGACTCTCAAAAATTAAATAAATAAATAAATAAATAAATAAAGTAAACCGATGGTGAAAAAAATGGTATTATGTATAATACTATGGAATACTGAACTAATCTAGGTAGAATTTTTCAAAAAAATAGTATTGTACTAAAATTTACTCACTGTTTAAAAGTGAGAAATTGACTAGAGAAATTCTGCTTCATCTAAATGACAGAATTTCATGCAAACATTAAAAACTGTGTTACAAGTGAATACTTAATTGATTCTGTAATTAAATAATTACTTAAAAAATAGTATGTTCAGGATCTATTAGGTTTTTAAAAAAGCAACTTATAAAATACATAGTTTGATCTCAATTTAAATATGTATGTCACACATAATACATATTTAGAAACATTTATACATATTTATGCATATTTAAAATATGTAGTATGCTCAGGATCTATTAGGTTTTTTTAAAAAGCAACTTAGGGGCTCCTGGGTGGCTCAGTTGGTTGGGTGTCCAACTTTGGCTCAGGTCATGATCTCACAGTCCGTGAGTTCAAGCCCTGTGTCAGGCTCTGTGCTGACAGTTCAGAGCCTGGAGTCTGCTTCAGATTCTGTGTCTCCGTCTTTCTCTGCCTCTCTCCTGCTAATGCTCTGTGTCTCTCTGTCTCTCAAAAGTGAATAAATGTTAAAAATTTTTTTCAAAAGCATCTTATAAAATACATAGCTTGATCTCAATTTAAGTACGTATGTCACATACCTACTCATATTACATCCATGTATGATATAGTCTGCAAAAAACATACCAAAACAAAAAAGAAAAATCCCCAAAATGTTAATCAAGTATCTCTAAAAAGTAAAATTACAGTTTTTTATTCTTTTCTGTATTTCATTTATTTTCCACTTTTCCCATTATAAACATGGTTTTGTTTCTACTCATTAAAGAAATATTACTTAAAATGTTATACTTAAAATGTAAAATGTTACAATTTTCAAAAGTTGTATAATTTTTATACTTTAGAAATTTTTAAAAGAAAATTTACATACATAAACTATGGCATCTTAATCTTGCCTGACAGGCATCATCTGTTTGTTGCTACAAAGAAGTTGTCCCTCCCCAACCTCCCAGAGACGTGCTATGTTGTACTGCTGCACATCCCGCAATTCTCCTTGGCCACAACTGTTGCTGTTACATCACCCTTTGCCATCCCAGGTATAATCATCATGGCCAGCTGAGGGTCAGCATGTACGATATATATATATATATATATCCTCTCTATATATGCTTAGGATCCCCTCCTTTATTTTTTATGTTCCTTTATACTTTATTTATCATAAACATGAAGAGAATATAGCAAATACTGGAAAAGGGATTTTTAATAATGTTTGGATGTGAAGCTTAACACTTAAAATTATGCTTGCTTCCCCCACCCGCCCCATCTCAAGATCCAGATATCATTTATTTCATAGATGCTGATCCTAGTAGTGGAATCACTGGATCATATTTTTAATTTTCTGAGGAACCTCCATACTGTTTTCCACAGTGACCGCACCAATTTATATTCCCACCAACAGTGTATAACGGTTCCCTTTTCTCCATATCCTCACCAACATTTGTCACTTTGACACTAGCCATCCTGACTGGTGCGAGGGGATATCTCATTGTGGTTTCAATTTGTATTTCCATATGATTAGTGATGTTGAGCATCTTTTCATGTATCTGTTTGCCATCTGTAGGTCTTCTATGGAAAAATGACTATTCAGGTAGTTTACCCATTTCTTTAAGTTTATTTATTTTGAGAGAGAGCGGGGAGGGGGGTGGAGGGCAAAGAGAGAGGGAGAGGGAAAATCCCAAGGAGGCTCCACACTGTCAGTTCAGAGCTTGACACAGGGCTTGTTCTCACAAACCATGAGGTCATGACCTGAGCTGAAATCAAGTCAGATGCTTAACTGACTGAGCTGCCCAGGTGCCCCAGTCTGTTTTTCAATCAGATTGTTTGACTTTTTGTTGTTGTTAAGTTGTAGAAGTTCTTTATATATTTTGGATATTAACCCCTTATCAGATATATCATTTGCAAATCTCTCCCATTCACTAGGTTGCCTTTTTGTTTTGTTGGTGGTTTTCCTTTGCTGTACAAAACCTATTTGGGGAGGTGCCTGGGTGGCTCAGTCAGTTAAGCATCCGACTTCAGCTCAGGTCATGATCTCACGGTTCGTGGGTTTGAGCCCTGCATCGGGCTATGTGCTGACAGCTAGCTCAGAGTCTGGAGCCTGTTTCAGATTCTGTATCTCCCTCTTTCTGACCCACTCCTGCTTACGCTGTCTCTCTCTCTCTCAGAAATAAATAAAACATTTTAAAAATTTAACAAAACCTTTTTATTTGGGTGTAATCCCTATAGTTTATTTTTGCTTTTGTCTTCCTTGTCTGAAGAGATATATCCATAAATATGTGGTTGAGACTGATGTCCAAGAGATTACTGCCTATGTTTTCTTCCAGGAAGTTAATGGTTTTAGGTCTCACATTTAGGTCTTTAATCCATTTAGAGTTTATTTGTGCTTATGGTATAAGAGAGTGGCCCAGTTTCATTCTTGTGCATGGAGCTGTCTGGGTTTGATGCAGAGGTTTATCTCCTCTGCTACCCACTTCCCTCAGGCTCCTTATTGTTAGATTCCAAAGCAAAGCCTCAGAAAATCTTCCATAAAATTCAAAAGATATAGGGAACCAATGCTTTGTTAACAATAATATTTACTCCCAATAATACCTATACAATGGAATATTATTTGGGAATAAAAAGTAATGAAATACTGCTATGTGCTACATGGACAAAACTTGAAAACATTACACTAAGTGAAAGAAGCCAGTCACAAAAGACCACATATTCTATGATTCCATTTATATGAAATGTCCAGAATAAACAAATTTAGAGAGACAGAGAGTAGATCATTGGTTGCTTAGGGCCAGGGAAGGGAAGGGACAATGGGAATATACTGCTAAGAGGCAAAGGGTTTCTTTTAGGGGCATAAACATATCCTAAAAAATTAGATTGTGATGATTACACAATTCTAGAGTATAAAAAAATATTGAACTGTATAAATTGGTGACTTGTTATGTGAATTATCAAGAAAGCTATTTTTAAAAATATTATTGAAACTTTATTACAACTATCATTGAACAGTTACCATCTGCAAAAAGACTTAGAGACTATATCATCTGATTTTTGTCACCTGTGAGGCCAATTTTTAATCTTACAGATGAGAAAACAAGTTCAGTGAAATTTAAATATTTATATAAAGTTGTAGAGCTGGTCAAGAATGATGCCCAGATTTATCACTCTAAATAAGTATCTCTCTAAAGCCCATTTTTCTTAACCATGCCATGCTTGCCATAAAATAGTGTATTGGAAATAATTATGATAAAAGTATCATTGATATCAAATGGCCTTGAAAAAACAGCAATATGTTTCTATCCGTGTCATGAAAGGTTTTTAGAGGTATCACTAACAGGAAATAGGGTTGAAGAGGTTTAGTACCATTGTTATTTAATTCAGAATCCACATCTAGAAAACAAATACCTCTGGAAAACAACTAATGGAAAGTAACTAAGGTCATATAATTTGTCCCTTCTCTTTCAGTTTATTTTATTTTTTTTTTCCCCTTCTCTTTCAGTTTAAATCGGAGCTAGACTGTGAATGTCTTAGAGCCATTGACATCACCTGGTTTGGTTATATTTGAAGTCAGTGCATTGAAAACTTCCTTGTTCTTTTGTTTACATTAGATGAAATTCCCATAAAACATAAATATACAGAAACTATAACCATTTCTTTAAACTACATTATCAGGTAAAAATATTCCTTTATTTAGACTTTATTACTTACATTTAGTTTTTTTATACAGATATTTAGAAATCTTCACAAACAGTAACTTGGTTGTCATTCCAGAAAGGTATGTGGAAAAAAAAAAGGTTAATTACAAGAGAAAGAAACACAGGTATACTGAAAGAACCTTATTTTGTGACTTCTTCACCTATAATGCAACTAATATCATTTAATTCCTATATTCATCTATTTGCTGCTGTAACAACAACCACAAACTCAATGGCTTAAAAAAAAACACAAATTGATTATATTATAGTTCTGAATGTCAGAAGTTTGACACATGTTTTAGTGGGCTAAACTCAAGGTCCCAGCAGGGCTATGTTCCTTTCTAAGGGAACTAGCAGAGAATGTTTCTTTGCCTTTTCCTTACATCACATCACTCTGACCTCCTCTATTACATCCCTCTTCCATTTTGAAGGACCCATATGATTACACTGGGCCCACACAGATAATCTGGGATAATCTCCCTGTCTTAAGGTCCATAACTTAATTCCATTTGCAAAGTCCTTTTCCAGTGTAACATAACACATTCAGATTCTGGGAATTATGATATTGACATCTTTGGGTGGCCATTTTTCTGCCCATCATAGTTGCCATTGACTTCAAAGAAATCAGGATATACCCATAGTAAATTGAGCCCAAGTTGGGAGTTAGGGGGAACATACTAATGGTTTAAATGGAGAATGTAGAACTTGAGATGAAAACCCCTCTTTTCTGGTTTGTCAGATTTTTATTGGCATTTTATTTTGAAGATGAACCATAATTAGCTAGGTGGGAACAATAGGAGAAATCAGTTGCCATCCTAAACCCTCCCTGAGAGGAAACAGAACTATCCAAATAACTGTTGACTTTTTAATCTGAATAGAAACCAAAAGCTTATTTTGTACTTTTTATCTTTCCACATATTGTTCTGTCCTGTACTCAGGAATTACTATTTATAAGACAGTCACAGCCTGTATCATATAATTGGATGTTGTGTTAATTCAAACTAGAGAAAAGGTAACTGGAAAGACTATACTAGAGCATACTGATCATGAGTTTTTACAAACCTTTACAGTAAAATATCCAAAGGATATATATATATATGGTTAAGAAACCAAACTTCTCCTTTTTGAAAGGCCCAAATTCAATATGAGGGATCATTACATTGTAAGTCACTTTTTAATTCCCCAGAACAATGTTCTATTCAGTGTTTAACTTTTTCAATTTAGCTTTATATCTTTTTTGACTCCAAGATAAAAGACTAATGTTTGATGTACTGAAATTATAGCCAGCATTTACCAATTCTTTGATTCGACTTTTTAAAGTACTTATGCTTGAATCCAAAATCCGAGGATTTTCTATTATTTGTGATATGCTAATTTTTTCTTCTATGAGGCAGTCTATTTTATCATTAAACTTTTTCTCTCCCAAGAAGACCATATCTGGATAGCTTAAGATAAACCTGTGTACCTCTTCTTCAGTACACCCCAAAGAAAACAGCTTCTCTTTGATATTTGTGTAGTTTCTGTGGACATAGTCGTTGGAAAGGTCGAGAATTTTAGCTCCCGGACCACACAGCAGAATGAGCAGCTGCTCATTGTTCAAGTTGAAAGTTGACTGTAAAAACTCAATGTTAGTTTTCACCCGTTTGGTACTCTGAATTAAGATGAAAGGGTTTTTAAAAATTATCTTCCCAACAAAATCTCTGGGCTTTTTGTGACCTAATGACAAACAGACTTCTTGTAAAAATTCAATCATCTGTTTATTCAGATCTAGACTATTGGAGAAGGTACGTGGGGCATTGGTCAACAATCGACAAAGGCATTTATGGGTCAATCCAACTGAGTAGAGGAACTTTATATTATTTTCTAAGTTTAGGTTGTTTCTGGATCGAAAAAAAGATTCAGGAGAACGTTCCAAGATAGTTATAATTTCAAGGTCTGATGTCATAATTCTTCTCCACAGATCCCACCGTTCTGAAAGACTTTCAGGTGTGCGTGTAATGGCTCGTGGATATCTTGTTATAATGCTAGCAATCACTTCTTTGCTAGCACCTTTGGATAGAAGGAACATCTTCAGGTCTTGCTCTTTAGTTCCCATCCTATTAAAAACTCCAGGCTGTCGTTTTTTTGCCATGTCAACATCTACTCCCATTTTAAGTAGATTATTCAGTAGTTCTTTATTCTCCGAAGACTCACTGTCTGCATTACCACACTTTACACTATAAAGCCTAAATGAAACTAATTTAAAGAGGATTTTTGCAGAAAATCGGATCATCCAACATCTTGAACCAAAGAGATAATTACTTCTCATACACAGGAAGTTTCTTGGTGCCATAATGGTCATGTATCGCAAACCTTTTGGGATGCTGTGTAAAACAACATACATAATATTATACAAATGCATGTGTTAAACAGCTTAAAAATCACATTATGATCCTATAAGCATCATGGTCTTTTCTCTAAAAAACATCTATAGCTCCAGCTTTCCTGGTGCTGCAGTAACAGTTCAGCTACTGCATTCCCAGTCTCTCAGTCACTGCTTCTGATTATCTGTGGACCTGGGGCTGCTTCCATCTTAATGTGAAGAAAAGAAGAATAGCATCATCAATGCCCCAGAATTATTCCTCCCTTTATCTTGCTCATTGTATTTGGCCTTGCCTACATTTGCTACCCAAAAACATTTGTTACCCGAAAACACTTGTCCCTCTCTAGCTCTGCTTTATCGTGGTTTTCAAGCTTTGGTTTCTTCCTGCTAACTATGCTTTCAATTCTGTCTTGTCTTTCAACTTCCAAGATTTTTGGCCTTGCCTCTGCCCACAGATACCAGACTCCTTTGCTCCTGTTCTCTCTTCCTAGTTCTGAAAACCAACCCTTCAGACTAATTTCCACCTTAAACATCTTTCACTAGATTCATAGTTCTCTTTAAACCCATGGTATCATTAGTCTTAATTGTTAGCTTTATATGGACCTCTGGTCAACAGTTCTGAATCTCAGTCTCCTTCAGTTTACCCTATTGCCCCCTTGGTAACCCGATTACTCCAAAGCAATTTTTATATTCAAAATGATCTACTTCCACCAATTGTGGAACTGTGCTGAGAGCACATAAGCATTGAAAAGTTACTTTTACCATCCTCCTCCACCCTACATTATAAAAGATGAACCCAGGGCTCTTTGCATCTATTTCACAACACATAACTTCAGGCAAGTGAACAAAACTTCAATAACTCACTTTCCTAATCATTTAGAAATGGAGCAAAAACTTATGAATTTATATAAGGTAACCTTAGGTCTCTACTAAAATAAGTTATTTCTATTTATAGGAAATATTTTAACAGGAAAGCAACAGAAAATTTTTCTTCTGTTATTCAATTTGTCAGATGATTTATGTTCTTAAGCTAATTGTGGCCTAAGTCATGACACCATACATATATTTTTAATTGTACTTTCTCCTTTTTATTTTTTAGTTTATTTATTTTGAGAAAGAGCAAGAGAGAGAGCACAAGCAGGGGAGGGGCAGAGAGAGAAGGACAGAGAGAATCCCAAGGAGGCTCTGCACTGTCAGTGCAGAGCCCAAAACAGGGCTCAATCTCACAAACCATGAGCACAACCTGAGCCAAAATCAAGACTTCAGACACAACCAACAAAACCACGCAGATGTCCCTACTTTTTGCTTTTTAGATTATACAGCTGTGACAAACTTAATTCTTAATTTCTAATTACTAATAATAGGCTCTTATCACATAAAGGAGGTATTTCCTTTCTCACTTCTAATTAAACATAAAATAAAAAAGAGATAGATGGTTCCAACTCACCACTAATATCTCTAGGCTTCAGAGATACTGCTTTCAAGGTGAGTATCAAAGAAAGCCTCAGGGTGCCTGAGTGGCTCAGTTGGTTGAGTGCCTGACTTCAGCTCAGGTCATGATCTCCAGTTCATGGGTTCAAGCCCTGTGTCGGGCTGTGTGCTGACAGCTCAGTGCCTGGAGCCTGCATCAGGTTCTGTGTCTCCCTCTCTCCCTGTCCCTCCCCTGCTTATGCTCTGTCTCTGTCTCTCTCTCTCTCTCTCTCTCTCTCAAATATAAATGTTGGAAAAAAAAAAAAAAGCCTGTGTCTACCCTTTGAATTACACCAATTTAACAAGAATTTAAGATTATGTCTTCAGTCAGGGAACACTCCTGTATCTCAGGAGTAATCTACAGATGCTCAAAGAATTAGAAAGATTCCCAAAATGTAGATTCAAATAACATTCAAACAAAAACATAGGATACTCACAAAATAAACATCAAACAATAACAGCACACTGTAAATATTTATTTCTTTATTTTTGAGAGAGAAAGAGAGGCAGAGAGAGAGAGACAGAGAATCCCAAGCAGACCCCACACTGTCAGCGTGGAGCCCGACATGTGTCCTGAACTCACAAACTGTGAGATCATGACCTGAGCTGAGATCAAGAGTCAGATGCTAAAGTCGGATGCTAAACCGACTAAGCCACCCAGGTGCCCTAATAACAGCATATTTTAGATTGCCCTGTACTCTGAGTTCACTATTCTTTACTTCTCCATAATACCACATCCTACTCTTTAACTACAGACTCTTCTAAAATGCATGAATTTAGAAACTCAAAAATAAGATCCTCCTTCTAACTAAAGAAAGAAGGCTCTACTTGCACAGTGCAACAGTCTGTTCTCTCTTCCAGATGCTCAAGGGTGACCTCCACTGGATAATGGTACAGAACACTGACAGTAGTAGATAAGACCTGTATTTTGGAATGAGGGATGCAAGGTGATCCAATGGGATATAGGAAGAAAACAGTAAAACCCAATTTAAATTTGTCTTAGCCTTTTAAAAATTCCTTTCTATATATGTTTTATATATAACAGTACTGTAAAAATGTATGTAATTAGTAAATATACATACATTGGAAGTACATGTATAAACCTTTTTTACTGAGAGTGTATTCTAATAAAATATTCTATTTATAAATTTTAAAAAAGAACTGAACTGGACTTAGAACTGACAACTAAAAATTTGGATTTGACTACAATACTATAAATGCAATATACTGACGGAAAAAATGGTATGAATGGTCTCAGCTAAGCCTAAAAACAATGGTACCTAATATCAACTGCTGATGAGCATTTGAAGAAATGCAGGAAATTCTCTGCAAATGCCACTACTGGAAAGGAATTTGGCACCATCTGCCATATCCTTTAACCCAGTACTTTCACTTAAGATTATCCAAAGGAAAGAAAAGGACGAATTGATATTTAAAAAGATGACCATCCGGGGCGCCTGGGTGGCTTAGTTGGTTAAGCGTCCGACTTTCGCTTAGGTCATGATCTTGTGGTTCGTGGGTTCGAGCCCCGCGTCGGGCTCTGTGCTGACTGCCAGCTCAGAGCCTGGAGCCTGTTTCAGTCTGTGACTCCCTCTCTCTCTGACCCTCCCCTGCTCACGCTGTCTCTCTCTCTCTCTCCTAAAAATAAATAAAACATTTAAAAATTTTTTGAAAAAAAATAAAATAAAAAGATGACCATTCTAACATTATTTGCTATAGCAAAAAAGAAGCCCAAATAGCCACCGACAGTAGAATGGTTAATAGTGATACATCTATGTAACATAATACTACACAACCCAGTTATTTAAAAAAAAAAAAGGCATAACACAATAGAAAGATATCCAAGATATACTAAGTGGCAAACTGCATAACTATATGGATAAAATAATATCACTCATAGAAAGGGGGAAGACATAAACATGTACGGGGGGGGGGGGGAGGTAGTTGACAGTTATCTCTGAGAGTTTAAAGGGGTCTATGTACTGTTTCTGAAATACTGTGATATTTTATAAATGTTATTTTGCAACCAGTTATTAAAAACAAATTAAATCCAGGGGTGCCTGGGTGGCTCAGTCAGTTAAGCGTCTGACTTTGGCTCAGGTCATAATCTCACGGTTTGTGGGTTTGAGCCCCGCTTGGGGCTCTGTGCTGACCACTCAGCCTGGAGCCTGCTTCCGTTTCCACGTCTTCATCTCTCTCTGCCCCTCCCCCTGCTGTGTTCTTTCTCTCAGAAATAAACATTAAAATAAAATTTTTTAAAAAATTAAATTTACAACCAGATAAATTAAAAACTACTTAATATTTCATAATTAATTTCAATGTCTCTCAATTTGCTGTCTTTAATTAACTAAAACCATTATTCCAAGGGCCAAAGTCGAAAATTAACAAATACACCGATAAAGGGACTTTTAATGAAGATGGTTAATCAATGCCCTCAAGGTACTACATTCCAGATGGTCTTCTTTTGATAAAACAAGGGAAGTTTGGAGATCTTTTATAGGTATCCATTTCTCACCTCGTTTGTCTTAAAGAGAGAGGACTTTGCATTTCTCCAGAAGCGCTAGAAAGCAGCTGTCCCTAAAAATGGCAAATAAATAAATAAATAAATAAATAAATAAATAAACAAACAAACAAACTGGGATGGGACAAAATATTTTAAGCACTTCGTAATACAGAGTAAAGAAATCGATCCCAGCTAATACTGCAGAACACTGTGAAATGAATAACCTCCTACCTACTAGGCATTTGAGATGCGAAAAGAAAACGGCGAACACACGCCTCAGTATTAATGGAAGAAGGTTGCACAATCCCGAATATGATTTGTAAAACTAGAGCTAAGTGCTTCACGTACATGGTCTTTCTTCAACCCCACAACTTGAAAGGCATTATCCTAAAATTTTAAAATCGGGAAAAAGCCAAGCTCTGTCACAAGTTCTTACTATCTAACTGCAGCTAATTGTAATAATTCCAAGGATTCCATTCCATGGGTTCTTCCCCTCTTCCTTCCCAACACCAACTCGCCTAGCGGCTACGAGGAAAAAGGACTCCACTGTACATCAATATAACACAAACCCGCTTTTAGAAAGAAAACGCATTGGGGGCGCCTGGGTGGCTCAGTCGGCTGGGCGGCGGACTTCGGCTCAGGTCATGATCTCACGGTTCGTGGGTTCGAACCCCCCATCACGCTCTGTGCTGACAGCTCAGAGCCTGGAGCGTGTTTCAGATTGTCTTTCTCTCTCTCTGACCCTCCCCTTCTCACGCTGTCTGTCTCTCTGAAATAAATAAAACGTTTAAAAAAATTAGAAAGAAAACGCACAGGCGCAGCTATCCACAGACCTCAAACTGGACTGTATCAACATGCAGCAGATGCCTTTACTACCGGGTCTGAGGCGGGACCAAGTGGCGGAAATGAACAGGACTAACTTCCGGTCGCTTACAGGTGACGTCGCTGTCTTTGCGCCCCCCGACGGCCGCGCTGCGTAAAGCCCAAGCGAAGAGCCCAGCAGGGGGCGGCAAGAGACCGTAGTGAGCGCGGGACACAAGCTTTCAGGCTAGTTTTGGAAAAAGGCGGGACCCGGGGCTTTCCCGAAGTGTCTGCAGGGATCCATTGCCTGCTGGCGACTTGTGGTAGGAAAACCACTATTATATATACATGAATTGCAGCCTGATAGGGTGATTACGCTTATTAATATGGTTAACACATGCGGGTCAACATCTCGGCAGAAGACACGGCAGAAGACACGTGCGATACGGACTGCTAAAGAGTCCCAGATGGTCTTTCTTGAGCACCTTGGAAATCCTCTAGTGTGGCTTCTAAATCCGAATTCAGCTTCAGCTTTCAGGCTGGGAAGCAGTTCTGACATACTTCTAGTTAACTGCTTGCAGCACAGATTACCCATGCTTCTTCTGAAACTGTGACTGGTTTAGGCTATGTAAAGTTTCAACAGAAATAATAATCATAACAACAGAAAATCTCCACAGCAGATGCATTTTTGCCATCTTTGATGGCATTGTCTTAATCCTTCCTAGTCCTGTCAATTTCACTAACCTGGGGATACTAGCACTGGAGATTAAACTTCATTTCAAAGCAATTCTGTTGCCTCCAAAAGACCTAGGTTAATGAAATAATCATCAAGCAGCCAAGTTACCTTCCAGGGGAAGTGATTTGGTCTTTAGAAAAACAGAAACTGGGCGAGAGGGTTGATCCTGAATTCCCTACAGGGAAGAATTTCCTGCTCTACCCTACTCTGTGTAGGGGCATATGATAAATCTTTATCCCATTTCCGCACCAATTAACGTTTTATCCTCACTCTATCCCTTAGATTACTCTTAGCTGGTATGTTGTCACTTTGTTTTGGATTAATTTTGTTTTATTGGTTTATAAGGGTAAAGATTTGCCTCTGGGACTTTACCAATAATCAGTCTTTTTGGTTAAGTGAAATTACTTACCGGTGCCCCTCCAGATATTAGAGTAGTCCTGAAATGTTAGAAATAGTCTCTTTATGTGAGTTTCTAAAATCTACTTCTGCATGGAAGGATCTCTCATATGTGAGTTAATATTTACTATTACATACAAATATATAAATTTATATGAATAAATTATGCATAGTATAAATATATTTTTAAGGCTCTTTACAATCAACGTAAAACAAAATCTATTTTTAAAAGTTTTTTTTAATGTTTTATTTATTTCTGAGAGAGAGAGAGAGAGAGAGAGAGAGAGGTAGCGTGAGCAGGGGAGGGTCAGAGAGAGAGGGAACACAGAATCCGAAGCAGGCTCCTGCCTCTGAGCTAGCTGTCAGCACAGAGCCTGATGCAGGGCTCAAACCCACGAAATGTGAGATCATGACCTGGACCGAAGAACGTCGCTCAACCGACTGAGCCACGCAGGCACCCCAATAAAAATTTTTTTAGGAATCATTAAACTTCCGATTTTAAGAAGACTTTAGAAACTATGAATCTGTCATTATGAATCCTCTCGTTTTTCAGATGAAATATTGAAACACAGTAGAAGCAAGAGAATGCATGTGTTATACTTCCTTAACCAGTAAGTCTTCTATGATTTATACTGCTCACACTTCCTTATATTATCAAAGGTTATTTCAGACTGACTTAGGCAGCAGCACTTACGTTTGATTTTAGTGATACCTGTGGTATAGGAGATTGATTCTTTTGAAAATAAGTGACGTATTTCCTATCCAAAATTTTCTGATTACAAATACATTTTAAATGTATATTGTAAAATAGTAAGAAGAGTAGCAACAAAAGTATAATGATGGTTGGGTTAGGATGGTGTATTATCAATTTTTTTTTCCTTTTCAGATTTCTGCAAAGAGGTTTAATATTTAGTGATTTGTGAAATATTGTAATTACCTCCAGTAAAAGCAGTGACCTACTACCAAATTTCATTAGTCGTGTATTACACTATAACCCATATGTACCCTGCCTGTATTTCATTCTTTGGTTCAGCGAACATTAACTGAACACCTGTACATTTCAGGCCTTGTTTTCAGGATGTTGGAGGAGGTAGCATACAGAGGAAAACAAGACAAGACAAAGCCCCTGCCATCCTGGACCTTATTTACAGTGATAGGTCCCACCCTCAGCCTGAGTGTCTGCTGCTCTACATGCCTTCCCCACCCACCCCCCACCCCAGACCATAGCTAATCCATGCCCTACTAAGTTGATGTAATTAAGAAGAAACACTATAGAAGACCAAAGGCAGGGAGTAAACAATGATGAAGAAACGGAAAAGAAAGGGGGTAAGTAGTTACAACATGGTGGAGTGGAGTTTTTCCTAGTGTCACCCACTGGGTCCATGGGCTATCTAAACAGTAGAAATTGACTAGAGACCAAAAGGGAGTTCTACGCAAAGCTTTTTATTGGAGCTTATTCTGGAGCACAAGAGAAACAATACAAAGTAAAGAGTCTTTCAGGCTGATTCCCCTAACATAGGCCAGGGCAAGTTTTTAAAGAGGCCAAGCAGGGAAAGGAATGACGTTGAAGCATGTAAAGGCGGGGATTTCTTGGCATCTGTGCACTTAAAAATTGTGCTTTTCCACATGTTGCATGTCTAATTAGCATGTTAAATTTCCACCCATGGGCATGAGTTTTAGTAGTATAATGAGGGGGAAAGTTGGTGAAAAGTAAGCAGTAGGCTCTACCTGGGCACAGACTAGTTTGGTTACGTCTTTGACAGTGTTCATAGTTTAGTCTCTTTACGTCATCATCTTGCTTCCACAACCTCCCAGAAATGCTACACAAGAAACAGAGTTTCAAGGAAAGATAGAGTTCATGGTCAGGGGTGAGGAGACCTGAGTCCAGTCCCTGTTCTGTCTTACTAAAAACTGTTCTAAAGTTATCAACTTTCCGATTTTTTATAGTCTAAAAGTAATTCAATTTTTAAGTTAAATTTGTTTTGTTATATATTTTAAAATTTTCTTTTTTGAAACTATGGTAATATTAGATGGTATGTATGTTTTTCAATTACTTTACTTGAGACAAGAAAAGGTTGTTAAGTCTGTATCGGAGCATCTTCTCCCCCCTTTTATTCATCCAAAACTCTGTTGCAGGGGAAAGCATGGACTCTGGAGCCCTGCCTCCCGAAACGGGACTTAAGAACACGGGCTGAGCTGAAAGTCAAGTCTGGGCACAGAATCTCTGCTATATTCAGAAGCACATCTGCCCATTTGTAACTAATTTTTTTTTTTCCTGTGTCAGAAGTGCCTCCATGACCCACTCTGCCCAGGAAGTGTCCTTAGTTTTTCATGCAGATAGACTTTCAGCAAACTTACAGCCCCTTGGTTGACCTGTCATGTTTGAATCTCAGCAGACTCAATTAAGGTCAGAATGAACGTAGCCCTTCAGTGTTCCACCCTCCACCCACTATAGCAATACCCAGACTGCTGGATTCAGTAGACAATGCCATCCCCACCCCACAGCAGCTTCCTAGACAGACCTACCAGTGTAGTTTGAAGGTCCTCAGAGAAACATCAGGTCTCTTCTCCCAGCCTCTTGCCTGAGGTCATTTTGTATGCTTATGAAAACACATGAAAAGGCTACAAATTGCTTAGTGCTGAGTAAAGCAGTAAAGTTATCCTGATAATCACAGGTTAACACTCTTTCTGTTTGCAAGTAACAACAATAACAACAACAAAAAAACCATAAAAACAAAACAAAAAGCTTAGCTTAATCCCTCCCCTTTTTTTCAAAACAGTTGCTTTTTAACAACTTTGGATTCCTTTTGAAATCTAAAGATTTAACTGGTGGCAACTTACTTTCTCTGAATTGTCCCTAACTGGGGTCTAGAGAGACTTCTTGAGTCAGCCTTCCTACTCCCACACTCATTACCGCAAGAGTCTGTGGCAAGGAACTGGATACTAAGTCTAGCAAATTTGCTGATTCCAGACATGATATGATCCTAGATTCCCACAGTTAGATTACTACCATCAGGAGGACAGAGTTGGCCAAGTGAAACACCATAATCATTTGAGATCCCATTCAGCCTCAATTTCATTCAGCCTGATGAGTTTAAGTACCTTTTGGGTTGTTTGATCCTATAGTACCATGCGTTCATTTCAATTTTGATTCTTAATCAATGGTAGAAAATAGTGATCTATACAGAGGAGAGGAGCAAACATTCACAAAATAGAATAAAATCTTCCTTGTCCATAACTGTCTAATTTCCTTTTTACAGTATTTCTTGAAATTCCCCCTTTAGAAATTTATTCCTTGGTATTTATAGCATGGTGATTTTAAATGCTAAACATATTTTCTAAATTTAATTTTTATTTGCTTGAGAGAGAGAGCATGCACACACAAGCAGGGGATGGAGGAAAGTAGCAGAAGGAGAGAGAATTGCAAGCCAGTTCTACACTTAGCACAGAGACCAACACAGCGGTTGATCCCATCACCCTGGCATCATGACTTGAGCCAAAATCAAAAGTAAGATGCTCAACTGACTGAGCTACCCAGGTGCCCATAAATCCTAAACATATTTGAAAGTGGAAACAAATTAAGCCAATGGTCAACAAACTTTTCTGTAAAGAGCCAGATAGTAAATATGTTGGGCTTTATGGACCATATGCTATTTTTTTTTGCACATTCTTCTTTTTTCTTTCTTTTTTCACAACCCTTTAAAAAGTGTAAAGGGGCGCCTGGGTGGCTTAGTCAGTTAAGTGTCCGACTTTCACTTAGGTCATGATCTCGCGGTTCGTGGGTTCGAGCCCCACGTCGGGCTCGAGCCCCACGTCGGGCTCTGTGCTGACTGCCAGCTCAGAGCCTGGAGCCTGTTTCAGTCTGTGATTCCCTCTCTCTCTGACCCTCCCCTGCTCACACTGTCTCTCTCTCTCTCCTAGAAATAAAAATAAAAATAAAATAAAAAATGTAAAAACTTTTAGCTCATAGGTACCTGGCCACTGGTCATAGTCTGCTGACACCCACATTAAACTATGTTAATAATATTTAAAAACATCATGTAACAGTATCTGCTGGGTACTATTCTAATCATTTCACCTTTATTACTCAATTTAAATCTATAATGTAAATAATATTATCTCCATTTTATGGATGAGGAAACTGAAATAGAGGCTAAGTTGCCCGTCCAAGCTCACACAGCTAACAAGTAACTAGAACCTAAGAAGTCCAACTCCAGAGTATGTAATTGTAATTGCTATGCTGTGCTCACACTCAGAGAAACAACATTTTAATTCACTGTAGAAACTATAAAAATAGAAATATTTTTCTACAGAAAATAGAAAAAGAGGGCAAAAATATTCACCCATAATTCTGTCACTTAGAAATAATCACTACTTTCATTTTATTTATATTCTTTTGATTTACATTCTTCCCGAATACTCCTCAACATAAAATTCTTTTCTTTATTCAGCCTACAAGGAAGGTATAATTTATAGATGAGGAAACTGAAGCTTATATAGATTAAGTGACTTTTTCAAGATCATAAAGCTAGTATATGTGTGGAACCAGGATTTCAGCCGAGGTTTTTGCTTCCAAAACCTGTGCTCTTAGCCCCTGGCCTAGACTGTACTTGAGTTTCTACTTACTTGTCACACTTAACAAGACCTTTTCCATATCATATTTATAAAAAAAGGTCACTCATATTTTCTTCCAGTACTTTATTATTTTCTTCTTTTTCCTTTAAGCCTTTTAGTCATCTGAATTTTTTTTAAATGTTTATTTTTCTGGAGAGAGAGAGTGAGTGCATGCACACATGAGCAGGGGAGAGGCAGAAAGAGAGAGGGAGAGAAAATCTCAAGCAGGCTCTTTGCTGTCAGCACAGAGCCCAGTGCAGGGTTCAGACTAACAAACTGTGAGATCATGACTTGAGCTGAAATCAAGAGTTGGATGCTTAACCAACTGAGGCACCCTGGTTCCCCGAGTCATCTGCATTTTATTTTGTAATAAAAAGCAAGGTAGAGATTCAGTTCTGGTTTTTTTTTTCAAGTTGCTAGTCAATTGTTCCAACATCATTCAATGCATACTTTCTTTGCCCATTGCTTTGAAATGCACCTTAATCATATACTAAATTACAAAGTAATTTTATCAATTTTGAATGACTGCATTCCATTTTTGGAAGAGATTTCACAGTTTTGTTGTGATGATCTAACTTAAGGGTTGATATAAAAAAAGGAAAGTAGGGGCACCTGGGTGGCTTAGTCGGTTAAGCGTCCGACTTTCGCTTAGGTCATGATCTCGTGGTTCGTGGGTTCGAGCCCTGCGTCGGGCTCTGTGCTGACTGCCAGCTCAGAGCCTGGAGCCTGTTTTAGTCTGTGACTCCCTCTCTCTCTGACCCTCCCTTGCTCACGCTGTCTCTCTCTCTCTTTCTCCTAGAAATAAACAAAACATTAAAAAAATTTAAAAAAAAAAGAAAGGAAAGTAGACTTTAGCCTGGTATTATGAGCATTTTTCTTTATGATGATTTATCTCTTAGAAAAAAGGATTCAGATGAGCATATTTAACTCCAAGTCTACAGCTTTTATACAAGTATGAAAAGTGGAAACTCAGCTTGAAGGAATATTAGAGATTATCTTTTCCAACCCCCGAATTTATAGGAGAGGAAACAGACCCAACATGGTAGAAGATTATTCTTCAAGCAAATTATAGTAACTATGTACTACATGGACTTCTTTCAGTTGCAAGCAAATACAACTCAACTAATTCAAGCAAAAATGGGGGACATTTTTTTCTCTTATAATGTGAGAGAAAGAGGGACAGGGATTTCCTCAGGTATTACTAAATCCTAGAATTAAATCAAGTCCATGGCTCTCTCTGCATCTCATCTCAGTTTCCCTCTGTATGTATCCCTCATTCACTCAGGCTCAGTGGTGGGACAAAATATTGGTTGCAAGCATCGCTAAGGCTACATCCTTTTAACTGGAAACTCAAGACAGCATAGAGAAATTCTCTTAGTTTTGAACATAAAATCCAAAATAAGGATTCTGATTGGCTTTTCTGGAGTCATGTGACCACCTCTGTTATTTCAGAGGAAGTGTGAGGCAGGCAGCGTATAATGTGATTGGTATTATTGTTGATAGAATGAAGAAAGGTAAGTCGGGCAGATAAAAACATCTCTATTACTACAGTTGGAGAGCCAGAATTGGAGTTGAGATCTTTGATCCCCTATCTCAGACCCCTTCTCATTCCTGCATTTATTCATTTAACACATTTACTGAGCACTCTAGCAATATTATATTTAGCTGCAAGTAACAGTGGTAGTTTACACAGCAAAAGGTCTAGAGATAGGAGTGGGTTTTGGTATTGTTTTATATAATACCAGGTAGCCTCGCAGTTTCCCAAGCACAACACTGCACTTCCTTGCCTCTGATCCTTTGCTCACTCCTCTGCTCGCAGTCTCTACTTGTCAGGTACTCTCTTAGTCTCGCTTCGTTAGGGCTGTTTTAACACAAATGCCATAAACTAGGCTGTTTAAAATAAATTTTTTAACATTTATTTATTTTTGAGAGACAGAGAGAGACAGAACATGAGCAGGGGAGGGGCAGAGAGAGAGGGAGACACAGAATCTGAAGCAGACTCCAGGCTCTGAGTTGTCAGCACAGAGCTCAATGCAAGGCTTGAATCCACAAACCACGAGATCATGACCTGAGCTGAAATTGGATGCTTAACCAACTGAGCCACCCAGGCAGCCCTAGACTAGGTTGTTTAAACAACAGACATTTATTTGTCATAGTTCCAGAAGCTGGGGAGTCCAGATCAAGGTGGTGATAGATTTCGTCTTCTTTGAAGTCCCACTTACTGATAGTTGACCGTCTTCTCACTGTGTCTTTACACAGCAGAAAGGAGTAAAAAAGCCCTTTGTGGTCTCTTTCATAAGGACACTAATCCCCTTCATAAAGGCTTCAAACTCATAATCTAATTACTTCCCAAAGGAAGGCCATACTGCCCAACATCATCACATTGGCTATTTGGATTTCAATCTATGAATTTTCGGGGAAACAACAAACATTGAGTCTATAACGATCACCTGACCTAGAAAAGATAATACCATCTCTCACCGAAGCCTTTCCAAACCCCTATTCAGAATAAATCTTTCCCATTTCTGTATTTCTGTAGCATTTTATGCAATCATTGTTAACGCCAGATTTATTCTACCTTGTGTTTAAATTAATATGGTGCATCCGTATCAATCTCTGCTGTTACACCACAACTTCTTAGAGGCAAAGACTAAGTCTCATTCATCTTTGTGGAATCCAGGTGCCAACCATCCTCCCATCCTCTGGCTCTGCCTGCTGTACATCCTCCGTGGTCTCCCCAGAACTCTAGAACCCAAGACCACTTTGAGTTCTGCCAGAGTAAACCATATCATCTGAAAACATTAGTGAGCAAAGCAGACTCCGCTGCAGGTTTTGTCAAGGAGTTACATAACACATTGCACAGAAAATCAACTCTCAGGGTACCTGGGTGGCTAAGACGGATAAGCATCTGACTTCACCTCAGGTAACGATCTCATGGTTCATGAGTTTGAGTCCTGCATTGAATGAGCACAAGCCCCTCTTCAGGTGAAACCCGTTCCTCTCTGTCTCTCTCAGTCGCTGTCTCTGTCTGTCTCTCTCTTTCTCTCTCCACCTATGTTCACTTGTACCCTCTCTCTCTCTTCAAAAAAAGAAGGGAGAGAAGGAAAGAAGGAAGGAAGGAAGAAAATCAATTCTCAGATCCTCCCTGGCTCACATTTTCTTCCTTCTGGATTATCCTCTAGACTTTAAACTCCTCTCCCCATTATTTTGCCTAAATTCAGAGGTGCTCCAGCCCTATATTTACACTGGCACCAAACCCAGCATGAGCCTTCATAAAATAAAGTGCTATCTAGGTAGCAGGTCCCACTCTTACCAGTAGTGGGGGTTCAAAACAGTTAATATTAAGTCATGCTTATAATAGTTAACATTTATTATTTATTATGTATAATGTACAGTCATCCCTGCAAGGCATGTGTTATTCCCATTTTACAGTTAAGAAAAGGGAAGCAGGAAGGGGTTAAATAAATAAATAAATAAATAAATAAATAAATAAATAAATATTACACAGCAGAAAGCAGGAATCAGAAATCAAACCCAGGCAGTTTGAATCCAGAGTCTGGGCCCTTAATTAAACTCTGCTAATGCCTTTCCTGGTAAGTACTCCAAATATTGGTTGGATTAAATTTACTTATATTTCTAAGATCATCTGAAATATTCTAGTTTCTTATGTTTCTTTTTCCCAGGAGTAAAAAATTTATTTTTGTTTATGAAATATCAAATATTCATCGTAGGAAAAAACAAATGTGTCAATTAAAGCAAAAATTATGAGTATATTGCAACTTTTTGCTAGTTTTATATTTTTTAGCTTTATTGAGGTATAATTGGCAAATAAAAGTTACATAATATTTACTATGTACAGCATGGTGATTTGGTATATCTGTGTATTGTAAAATGATTACCATAGTCAAACAAATTAACACATCCATCCCCTCACATAGTTACCATTATTTTCTATTGTGGTTGGAACACTTTAGACCTACTCTTAGCAAATTTCAAATATACAATAAAATTATTAACTATAGTCACCATGCTATGCCGTGAATATCTAAAGCTTTCTATTTGTACTGGTATTAAGTGAATGAATGAACTAACTTATTTACTGTCTATGCAACTCATCTTCCTTATCTGGAAATTCATTCATTCAGCTGGTCATTTAATATTTAGGCATCCACTCTGGGCACTAGAGAAATAAGGAAGCATAAAAACACTCCCTGCCTCTAATAGGTCTGTGGAGATATTCACAGCCCAAGGAGAAGTGTTAAACCAGATAATATTGAGGGTCCCTTCCAGCTCTATTTGTGATTCTGGTGAGTGGGAAGTTTGCTCTGGTGGTAGATTACTGTCCTTGTCTAGACATTGGGAAGGAGAGATGAGGGTGCTTGTCCAAGGATCACTGAGGACAGAATTTAAGGCTGCCCCTGAACCAAATAGCAAAGAACAGAAAGCCTTGCCTACTGTCCTCCAGCCTTCTTCACGGTACTCCTAACTCCACTATCAGTTCATTCAGATGGCTAGTGTCCTCCTGCTTCCCTTTCAGTCCTCCAAGCCCCGTTTTCACACTAGGCAATCCAACTGAACATGAAGTCACCCTTACTCCAGAGCCACCCTTAGGGTATCTCTCTTCACCTTTACCCATGATCTTGACCTTTCCACTCTGTTTCTCTTGTATTCTGCTGTTCCCAGTCCTAGCTGCACATCATCTAGGGAGCTTTTTACACATTCTGATGCCGAGCTCTCCACCTCACACATACTGACACCCAGCTCTCCACCTCACACATACTGACACCCAGCTCTCCACCTCTAGGGATTCTGATTTAATTGATTTAACATGAGGCCCTCTGATACAGGTCTAGTTTTTTAGTCTTTTTTTTTTTTTGATTTGTTTTATTCTTAATCCTCAGCAGATGATTCTGATGTATAGCCAGAATTGAGAACTATCATACCTTAGCCACGAGTTGCCTAATTTCCCCCAACTGGTTAAGGCCGCACTGTGGATTCTAGGACCAATTCTGTTCCCATCCAGGAAAAATTCAAGGAACCTAAGCTAGCAGCTCAGCAGCTCAGCAGCTCAGGGCTTAACCCCACTATGGCCTAGACTCCCAGTTCCAGCAATTAAAGGTTGTTGTTATTCCTTATGATTAAACTCCTACCCTAAAGGAACATAGGGAGTAAAAGAAGGTGAAACAATTGCTGGGGAGGCAAAACTAGAGTAAAGCAGGTGTTTACTCTAATGCCCTCACAGTCCTGCTGTCTCTTCTGCCATTCCCAGCGTAAACGTTAGGAACAATAAAGAGTGTCCTGAATAGTGTCACTTGGTGACAGGCATGGATAGGAAATTATCTAACCTAACATCTCTCAGCCATGTATATGTCAACTGCCAGATGTTTTTCTTTATTTCAGTATACACACTTCTGCTAGTGATACTTAAATAATCTTTTTCTAAGATATTTCATCTTTAATCTCCTTTCCTTTCTTCCCCTTCTTTTAAACTTGTACTTAGCTAAATCCAGAACCTTCCCCTATCTCTTGATCCACTCTACAGACCTCCCTCACGCTAACTGTGATCATGCCTAAGCATAAGACTAATACCAGTGGTGTCTTTAAACCAGAACAAAGGGAAGTCACTGAAAGTGCAGTTTTGATGTGAAAAGAAAACCTCTAGAGGCCATGAAAGTACTAATAAAACTCTTCACAATTCCCACAAAAATCTATATTCTCTTTATTGTTCTCTAATAAAACCTTTTATTCGGGAACCAGCATTCAACATAAACATTATTTTTAATCAGTTTGTTGTTTTCTGCTTTGATACTTGTTTTACAACAGTTTTGGTTTTTACTGTTGTTTCTACACTTACTCATTAGAGCATTTTATCTTGTAGATTAGAATATTCCCCACCCCCTTAGTCTCACAGGACATGTCCAAGACCTCCATTGGATGCCTGCAACCATGAATAGCACCAAACCCTGTATATACTATTGTTTTTTCCTATACGTACTTACCTAAGATAAAGTTTAATATATAAATTGGGCACAATAAGAGATCAACAACAATAACTAATAATAAAAGCAATTATGGCAATATACTGTAATAAAAGTTTTATGAATGTTGTCTCTCTCCCTCTCTCAAAATATCTTATTGTAATGTACTCACTCTTCTTGTGATGATGTGAGATGATAAAATGCGTACATGATGAGATGAAGTGAGGTGAGTGACGTAAGCATTGTGACATAGCGTTTGGCTACTATTGACTTTCTGCTGATTGGTCAGGAGAATCATCCTGCGGTTTACTGCAGGAAATTGAAACCACAGAAAGTGAAACCACGGATAAGGGGACCTATTGTGTTCGCAGAAGATTAGCACACCTATAACATTATCTTATTCGAAAATTCTACTTTGGGTACCAAAGTTTTGGAACCCAGTTTATCTGTAAATTGAGGACTATACTGCCTTAACTAAGAAGTTTGCTTTTCTAATGTCACAGGGTTTACCAAAGGAGAGGAATGAATATGAGCACAGATTTTAATGACATCTGTTTTGGTTGATAAGATTAATGACTTCCCAGCCATCAGTGAGGTGAGGGAGTTACTCTCTTCTTTTGCCCAGGGGACTCCACTATATATATGATTTTCTTAATGCCAAGGAAAGTATCGCGACATAGTACCACTTGCACCCATTTAATTCTATGATGGTCTGAAGAAGCGATCCCTATTATAATGTCTACAACTATCTTCAGAAAACTGCTTTTAAAAATCAAACATTTGTCTAATTAAAGATACATTCCAAAATATGTTCATTTTTTTACATTAAATATAAACTTTAGTTTGATTCTGTTCTTTGTTTTGGCCAGGTACTGTTATTCTCTGTGAATATTAGCAAAAGATGGGGGTAGGGGGAGGGAGAGAGAGAATTTTCAAATGTTTTAAAGCATATAAAATAATTTTTTTCTATTATATAGTGAAGTATGTGTTCTGTATTGCTCTTGAGAATATCACAATAATGATTTATGAGCTTTATGTATTTTTAGTACATATTTAAATTAGTCATTGTGAATCAGCTATCCTAAGATCATTTAATTAATTACCTGCATTATCTAACCCCTACTTAAATTTCTTCTCTAGATATATTACTCCTACAGACTAAATTATTCATCTCACTAAACTTTCTAAACTGACAAAGCTAGCTAAAGTGCTATTGTGAAAGCAAGTCTCAGCTCAACAAATACTTTCTCTTTTATTAAAAGATAAGGGTAAAGAACTATCATGTCTAAAATTAGATACTTGGAGCTTAAAATCTGCCAGACCATATGTTGTACTACTCCAAGATCCAGGAAACAAAGACATCTTTCTCCTGGGGGTATGTATTATTACAGTCATCCTAGGGGATCAAGTGCCAGTCCATATGTATGACTATATAGTCATTTCAGCATCTTTAGAAGAGAAACAGATTATGAATTCCTGGGGATGGTGAAGGGAAAACATTAGTCAGCTGGCACTGATCTGATCTGCATGTATTGTACTTAGTTGTGAGTATGCATATGACAATGTGAATTTTTTTCCCAATGTCCTTGAGATTTCTTTTAAGGAAATTACTTTTCTTGTTTCTCTTTAACAGTCAGTGGGATGACCACAAAATATAAGATTTGAGGCAATCTTTACCTGTAAGCAAGATAGCATTTTATGAAATGTTATATAATCTTTGTAATTCTTTTTCTGTATTGAAATTTTAAACTTTTTTCTTGTATATGTGTTATTTTAGTTTTAAAATTTAAAAGCTTTTAAAACTGAAATAAGTTTTCAAACCTACTGCAATTAATCCCTAAATATGTTTTACATATGTTGTACACATTTTATAACATTGAATATATTTTATATGGTGCAAACCCAACCATCTTCAGAGAATTATAGTTTGATGCTGGAATATTATTCTGAGACTGTGTACATAGTACACTGAAACAATTTGGCAGTTACTGAGTTCGGACCACAGACAATTCCAGAGGGGATTCTTCTTTACTTTTGTAACTATCAGATCTCCACTTCTCTTTAGATTGCAGAGACCCAACTACATTGGCATACTTACAAAGCCAAACACTTTTAATTTTTTTAAATTTTTTAAAATGTTTATTTATTTTGAGACAGAGAGAGACAGTGTATGAGCAGGGGAGGTGCAGAGAGAGAGAGAAACACAGAACCTGAAGCAGGCTCCAGGCTCTGAGCTGTCAGCAGAAAGCCCAACGGGGGACTAGAACCCAAAAATTGTGAGATCATGACCTGAGCCTAAGTCGGACGCCTAACCAACTGAGCCCCCACTTTTAAAATGTTAAGGGTAGTGGCAATTTGGGTGGCTCAGATGGTTAAGTGTCCAACTCTCAATTGTGGCTCAAGTCAGGATCTCACAGTTCATAGGTTCAGGCCCTGCTTTGGGTTCTGAGCTAACAGTGCAGAGCATTCTTGGGATATTCTCTCTCTCTCTCTCTCTCTCTCTCTCTCTTTCTCTCTCTCTCTCTCTTTTTCTTTCTCTCTAAATAAGATGTTAAGGGTAAAAGGTTCAACTCTTTTCTAATTTCTTGGCAATGATTGCACAGGCTGCTTATAAAAGTAGAAATGCCTGCTCTTTGTCAATTATCAAAAGACTTTCAGTCCTCTTCAAGTGATGGAAGGGGAAGGAGGAAATGAAAAGCGATATCATACAGTATTTCTTTTGGGACATGAGGTTATATTTCTTTTAGGTTAGAGAAATATTTGTATGCACATATATGCATGTGTGAAGAAAAAATATATATGTGATATAAAGATACAAAAGTATATATAATATAAATTTAAATCTCTCTCCTTTTCCTCAATTACCCAGTTCCCCTCTCCAGAGGCGAACACTGTGCCCATCCTCTTAGAAATTCTTCTAACAACAATCCATACATTTGCCAACATATGTGTATAAGTTCTTTCTTTCCCCTTCTCTTCCTTCATTCCAAAGGTAGTAATACCATATACTTTCCTCTGTTCCTTGAGTTTTCATTCTTAAACATTGTTCCAAATAAGTATATACAAAAGTCATCATTCAAGCTACTGTCTGTATAGTAAGGAATCCACTGTACAAGTATACCACAGTTCATCTAAGCACTCTCTTATTAATGAACATTTACTAATGTTTCCCATGTTTGCTATTACAAATAGGCTACAAAAAATGTTTAACTTGCACATAGTTGCAAATTCTGTTGTACATATGCAAGATTATAGAATAAAAACCTAGGAGTTGAAAGTACTGAGTCAAAGAGTATGAACGAAGTTGCCATCCATGAACACTGTACCAGTTTTCACTCCCAGCAGTAATATATGAGAAGACAGCAGTGTTTTTAACTAGCACCCACTTCATATTTGTACTCCAAAAGGAATCAAAGCACCAGTGTAGCTTTTTACATGTTATAAATGTCAAGAAACTCTAGCATTTGAAAATGGAAAATATAAAGAGATAGAAAGCTGACAAAATATAGTAACCATTCCATTTGTTGATAAGCAAGAAAATTATGTTACAAGAGAGAATTTTGAAATATATTTTCTCAAACCATGAAAATATTAAATCTTTCTATTTATCTTGATAATGCTATTATTAAAAGTAATAAAGAGCCATTGCCAATAATAATGATAACAAAAGAGATATTAAGTGGAGTATTCAAAACTGTCATGATACATAAAACAATATAATTGGACTATGACTTTTTATAAATATGTATTGCAATAATAGGAATCATAATGTTCCAAGAGTCTAAATTAATCCTCAAAATACTAATAGCTATTCTAGAAGTACATCTTAAAATAATTTTGGAGAAAAAAGCCCTTGTAGGTATATTTAGTTGAGCTATAAAAATTCTTGACCAGAAGACCAGATACAATTTATTCATAAAGTGAAAAAAACTTTATAGATTTATAGAAATAGCAGAAATGGTACAGAAAATCTAAGTGCATAGTTTTAGAGGGAAGAGTCTTAAGTAATATGAATATAAAAGCAGATAGGTCTTCCTTTGGTAGGGTTTCTGTGAATACCAGGTGATTGTTTGGTAAAAAGGACAATAGGTATGTATTGGCACCAGCTCAGATTGTCACTTCTAGATTTTTGTGATGTAAATAGATAAAAATGTAATTTTATGAGGAATTGGTGGAGGCTCCTGGCTGGCTTAGTCAGTAGAGCTTCTGACTCTCAATCTCAGGGTCATGAGTTCAAGCCCCATGTTGGAGTAGGCATGGAGCCTACTTAAAATTAAAAGAAAAAAAGAATTGAAAAGATTGATAAGATCAGAGTAATCTGTTCTATAAAATTTTGTAACAATGATGTGAAAGGATTGTCAATAATTCTCTTGACAAGAGTCCTTTTTTTTGTCATCCAAAATTTATTTTGTCATTCAAAATTCATGCTTCTCTGAAAGCTAATACCACTGTGTGTATTTTTCTGATAATATTACAGGGGTTGGACCAGATAGTTCAATGGGAAACCTCACTATTGAAACTCCCATTATAAAAATGGCTGAACAAGCAGTTTTAAAGACAAAGTTCCACACAGCTGGTTATCACATTTAAACTGTATCTAAAAAATACCAAAGAAAACAGTTTGGTCAAACAACTCATCAAGTCAATGAATGAAACATAAAATCAGTCAAACCAGTCTTTTGACATTAAGTAATGGACAAATCATCACTTGTCTGTATTTTTCATGTTTCGCTCAAACGTTTATCATGCTGTAATTGTAGCCCTATCCTCACGTGACATCAAAAAAGGTGGGAAAAACACTTCTTCACAGTAGTCCTTTAAATTAATCTAATTATGTAACTCTGTCACATATTTTAATACAGTGTATTAGTCTACAATTAGGACTACAATGTAGGATGCACAGCACATGACAATGATGTAGCGCTGCTCGTTAAGAAGAATGGGGGAAAATGTTCCAAAACGATTGTGTTTAACACTAATATCAAATCTTCTGGCCTGATTCACTAACAGTTGCATTTTCATCATCGTCATTCCCATCACCATTTCTACCATCTGCACCATATGTGCTACCAAAACACTAAGTAGTTCTAAGCTTAAAGGGTCAGTTCTCTATCCTATTGTCTGTTTGGCACTGATGTCATTTCTGCAGCTATTTGATGCTGGCCATCATTAAGATGTCCTGGAATTTTACACACTAATATCTTCTCTCTCAAGAAGATAACATTTCACGCAATTCAGAAGTATAAAGAGAATTGATTTGTTATCTCTTCAGATAAACAAGTCTCCTGGTACAAATGTAGGCGTCAACCTCAGGATTTCTAGAATGATGTATCTTACATGTTCTCCAGATGCTGCTACCATGGTGACAGACTAACTGGTAACATTCTGGACTGTTTTATTGTAACAGCTGGTTACATTATTTCTTAAAGCAGAAAAATGATTTAAAAAAATAAACGATTAAAATGAAATGTTTTTCAAGTCACTGTCACTTTTTCTGTTTATGATGCTGTCCCAGCTAACCACAAGATTTAGACTTACTTAATATCCAACTGAATTTCTGATGTGCAGTTTCTACTGTTTTCTTCATCCTTATGTTAGTCTTTTGAAAAGCATTAAATTCATTAATAAACAGGACATTTAGACACCCTGACAAGCAGTATCTACATAGCCAACCAGAAATCATCCATACAGGTTGATTGGATTCAGTTATTAAAATATCCAGAAAAGACAGAATGAAGTATTTCTTTTTAAATTATGGGGGGTTTTTTTGAAGCAACGATTAGCAAATGAAGAAATTAGCCAGACATGTAATTACTTCCCTTCACACTTTGCAAAAAGTCTCTAAGATCACAATGATTTATTTTCTATAAAAACAGCTATAGATAATGAATGCTGTACTTTGATTAGCTCACTTATGTCTCACAATAATCCAGAAATTAGAAAGTATTGTCCTTGCTTTACCAGTGAGGAGAGTGTGGCTCAGGAGAGTTGGATAATTGTCTACAGTTACACAGTTAGTGAGGTTGTAGCAGAGCTGCACTTGGAACCAGATCTACCAACTCCAAACACCAGGCTTACTTATTTGTAAGTGAGAGCGGATGTTTCATAGCTATTCATCTCCAGAAAATAGAGCCAGAGGAAATAAAATCATAACAGGACGTATTAAAGGTATAGAGAAAACTATTTTAACAGTGAGGATGGGATGGGGAAAGAAGCATCCAGGAGGTTGTTACTATAGCACTGGTAGTGTTCCAGTTCTTGAATTTGAGTGGTGGATTGACTGATGCTCATTATATTACAATATTTTATCCCTTATGTATGGGTTATACTTTCAGTATGTATTAAAACATGTAATAAAACATTTTAATTTAATTTTAATGTTTACTTATTTATGAGAGCAGGGGGTGAGAAGGGCAGAGAGAGAGAGAATCCCAAGCAGGCCTTGCACTGTCAGCACAGAGCCCAACACGATGCTCAAACCAGCGAATCATGAGATAAGGACCAGAGCTGAAACCAAGAGTCAGACACTTAACTGACTGAGCCACCCAGGTGCTGCTGTAAGAAAAAAAAATTTTTTTTAAGGAAAATTTAAAACAAATGAGTTATGAGTTATTTTGTGAAATGTTTGCCTTAGTGTCTTAAAAAATAAAAACAGATACTTTCCCCTGAGTGAACTCAATGAAATTAATGAGTGGGTTCCATGCAGCCCCCTATGGGGGACTTCACATGGAAGTTCTGACCAAATACTTAACCTATCGTTACTATTTCTTTGCTATTTCTATGTCAGAACTTCAATGACTCCACTTGGTATTAGAGAAAATCTGTTCCTAAAATAAGATTAGAACAAAATCCCAAGAGGATTAATTCTTCTGGGAAGGTCATTTCAATTCAACTGGACAATTTTGAATTTGAATTTCAGTATTTGGGTAACTCCTATTAAACCAAGATGCACCTTTCCTTGATGTGAAGATACTAGATTGAGTTTTTAGAATGACAAATCATTGTAACATCATCACATTAAAGTGAAAATATATCCCTTTTTCTCAAAATAGTAGTAGTTTCTTTTTGTTAGCACAACTGACTTTAATGAAAGCAGGCCAATGCACAATTGCTTTTCAGTATTATCCTATTCTCACAGATACCTGATAGGCCAACACATATTGTGGTTTGGTTTTATTAATCTTATTTTCATTTTTATTTATTTTTTAAATTTATTTTTATTTATCTTTTGTGAAAGACAGAGAGAGAACGAGCTGTGGAGGGGCTGAGAGAGAGGGAGACACAGAATCTGAAGCAGGCTCCAGGACCTAAGCTATCAGCACAGAGCCCAATGTAGGACTTGACCTCTGGAACTGGGATATCATGACCTGAGCCAAAGTCAGAAGCTTAAATGACTAAGCCACCCAGGCACCCCTTTAAGATTTTATTCTTAAGTAATCTCCTAACCTGAGATGGGGCCAAACTCACAGCCCCAAGATCAAGAGTCACCCACTCTGCTGTCATGAGCCAGTCAGATGCCCCTGGTTTTTTTTTTCTTTTTTTTTTTTTTTTTTTTTATTTCTAGGATAGAGAGAGACAGCGTGAACAGGGGAGGGTCAGAGAGAGAGGGAATCACAGACTCTGAAACAGGCTCCAGGCTCTGAGCTGGCAGTCAGCACAGAGCCCGATGCGGGGCTCAAACCCACAAACCGCGAGATCATGACCTAAGTGAAAGCCGGACGCTTAACCAACTAAGCCACCCAGGCGCCCCCAGATGCCCCTGGTTTTATTTTTTATTGTTAAAGCTATCAAACGTACGGTCATAAAAAATAAGCCCCCAATCCCATCTTTCAGAGGTAACCATTGTCTTCTACTATTTTATTTTTGAAATTTTGTTTTTAAGTAATCTCTACACCCAATGTGGGGCTCAAACCTACAACCCCAAGATCAAGAGGTGCATACTCTATCCACTGAGCCAGCCAGGCACTCCTTCTTTTACTCATTGATATTTGATTGTTTTTATTTCTTCCATAACTCTAAATGACATTTTTATAATACTGTTTCTTCATTTCACATCAACTTCTTAAATTTTAATTTTTTAATTTTTATTAAAATGACATTTATAGAACCTAAAAAGTCAAATAGTACTACAAAGCTTAAATGAAGAATAGTAGATTTTGAGGGTCCTGTCTCTTTTGGGTCTCTCACACTCAGGCTCCAGAAGCAACTTCTTTCTTTCAATTCTTTCATCTCTTTCTTTAATTATTTATATTCATAATTATAAATAATATGCTTATACTACTGTTTATTATTCCATTTTAGATGTGTATACATCTCCTTTTTACCATGAAAAATCTGGATTCAGTTCCTCTATCTAACTTCTCCACATTCCTTTTTATTTTTTAAGATTTTATTTTTAAGTAATATCTCCGCTCAACATATAGAGATCACAAACTCACAATCCCAAGATCAAGAGTCATGCTCTACTAAGTCAGTCAAGCATCCCTCCCCCACATTCCTTTTTACCCACCTTCCAACTTTTGGTTAAATGATTTGACCATTATTTTACATAATTATTACTATGCAATATTATTCATAACTAAGCCACAGTGTTGTTTAGTTTTCTATTTATCTGTTATAATTGTTTCATGAACTTTTCAACAGTGCAGAAGTCCTTATGAGCAAACATATCAGATGAGCTCTCAGTTCTGGTTTTCTTCTCAGAGACATTCTTCCTGGAAGTCTAGCTCCTTCTGTCTCTGGATTGATTGCTCTCCAGATGTTCACGGCAACAGCCTAGAATTTTACTAAGTATTATCCCAAGTTTTCCCTTCATGTCTCCCTTTGTGTGAATCTCCTGTTTCCTGAAACTATATCTTCCTATTTTGGGGGGGGGTTTTCCCCTCATTTTAGTGGAATCTATCATCAATAACTTCTTAAGAAAGAGTTCATGAGGACAATATTTTTTAAATTTTTTAAAATGTTTTTTATTTATTTCCAGGAGAGAGAGAGAGACAGTGTGAGCAGGGGAGGGTCAGAGAGAGAGGGAGTCACAGACTGAAGCAGGCTCCAGGCTCTGAGCTGGCCGTCAGCACAGAGCCCGACACGGGGCTCGAACCCACAAACTGCAAGATCACAACCTGAGCGAAAGTCGGACGCTTAACCGACTAAGCCACCCAGGCGCCCCAGAGGACAGTATTTTTTAAATCTTGCAAAACTGAAAGTTTCTTTAATTTACCCTCCTTAGCGATTTGTCTCGTAATCAAAAGAGACTATATAAATCATTTTCCCTTACATTTTTTATGCCATTGGTCTCTTGTCTTCCAGTTTTCCATATTGCTGTTGAAAAACATGATGCCATTAGGATCCTTGTATCTGTTTTTTTCCCCTTTATGGGAGCTTTTATAAACATACATTCCTTCATTAATAAATATTTATTGAGCAGCCATTTACTGTGCCAGGTTCTGATTTAGAAGGTTGGGACTATAGCATCAAAAAAAGGAAGGCATACATCCCTGTTTTTGTGAAGCTTACTTTCTAGTGGGGGAAGGCCCACAAAGAATAAGTGAGATAAATAAGTAAAATATACAGGACATTAGATAGTTATAAGTATTTGAGCAGAGGAGAAGAATATGAAATATAAGAAGTGGAAATCTGGATAAGAAAGGCCTTACTTTGAGGGGCACTTTGAGGAAGCACTTGAATGAAGTGGAAGAGAAAGCCCCCACATCCAGGGGATGACCATTCTGGACAGAGAGAACACTAAGTGCACAGGTCATAAGACTGTTGTTTAAGGAGCAATTAAGAAGGTAGCATGACTGAAACAAAATGAACAAGATAAAAGGCAGTGGTACTAGAGTGATAAGATGGAGTCAGATCTTACAAGAACTTGGCTTTATTTTTTTAGTTTTTATTTAAATCCAGTTAACACACAGTGTAATATTAGTTTCTGGTGTACGATATAGTGATTCAACGCTTCCATACATCACCCAGTGCTCATCACAATAACTGTACTCTTTAATCCCCATAACCTATTTAACCCATCCTCCACCCACCTGCCACCTGGTGACCATCAGTTTGTTCTCTGTAGTTAAAAGCCTGTTTCTTGGTTTGCCTCTCCCTTTTTTCCCCCCTTTGTTCATTTGTTTTGTTTCTTAAATTCCACGTATGAGTAGAATTCCACATATATTTGTCTTTCTCCGACTGATTTCACTTAGTATAATCCTTTCTGGCTTCATTCATATCATTGAAAATGGCAAGATTTCATTCTTTAAAAAAAAGTTTATTTATTTATTTTGAGAGCGGGGAGGCAGAGAAAGGGAAGAGAGAATCCCAAGCAGGTTCTGCACTGTCAGTACTCAGCCTGATGAGGACTCAAACTCACAAACTCCAAGATCATGACCTGAGCCAAAATCAAGAGTCAGATGCTTACTTGATGCTTAACTACCCAGGTGCCCCAAGATTTCATTCTTTTTTAGGGCTGAGTAACAGTCCATTGTATATGTATACCACATCTTCTTTATCCATTCATCAATTAGTGGACACCTGGGCTGTTTCCATAATTTGGCTATCATAGATAATGCTGCTGTAAACATTGGGGTGCATGTATGTATCCCTTTGAATCAGTATTTTTATTTTGTTTGGGTAAATACCTAATAGTATAATTGCTCAATAATAGGGTAGTTCCATTTTTTTAAGTTTACTTATTTTGAGAGAGAGATAGAAGGAGCAGGAGAGGGGCAGAGAGAGAGAGTGAGACAGAGAATCCCAAGCAGGCTTTGTGCTGTCAGCATGCAGCCCAACATGGGGCTCAGTCTCACGACCATGAGATCATGACCTGAGCCACACAGGTGCCCCTATTTTTAACTTTTCAAGGAACCTCCATACTGTTTTCCACAGCAGCTGCACCAGTTGCATTCCCACCAACAGTACAAGAGAGTTTTTCTTTTCTCCACATCCTTGCCAACACCTGTTTCTTGTGTTATTGATTTTAGCAATTCTGACAGGTATGAAGTGATAATCACATTGTAGTTTTGCATTTCCCTGATAATCAGTTATGTTGAGCACCTCTACGTGTGTCTGTTGGCCATCTGTATGTCTTCATTGGAAAAATGTCTATCCACGTCTTCTGCCCATCATTAAATTGGATTATTCAGGGGTGCCTGGGTGGCTCAGTTGGTTAAGCGACTGATTTCAGCTCAGGTCATGATCTCATGGTTCATGAGTTTGAGCCCTGTGTCGGGCTCTGTGCTGACAGCTCAGAGCCTGGAGCCTGCTTTGGATTCTGTGTCTCCCTTTCTCTGCCCCCCTCTCCCAACTTGTGCTCTGTTTCTCTCTGTCTCTCAGAAATAAATAAATGTTAAAAATTAAGAAAAAAAAGAATTTTCAATTGGATTGTTCATCTTTTGGGTGTTGAGTTTTATAAGTATATATTTTGGATACTCTTTTTTTTTTTTTTTTATTTCTAGGAGAGAGAGAGACAGCGCAGGGGAGGGTCAGAGAGAGAGGGAGTCACAGACTGAAACAGGCTCCAGGCTCTGAGCTGGCAGTCAGCACAGAGCCCGACGTGGGGCTCGAACCCACGAACCGCGAGATCATGACCTAAGCGAAAGTCGGACGCTTAACCGACTAAGCCACCCAGGCGCCCCGGATACTAACTCTTTATCAGATATGTCATTTGCAAATATCTTCTCCCATTTTAGCTTTGTTGATTATTTGATTCACTGTGTAGAAGCTTTTTATTTTGAAGTCCCAATAGTTTACTTCTGCTTTGGTTTCCCTTGCCTCAAGAGATATATCTAGAAATAAAATGCTACAGCTGATGTCAAAGAACTTACTGCCTGGGTTCTCCTGGATTTTTATGGTTTCCCGTCTCACATTTAGGTCTTTAATCCATTTTGAATTTATTTTGTGTATGGTGTAAGAAAGTGGCCCACTTTCATTTTTTTGCATGTTGTTCTCCAGTTTTCCCAAGACCATTTCTTGAAGAAACATTCTTTTTCCCATTGGATATTCTTTTCTGCTTTGTCAAAGATTAATTGACCATATATTGTGAGTTCATTTCTAGGTTTTCTATTCTGTTCCATTGATCAATGTGTCTATTTTTGTCCCTGTACCATACTGATTTGATTACTACAGCTTTGTAATATAACTCAAAGTCCAGAATTGTGACACCTTCAACTTTGTTTTTCTTTTCCAAGGTTGCTTTGGCTATTCAGGTTCATTTGTGGTTCTCTACAAATTTTAGGGTTATTTTACCTCTCTGAAAAATGCTGTCAGTATTTTAATAGGGATTGCATTAAATGGATAGATTGATTAGGGTAGTATGCACATTTTAACAATATCTGTTTTTTCAATTTATGAGCATGGAATGTCTTTCCATTTCTTTGTGTCATTTTCAGTTTCTTTCATCAGTGTTTTATAGTTTTCAGAGTACATGTCTTTCACCCGTTAGTTAGGCTGTTCCTAGGTATCTTCTTGTTTTGGTGCAATTGTAAATGGGATTGATTCCTTACTTTCTCTTTCTACTGTTTTATTGTTGGTGCATAGAAATACAACATATTTCTCTATTTTGATTTTGTATCCTATGACTCTACTGAATTCATGTGGCACTTCTAGTAGTTTTTGGTGGAGTCTTTCAGGTTTTCTGTATATAATATCATGTCATCTGCAAATAGTGAAAGTTTTACTTCTTCCTTGCTGACTTGGATGCCTTTGTTTCTTTGTTTTTTTTAATTAGTTAATTAATTAATTTCTTTATTTATAAGACAGAAAGGGCACAAACAGGGGAGGGTCAGAGAGGGGGAGAGAAACAGAGAGAGAGAAACAGAATCCAAAGCAGGCTCCAGGCTCTCAGCTGTCAGCGCAGAACCTGATGTGGGGCTGTAACCCATGAACCATGAGATCATGACCTGAGCTGAAATCAAACACTTAAGCGGCTGGGCCATCCAGGTGCCCTGGATGCCTTTTGTTTCTTTTTGTTGTCTGATTGCTGTGGTGAGGACACTGTGTTGATTAAGAACAGTCAGAGTGGACATCTTTATCTTGTTCCTGACCATAGAGGAAAAGCTCTGTTTTTCTCCATTGAGGATGATATTAGCTGTGGGTTTTTCAAATATGGCCTATGTTGAGGTATATTCCCCCTAAATCTACTCTATTGAGAGCTTTTATCATGAATGAATGTGTATTTTGTCAAGTGCTTTTCCTGTGTTTATTGAAATGATTGTATGGTTCTTATCCTTTCTTTTATTATTGCTGTGAATCACATTGGTTGATTTGTGAATATTGAACCACCTTGAAACCCAGGAATAAATCCCACTTGATAATGGTGAATTTTTTAAATGTATTGTTGAGTTCAGTTTGCTAGTATTTTGTGTAGAATTTTTGCATCTGTGTTCCTCAAAGATATTGGCCTGTAGTTCTCTTTTTTATTGGTGTCTTTATGTGGTGTTGGTATTGTGGTAATGCTGAAGATTGGAAGATTTCCTTCCTTTTCTATTTTTTGGAATAGTTTGAGAAGAATTGGTATTAACTCAAGAACTTAGTTCCTTATTCATAGGGTGCCTGGCTGGCTCAGTGGGTAGAGCATGCTACTTTTGATCTTGGGGTTGTAGGTTCAGATCCCATGTTGGGTGTAAAGATTACTTAAAAATAAAATCATTTTTTTAAAAGCTCTTTGGGGCACTTGGGTGGCTCAGTTGGTTAAGTGTCCAATTTCAGCCCAGGTCATGATCCCACACTTTGTGAGTTCGAGCCCCGCTTTAGGATCTATGCTGACAGCTTGGACCTGGAGCCTGCTTCAGATTCTGTGTCTCCCTCTCTCGCTCTGCCTACCCCCCCACACTTGCACTCTGTCTCTCTGTCTCCCAAAAATAAACATTTTTTTAAAAAACTCTTTGTTTTAAAAAAAATTAGTTGCTCTTAGAGAGTTTGGAGCAGAAATGTGGCTGCGCTGACTTGCATTAGCTGGGTAAATAATTGCCTGTGGGCAGAGTAGGGCATGCACTTAGAATGCTATTGCAGTAATTCAGATGAGAAGTAGTGGTGGCTTGGAACAGAGTGGTCATAGTAGAGACATGAGAAATGGTCAAATCCTGGATATATCTTAAAGGTAAAGCTGACCGTATTTTCTGACTTACTAGATGTAGAGTGTGAGAGAAAGAGAGGAGTCAAGCATGACTCCAAGGTTTTTGACCTACAAAGATAGAAGAAAGGAGTTCCTTTTGAGTGAGGTAGGGAAGCCTGTGGGAAGAACAGGTTGGAGGGTATATATTGATAGCATAGTTTTGTTCATATTAAATTTGAGATACCAAACGAAGATAACAAAAAGAGAGTCTGGGGAGAAGTTGAAACTGAGATGTAAAAGAGTCATCAGCATACTGATGGTATTTAAAGTCATGTACCTGGATTAGATCACTCAGGGAATGTAGTAGATTCAAAAGTCCAAGAATTGAACCCTGAGGCACTCAACAATTGGAAGTTGAGAGATGAAAAGGAATGAGTAGAAAAGAATAAAAGGAAGAACCAGAAAGTTAGGAGGAAAACTATGTAAATGTCATATATCCCTGCAAGTCAAATGAAGAAATTTCTCAAGGAGAAGGGGGTGATTGTGTGTGTCAAATCCTGCTGATAGATCATGGAAGATGAAGCCCAAGAGATGATCTTAGACTTGGCATCATGGAGATCATCAGAAACTTCTGGTAGAGCAGTTTCAATGGCTTGATGGTGAAGAAAAAATGAGTAGAGTGGGCCTAAGAGAACTGGGCAGAGAGAAACTGGAGATGGTTGGAGAGTTGCTAAAAAGAGAAGGAAAAAAAAATAGAGCAATGGCTGGAGAAGTAAAGCTAAGAGAAAGTTGGCTTTACACACACATGTAGACAGAGAGAAAGAGAGGGAACATATTTGTACTCTAATGAAAACTGATCCTGTGGAGAGAGAAAAATTGATGATTCAGGAGAGAAAGAGAAGAATTGCTGGAACAATCTCCTTCAGTATGCAAGGAAGGGTGAAATTTATCACACAAGAGGAGAAGTTTGCCTTTGCCAGAAGAGCTCATCAAAAGTGATGAGAGAAGGTAGGATATGGACCTCATGATGCAGGTAGGAGGATATAGTGGTGGTGAGAGTTTGTGGAAGATCTCCTTTAATTGTTTCCAGTTATCTCTCAGCAAAAGAAAACAAGGTTGTTAGCTGAAAGCGAAGATAGTGGAATAGAGTTGGAGTTCAGTAAGAGAGGAAAAGGTATGAAGTAATAACCAAGAGAGAGAATGAAACATGGAAATATAGAACAAGTAATATAGCATTGAGAACCCACTAGGGATTAATGTCATTAATTTAAAGTGAAACCAATCAGCATGGGTTTTTTGCAGTCTTCTTGGAAAGGATTGGATACAAAGAGTGGGGTTAGAGCTGGATTTAACAAGAATTGTGGTTTTCTCAAGCAAGAACAAAGAAGAAGAGCAAGGAAGATGAGGATACAAGATCTCTTTATCCCTAGAGTTCCATAATTTCTCAGTGGTTACTTAGGCAGAGTACTTCCATTCATTATGCTAATATAGGCTCTTTCAAAGTGGAATGTCATGTTCTTTCATTTTGGGAAATTCTCATGTATTATTTCTTTCATATTTATCTCCTCCACTTTCTCTGTTATCACTTTCTTTTTTAACTTTTTTATTTTTGAGAAAGAGAGAGAGTGAGAGCAGGGGAGGGTCAGAGAGCAATGGAGACACAGAATCAGAAGCAGTCTCCAGGCTCTGAGCTGTCAGCAAGGAGCCTGACGTGGGGCTCAAACCCACAAACCGTGAGATCATGACCTGAGCTGAAGTCAGACACTTAACCGACTGAGCCACCCAGGCACCCCTCTGTTAATCACTTTCTAAAACTCTGACTAGTTGGTGTTAGACCTCTAATTTTCTTATTTTTTTCTCATGTATCTCCTTCTCTGCCTTGTTTGGTTATACCATCTAAGAAATTTTCTGAAGATTGGCCTCTAGCTCCTCTATTGAATTTTTCATTTTCACTCTTCTTTTTTCCAAGAGCTTATTCTTGGTCACGAAATATTACTTTTTTTATAGCCTTCTACTTTTGCCTCATATATACAAACAATACCTTCTCTTTATCTCTGTAGATATACATTATATGTGCTCAAATTTTTTTTCACTCTTTACACTTTTTCTGTTTTCTCTAAGTTCCTTGTTTATTTTGGCTTCCATTTTAAATGTTAAAAGTTTCCTTCAAGTGTCTGGTAATTCTTGATTGTTTGTGTGTGTATATATATATATATATATATATATATATATATATATATATATATATATATATATATATATTAGAAGGGCTCATTGATGAGTGGGCTCCTGTAAGGGAGATTTAGCAAGACTATTGAGTTAGAGGGCCTCCAATTACTTTCTCATCTTCTCTTGGATTTATGCATTTCCTTAGGATTCTTGCAATACCCCATCTAGGAATATTTGTCCAGCCTCCAAAATTCTGGAAGTCAAGAAGAGAAATGAAGGCAGAGAGGTTTGCTAAATCTTTTATCAGTTTAGTGCTTTACTCTTAACCTCAGCTGTTCCTGGTGTCTACAGGTTCAGAATCTTTGATTCAAAATTTCTAGATAGGACTTCTGATACCCAGCTCTGCACATAAGGAGCTTGGAAATCTGTCCTAATAAGTAAAGAGCCGAACAGCCTGAAAAATCAACAACTCTTCTTTGATCCATGAGAAGGGAGGACACAAGGCAAATAGCTGCTCCCAAAATTAGAGAGATGGGTGAATACAGGGAAGTTGTGACTAGAGCAGAAACTTGGGGGTGGAACTGGCTGGGGGAACCAGTGCTGAGGTCAGAAAACCTGAACTTTAATTGATGAATTGCTGGAGGTTTAGTGTGGATTAGTATGAGAGCTAAAAACTCAATGTTTATATGAGGTTGAGAGTTAAAAACTTAGATGTTTATATGAGGTACATAATTGAGGCTTGACCACTAAATATTTATCAGTATTAGACATACAAGAAATTAAAAGTAATTTGGCAGAATTCAACAGAAGCAGTTCTTTATTTCATCTCTTTACATTCTCCAACCCTGCAGAAAATGAATAGCAGATTGTAAATGCTTCTTCTGTTTTCTGAGAATGAAGGAGCATAGTATAATGCACCTCATGACTTGACCAAGAACTATAATCAGGTAAACTATTTTTATGAAGATTTTCCAGATGGTTTCAACAACTGAGTGTGTGAGGGGGAGATACTAATCTCTATATAATTTTACTAAATGTTTTCTCAAAAGGTCTTTGATTTTTTTCTTTGGAAAAAAAAGGTTATTTAATGTTTTGAAACCACTTTGATTTACCAGGTGTTTTTTTTTTAATGTTTTATTTATTTTTGAGAGAGACAAATGGAGACAGCATGAGCAGGGGAGGGTCAGAGAGAGGGAGACACAGAATCCGAAGCATGCTCCAGGCTCTGAGCTAGCTGTCAGCACAGTGCCCGAAGTGGGGCTCCAACTCATGAACCGTGAGATCATGTCCTGAGCCGAAGTCAGATGCTTAACTGACTGAGCCACCCAGGTGCCCCTGATTGACCAGTTTTAATTAATGGTTTTTCAGTTATGACACCACTGTATCTTAAAGGTTACAAAGATGAAATTGCAAAATTGAAAATATTCTAGTTACTTTTAAAAAGTTTCACTATAGGGGCACCTGGGTGGCTGAGTTGGTTAAGCGTGTGACTCTTGATTCCGGCTCAGGTTATGATATCACAGTTTCCTGAGTTCAATTCCTGTGGTATGTGTGCTGATCGTGCAGAACCTGTTTGGGATTCTCCCTCTTTCTCTCTGCCCCTTCTCCACTCACACTCTGTCTCTCTCAAAATAAATAAACTTTTTTTAAAAATGTTTTATTTATTTCTAGGAAAGAGAGAGAGAGACAGCGTGAGCAGGGAAGGGTCAGAGAGAGAGGGAGTCACAGACCGAAACAGGCTCCAGGCTCTGAGCTGGCAGTCAGCACAGAGCCCGACGTGGGGCTCAAACCCACGAACCGCGAGATCATGACCTAAGTGAAAGTCGGACGCTTAACCGACTAAGCCACCCAGGCGCCCCTCAAAATAAATAAACTTTTTAAAAAAAAGTTTCATTGTGGACATTACATATCATTATCTTTTCAATTCTTTGAGATGCTATGATGATCTTTTTAATAGATTATAACTGATCTTTATTTTAATATCTTATGCAGTTTTATCATCATTTAAATGTTAAAATTATGACAGATTATGGAATGTGTCAAGCTGCACAATTGCAGTGTGGTCTACAAGAACTATAATTAATAGCCACAATACCTTTCTTTCAAAGTAAGATTGCCTTTTAATTTTTAGAAGGAAATCCAGTTTTTGAATGTACAGTTATAAGAATACCCTATTGATGATCAGAAATTATCATGGACCTTTTCATGTATTTATAAAATTCATATAAAATATATTTCATGTATTAAAAATCATGCTTTAAACTTAATAAAATCGTGATGCATTGTCCTTGGTGGCAAGAAGAAAGTAAACAGAGTCATGGTTAAGGGTACTAAAGTTTACCATCTGAAAGACCCCAGATCAAACCCTGTATCTGCCTTTTACCAGCCCCATGACCCTGGGAAAGTTGCATAATCTGTCTGCAGTTCAATGTCCTAATACCAATATGGATTAATATGTTCTTAGAGTTGTTAGAATTATGTTGAGATAATGTGAATGAAGCATTTAGAACATGACTGATAGGTATCAGCCTGCATAATTTCTTCCTATTTTAGCAACTATAGTTTCATTCCCTTTTAGGAACTGAAATTGTACAACAAAAGAATGTGGTGTAACAGCTTATTTTTTTTCTTACTTGTTCTCTTGCTTATTTAAAAATCAATACCTAAGTTTTGTAAATGTACATTCTAGTCTACTATTACTAAATTTAATCAATAATAAGGTAAATTTCCTTGATATGCCTGTTTTTCTCGTGTCAGTGCTTCTATGATGATAAACCATTTGGGGCTATTGTCGAATCCCATTTGATGACATGTGAAATATAAGCAAGTCACATAATATGAAACCATTACATCACTAGGTTCATTCAGAAGTCCAAGTAAATGTGGGGCGCCTGGGTGGCTTAGTCGGTTAAGCGTCCGACTTTCGCTTAGGTCATGATCTCGCGGTTCGTGGGTTCGGGCCCAGCGTCGGGCTCTGTGCTGACTGCCAGCTCAGAGCCTGGAGCCTGTTTCAGTCTGTGACTCCCTCTCTCTTTGACCCTCCCCTGCTCACGCTGTCTCTCTCTCTCTCTCTCCTGGAAATAAATAAAACATTAAAAAAATTAAAAAAAAAAAAGTCCAAGTAAATGTATTTTTCATTTCATTGATTAACCTAACTATGGTAGCCAGAACAAATAGGAATTTATTTTTCTGACCTAAGAACTCTGGAGGTGAACAATTATCAGTGGCTTAACAAAGTTAGGGCAAACATCTCTGCAATTCTCTTGGTCTTTGAGCACAGACAAAATGACCGTGGCAGCTCCAGGAATTGTGTCCAGGAAGAAAGGGTGATGGCTGAAGAACACATGAGCCGCCTCTGGTACTTCCTTTTTCCTTTTTTTTTTTTTAAATTGTACTATAATTTATGTGTAGGAAAATGAAATGAACTATCTTCAACATACCAATCCATGATTGTTGACAACTGTATAAATCAACATATAGAATATTTCTGTCACCCTTGGAAATTCCCTTGTGTTTCTTTTCAGTCAGTTACCTCACCTACCCAGGGCCACTGTACTTCTGATTTCTATAAGTAAAGCTTAGTTTTGCCTTCTTGAATTTCATAAAAATGAAACCACACAACATATACACTTGTCTGCAATTTTTCACTCAACATAATGCTTTTGAGATTCTCTTATGTTACATATATCAAGAGATTGGACTTTTTATTGCTAAGTAGTATTTCATTGCCTGTACCATTTTAGTCAGGATACCAAAAACTTTCTAAGATACTTGCCTAGTAAATGTCTACTTGCATCTCATGGGGCATATCTGGTTACATGGCCAGTCTTAGTTGCAAGGGAGGCTAGGAATGTATTGGTCTTTCTAGCTTCTATCATGGGAGGTTATAAAAAAGGATCAAAATGGGAATGGCTTTTGAGTACCCAAACAACAATGCCTGCTAAAATGAATTTCATAGTTTTAAATTTTATGATGAAAATTAGGTTTCTTTTTTTTTTAACTTTATTTTTAGGAAGAGAGATGCAGAGGGAGAGAGCATGGGTTGAGTGACTGCACAAGCAGGGAGAATGGGAGAGGGGAGAGGAAGAGAGAGAGAATCTGAAGCAGGCTCCACATTCAGCAAGGAGCCTGACACAGAGCCCGATCCCATGACTGTGAGATCATGACCTGAGCTGAAATCAGGAGTCAGACACTCAACTGACTAAGCCACCCAGGCTCCCTAGGTTTCATTCTTTTTATTGAAAAGTGTTGGTTATCTTATTTATCATATTTGTATATTACTGTTTGAGATGCACAAAAATTCCAAGGTAAACATAAGCTTTAATTAGAAAGAAACCAGTGAAAAAAAATTTAATAAGAATTGTGAAGCTGTTTGCTTCATAATTAAAAAACTTTTCTTAAATTACAATATATAAATTGTTTAAAAAATAAAAATAAAATTATGAACTGTGTAATTGGACTACTAAAAAATGATATTGTCCAAAACTGCACTGTCCAATATGATAGTCACTAGCTGCATGTGGCTGTTTAAATTAAAAAGAAATAAAATAAAAATTCAGTCCATTAGTTGCACTAGCGTCATTTGAAGTATGCTATAACTACATGTGGCTAGTGGCTACCATATTAGTGCAGATATAGGATATTTCTTCAGTCATCATGGAAAGTTTTATAGAACAGCACTGCTCACAAAAGAGGGGCAAGATAACGAATAATAATAATCATTTTCCATCATTGGAATAGAATCTTAATTGATTTGGAGAAACATCATAGAGCAGTGGCTAGATTATCTTCCTGTATTAGAGTTATATCATATATACATTTTGCCAAATATAAATTCTACAGCAAAAGCTACAGTTAAAATGGTTAAAAAAAAAAAAAGAAAGAAAGAAAGAAAGAAAAAGAAAAGAAATGGTAATTTCATATCTGTGTTGTAATGTATTTGGCATTATTTATATAATAGAATGTGTCTCAGTCTGTTTGGGTTTTGCTAATAGAATACCATAAACTAGGTGGTTTACAAGTAAGAGAAATTTTTTGCTGTTCTGGAGGCTTGAAGTCTGAGATCAGGGTGCTAGGGTGATGGAGTTCTGGGGAGAACTCTCTTCTGGGTTGCAGACTGCCAACTTCTCGTTATATCCCCACATGGCAGGCAACAAGGAGGGGACTCTCTGGGATCTCTTTTATAAGGACACTAATCCTATTCATGAGGGCTCTGCTGTTAAGACCTAATCACCTATAAAAAGTCCTACCTTCTAATATCATAACAACACTGGTAAAATTTCCACATATGGTTTTGGAGGGGGACACAAACATTCAGTATACAGCACTAGCCTGTCCTCAGACTACCTGCGTCACTGTCACAATGGATTGCCTGCTAAATGTGCAGGTTCTGAGGTCCCTTAGGTCTGACTCAGGCCTTCTGACCTAGAAATTTACACTGCTGAAAAATACTCAATGCTATTCATATGCATATTAAAGTTTGAAAACCACTGTAGTAGAAACTATGAAATCAAGAAATCAGCAAATGTGGACGTCGAAAGAAAGCCAGAATAGCAAAATTAAAAATAATAATAATAAAAAAAGAAAGCCAGAATAGCAATACTTAGACAAACTAGATTTTTTTTTTTACAAATAGTTTATTGTCAAATTAGTTTCCACATAACACCCAGTGCTCATCCCCACAAGTGTCCTCCTCCATGCCCATTCCCCCTCCCCCCCACATCCATCAGTCCTCAGTTTTTGTCAGCATTCAAGAGTCTCTCATGGTTTGCCTCTCTCCCTTTCCCCCACCATTTCCGCCCTTCTTCTCCCCCTTGGTCCTCTGTTAAGTTCCTCCTAATCCTCCTATACGTGCATACATATGATATTTGTCCTTCTCTGCCTGACTTATTTCGCTCAGCATAACACCCTCAAGGTCCATCCCTGTTGCTACACATGGCCAGATTTCATTGTTTCTCATTGCCATGTAGTATTCCATGGTATAGATAAACCACATCTTCTTGATCCATTCATCTGTTGATGGACACTTAGTTTCTTTCCATGTATTAGCTATTGTGGAGAGTGCTGCTATGAACATTGGGGTACATGTGCTCCTATGCCTCAGCATTTCTGGATCCCTTGGGTAAATTCCTAGCAGTGCTATTGCTGGGTCATAGGGGAGTTCTATTGTTAGTTTCCTGAGGAACCTCCACACTGTTTTCCAGAGGGGCTGTACTCGTTTACATTCCTATAGACAAGCTAGATTTTAAATCAAAGATTGTGACAAGAGATGAAGAAAGACACTATATCATAATAAAGTGGACTATCCAACAAGAAGAACTGAAAATTATAAATATCCTCAATATGGAAGCACCCAAATATATAAAACAATTAATAACAAACATAAAGGACATTGATAGTAATACAATAATGGTAGGGGACTTTAACTGCCTACTTACATCAATGCACAGATCATCTAAGCAGAAAATCAATAAGGAAACAATGGTTTTGAATTACACACTAGGCAAGAAATCAGCAAATGTAATCTGGACATTAACAAAATATTTTTTTAAAAATTTTAAGCTACTATAGAAATGTTTAAAGCTTGAAGTTAAAATCACTCTTGTAAAGGAAAATCAGAAAACTTTATAATTCTAAATCAATTATATCTGTAGACTTTGAAGTTTTATAATTTAAATCCGTAACAGGATGTTTTCTTTCAAAAAGTAGTACTGTCATATCTAAGTTTATCAATACAGATGTTAGATTCAAGTTCTTCTAATATATTAAGTCTTTTAAACCTTTAGGTAGTTTTTAGTATATGATTGCCAGAGAGTTCTAGTGGTATTCTAGTTATTAGATTAGAAAAAGGAGTTTGTGGGCCACCTGGCTGGCTCAGTTGGTGGAGCTTACAACTCTCAATTTCAGGGCTGTGAGTTCGAGGCCCATCTTGGGTGTAGAGATTACTTAAAAATAAAATCTTTTAAAATAAGAAAAGAAAAAAAGAAAAAGAATTTTGTGATGATTTTTGGCTGGTAACTTATTCCAAGAGACTCTCTAGTAAGGTTTTATAGACTACACACACACACACACACGCACGCACACAGAGGAGTATATAAACACATTCAGAATTATCTTCCATACCTTCACAAAGGTGAATTCTATTCTTGGTTTCTTGGATGAATAATGTAGGACTAGAAACTAATGTGAAAATACATAGTGAAAATATATATTAGTTCTGGAGATACAGAAAAAGTTTAAATATTTTATATTATTTTGTTCATATTTTAAATGGCATACTGTTTAATAGGCTCCTTAAAAATGGAAAGAAAAGTTATACTCAGATCACCTTTGGCAATGGAATTTTAGTACAAGGATATACTGAGATATAAGGTAGCCCAGGACATTATTTCTGAGTCATAGAGTTACTCTGGGAACTTCCACGATTGGGAAGTATGGCGTGGCAGGTCTCACGGAAAATTGGAATCATGCCTATATTCTCTTAGTTCACAAGGCATTTTTACTTTACAGAGGGAGAGAATGTGATTAAGTCCATGTACCACCATTCAAAATGGAATGCTAAAATTGGTTAGAATTTTAATGCCACACCAGCATACAGGAGGTCAGCCTCCTTTGTGTTCAGTCTTTACAGAGATTCAAACATTTGTAGCCCAGGATGAATAGGCTGGTTTCACTAAAATCTAACACAAGTCATAGCTACTAAGAGCAGTTTGCTTAAGGAGGGCATCATAAATATAGTGAGTAGTCAGCATTTCACAGATTCTTGGCTGAAACAGAAGAGATATTGAAATATTATTTAAAATTTTCTTTCATATTTAAACTAAATGTGTCTTGACTCTAAAAACTACATGGAGCCTTGATACACCTCTTTTGAAAACTTATGTAGTTTATATCTATTGCTTGGAAGTATTAAAATCCTTGAAGATCTGAAATTAGTATGTATTCTATTCAGTAAAAATTGCCATGCCTTGGACTACTTGTTTATAATTCCATTGTGATGATAGTACCACCTTGGATTTTTCATCATGGGTTCATTAAGCCACTTTATTGTATTTATTTATTTATTTATTTATTTATTTTTTAAGTAGTTTATTGTCAAGTTGGTTTCCATATAACACCCAGTGCTCATCCCCACAAGTGCCCTCCTCCATGCCCATCACCCCCTCCCCCTTCCCCCTACGCTTATCAGCTCTCAGTTTGTTCTCAGCATTCAAGAGTCTCTCATGGTTTGCCTTCCTCCCTCTCCCCCACTATTTTCTCCCTTCTTCTCCCCCATGGTCCTCCGTTAAGTTCCTCCTAATCCTCCTATACATCATTACGCCACTTTAAACAAGTACTAATTTCATAAGTCATGAATAATCTTTTGAAACTTAAATATTAACTAAAAATGTCCTAAGTTTTATTTAGTGCATTCTGTAAGTATTTGCTAATTTTGTTTGGAGAAGTGGTTTAGCAAAATGGAGTGACACTTAGATCAGAGATCTGGGACTAGGACATGGTAGGACTTTTCCTACCCAACCATGGAAAGTTGGGCAAGTTGTTTAACCTCCTAGGCCTTTGTTTCTTCTTCTATAAAATGTGGAGGATACATCACTATTCTTCCTATATTCTTTATTATATAAACTTCATCTCTTAAAATAATGGTAAAAATATGGTAAATAATGGTAAAAATAACCATTTTTTGGTTTTAGCATTTAAGGTCTCATTTTCTTCAGTTTAAAATTTTTTTTAATGTTTATTTATTTTTGAGAGACAGAGAGAGAGAGAGAGAGAGAGAGATCAGAGCAAGAACAGGGGAGGAGCAGAGAGAGAGAGAGAAAGGGAGGCATAGAATCTGAAACAGGTTCCAGGCTCAGAGCTGTCAGCACAGAGACTGATGAGGGCAGGGTTTGAACTCACAAACAGCAATCACGGTCATGACCTGAGCTGAAGTCAGACGCTTAACTGCTTAACTGACTGAGCCAACCAGGGGCCTCTCCTTTTTCTTCAGTTTAACCTTAATGACAAAGGGCCCTAGTCACATTTGCAAAATAAACTAAATTGTCTGTCCTGTAAATATTTGTCTGACGAAGGCTGTGACATGTGTATGGATTTTTGGCGTTGCAAGAAATGTGATTTCGCAGTCAGTGCACGCGGAGCCCCATGAGCACCTGTCCAACTAGAATGAGGAGTTGGCAAGAGAGAGGACTTGGAGTTATGAGGCACAGTAAAATGGGGGCAAGTTACGGAAATGATGGATTTGAATGATGGATTTAGGAGCTTAAAGTTCATCTTACATGGAGTAGGGAGTCATCTTTTTAAAAAAAATTTTTTTGCAGGGCGCCTGGGTGGCTTAGCCGGTTAAGCATCCGGCTTTCGCTTAGGTCATGATCTCACGGTTCGTGGGTTCCAGCCCCGCGTCCGGCTCTGTGCTGACTGCCAGCTCAGAGCCTGGAGCCTGTTTCAGCCTGTGACTCCCTCTCTCTCTGACCTTCCCCTGCTCATGCTGTCTCTCTCTCTTCTAGAAATAAGTTAAAAAAAAAAATTTTTTTTTGTTAATGTTTATTTTTGAGAGAGAGAGATAGCGCGTGAGCAGGGGAGGGGCAGAGAGAGAGGGAGACACATAATCCGAAGCAGGCTCCAGGCTCTGAACTGCCAGCACAGAGCCTGGCACAGGCTCGAACGCATGAACTGTGAGATCATGACTTGAGCTGAAGTCGGACATTCAACTGACTGGGCCACCCAGGTGCCCCAGGGAGTCATCTCATAATGGAGTGAAACCTGTATCTTAGAAAGCTAATCTTACAGTTACAGGGACTAATATGTAGTGGGGAGGAATGAAGCTGATATACCAGTTTAGAATATTCTGAAGTTTTCAAAGTGTGCGATAATGAGGGTCTAATCTACCATGTTGACAGTGGAAAGGGAAAAGTTGAGAAGGAGTTAAAATCTGGGAAAGAATGCACAACAGGACATGTTCCTGATAGGATGTTTGAGGTAGAAAGGAATACAAGAGGTCTCCAGAATTTTAAGTTGAGGAAACTGGAAGAAGGTCATTAACTAAAATAGAGAATTTGGAAATGTTGCTATGGGAGGGAAGATCTTGAGCATTATTATAGGCAATTTGAAGGGTAAATGATGGTGAGAAAGGTTTAGCGTAAATGGTAGCTGCTAATGTCTTCTAATTAAGGAAGAAGCAAAGCTGTGAAGATTGACAAAATGGTGAAACAACAGAATAGATAACTGCTCTTTGATTTAGCAGAAAAATATAGATGAAAGTTTTATTTGAATAATTTTGGTCCAGGTTATAATAAGATAAGAGTTTTTGGTCATATGATCTTGTATCTACATAGAAGACCCGTCTCCTGAACTCCAGACTCAGATATCTAATTGATGTCTATGTGACATCAATTCTTGGGCACCTAAAATGTGTGTACAATTTATATCCAAAACTGAACTCTTGGTCTCCTCCAAATTTGCTTTTCCCCATCTCAGTTACTGGCAATTCCATCATTTGACCAGGCCAAAAACATTAGAGTCAGCCCTGACTCCTTCCTGTCTCAAACTTCACATTCAACATATGGCTCCTATGGCACTGTTAGTTGCATGATCAAGATATATCCAGATTCTTATTCACCAGCACTATTATGGTCCAAACTCCCATTATCTCTTGTCTGGATTATTGCAATAGCATTCAAACTGATCCCCCACAAGCCATCCTCACAACAACCAGATGTACTTTAGCAGCATGTGCCAGATCATGTCACTCTTCTGCTCAGCATTCTCCAATGGCTCCCTGTCTCACTAAGGGTAAAAGCCAAAGTCCTTCTAAGGACTTCAGAACTCTATGTTCTGGCCTCCTGTTACTTCTCTGACCTCATCTCCTACTATTCTTTTGGCTTACTCTACTCTAGCCACCCTTATTTCCTGCTTTTTCTTTAATATGACAGCCATGTTCTAGCTTCAGGGCCTTTACACTTAACTATACGCTTGCTTATCCCCATGGCTCATTCTCTCATCTCTTTCAAATCTTTGCTCAGATATCTTCTCACGGAATGGATGAATGAATGAATGAATTGAATAGGTGCATCAGGAGGCATCAGAGCACTAATGCCATATGCTCTTCAAAAAGAAGTCAACACGTAATTTACCCTTCAACATTTATTGAACACCTGTTAAATATAAAATAGATGTGTATGATTGGCCGGTCTTAGTGAAGGGAAATGTTGAACTAATCTTGTTGCTTTAGAAAGTTCTTGAATATTTTTAGCACATACTGAAGCAAAGAGCTGACTTCCGTCGTCATTGAGAAAGTATCTATTAACAAGCAAATATCTTGTCAGATAACCTAGGGCTTCCGCATTCTAGGCAATGGGGATCTACAAACAATCCTTCAATCCAGGCAGCAATTAAATCACTGCACAATTAGAACACCTGGTTCCCAGTCTGACTCTTAGCTTGGTGGTTGACTAAATTACTTCTCCTATTGGCTTAGTTCTTTTATTCCTATGATAAAATGACTAATCTCATCTTTTGCCTAATTCAGGTAAAGGCACCAGGTCAGTATATACTTGGGTAGTCCAACTGGCACAAATATGTATGCATTATGGAGTTTGAGAATAAAAGTCTTTTTTAAATCTAAGAATTTCTAAATCAGAGCTATTTAAAACTCGTATTCAGGTTATAGTAGACTTTATATCTTTAATGTTTTCATTTTTTTTAATGTTTTTATTTATTTCTGAGAGAGAGACAGCGTGAGTAAGGGAGGGTGAGAGAGAGAGGGAGACACAAAATCTGAAACAGGCTCCAGGCTCTGAGCTAGCTGTCAGCACAGAGCCCAACGCGGGGCTCGAACCCACAAACCGTGAGATCATGACCTGAGCTGAAGTCGGACGCTTAACCGACTGAGCCACCCAGGCACCCCATAATGTTTTCATTTTTAACCCTATTTTCACTAGCACCACTTCTATGGTTGAACTCATAGCTTATTTTATTTTATTATTATTTTTTTAATGTTTATTTTTGAGAGAGAGAGAGTGCGAGCAGGGGAGAGGCAGAGAGAGACAGACAGAATCCAAAGCAGGCTCCAGGCTGTGAGCTGTCAGCACACAGCCTGATGTGGGGGGTTCAACCCACAAGCCATGAAATCATGACCTGAGCTGAAGTCAGATGCTTAACCAACCGAGCCACCCAGGTGCCCCCCATAGCTTATTTTAGTTCACACCTGCTGGTTTTTGAGTCCACCTTAGCTCAAACAAGGAAGAAACATGATCAGCCTGAGTTATCAACCTGAGATATTAAGCTGTGTAGCTCACCTCAGAAATGTATTTGAGGGTAAGAGAGTAAGTATTGAGGTAAGAGATGAAAATTATAAAAATGGCTCAGTTCAATCTAACAAGTATTTATTAAGTGCAAAACACTGTGCTAGTCATTTTAGTAATACCAAGATGAGCAAAAGTCTTCGCCATCAAGGAATCAAGTCTATGAGGTGAACTAAGAAGTGGTGCATAAAGTATTCAAATATCATGTAGAGTTCATACAGGAAATACAAAGAGAGGAAAAAACTACTTTTAATTAAGACATTTTAATATGCCAGAGGCAGTCACAGATACTGACTCACATATATTAACAACCCTTCCAAAACTTCCAGGTAAGTTGAGGGAGACTCAGTAACTTGTTCAAGGTCATTCAAGCTAGAAAGTGTATACTGGCTTTTGTCCCCAACCCAGGTTCCAAAGCCGAGGCTCCTTTCAGGACATCATTCCTAAGAGGGAAATCCAAAGAGGAGTGGAAGGAGAATAAGCTATAGCTGGATACTTCTAACTGTGGTGGAGGGAACAAAGAGATCGGGAAAGCCATTTGGGGCGGCGTGTGAGGTGGGCCTTGAAGGATAAACCGGAGATGGGGCGGGCCGGTGTGGGGAAGAGGGAGGGACTTTCAGCTAAAGAAGTAATGAGAGAGAGCTGCTGGCTGATCTCCCAGTTCTCCGACTGGAGGAGTCGATCTAGGCTGAAAAAATAACGTCCGGTGGGTCTTTTCCTTTGGGGCTTTTCATCGGTCACCGACTTCACCGTTAGGCATATATTATTTTTATAACCTGAAAAATCTCCGTGTTTTAAAAAAGCGACCACTGAGTCCTCTGCACAGTGGGTGGAGATCCCGCCAGCGCCCCAGGCACACCCCCTCTCTGCCAGCTCCTCAGTCAGGCTGCCACGTGGGGAAGGTTTGTCCCCGGGGAAGGGCGCTCACCCCTGCGGGGGTTTTATCTGTGGGAGTCGAGGTCCGAGCCGTGGTTCCGGCTACGGCAGCCGCGGCCTCGGCTCGCAGGTCTGGCGGGGGCGGGGCGGCGCGTGGGGCTGGGCCGCGGGCGCACCTGCCCGGCGCGTCGGGGCTCGCGGCGGCTGCGCGGACCTACGTCTCCCTGTTCTATTCCCCCCTCCCCCCCGCCTCCTGCCTCGCCGTGTGTTTACGTGGAGACGAAGATGGCGGCGGCGGCGACGGCGTTGCTCGTGCGGCTGAGCACGGTCAGCCAGTGAGCGCGTAGACTGCCTCCACTTTGGGCGGGGGGAGCGCCTGGCCCGGCCCTGCTCCCTGGGCGGTGGAGCTCGCGGACCCACCTCTGCTGGAATCGACCTTTCCTTTTTACCCTCGACCCTCCCTGTGTTCCCCCAGCCTTCTCTGCAGAGGCCATGGAGGACGAAGAGAGGCAGAAGAAACTGGAAGCCGGCAAAGCGAAGGTAAGAGAGCCTGGGGCTGCTGGGCCCGTGGTGGGAGGCGGTGGCTGGAAAGGGGTGGGAAGGGCCTGGGAAGCGGAGATCGCAGTCCCGGTTCGCTGCCCGGTAGGGAGGTGCTGCAGGACCTGAATTTTCCCTTTGCTCTTTTCTCTCGGTTTTTTTTTTTTTTTTCCCAATTAAAAAAGCCTGGTATTAACTACCTAGCAGAGGATACTTCCGTGATGATTGGGTGGTGTGGCTTTTTTGTTACTGTCCAAATTAAGTCCCCTCCTTTACTGTATTGCTGTAAGCTGATATTTATTGCTTCTAAATCTCCAGCTTTTCAGTTTTAGGGAGTTCCCTGGGTAGTGCAGGCATTGTGCTTTTCAGGGTGGGGATTTAGAGCTTTTCTTTATTTGGTGGGGGATTTGTACGCTGATCATCAGCTTAGCTTTCTTTGGTGGCACGCTGGCACTCTTAGATATGTGATTGGCCTGTGACAGCTGCCTTAGCAGTGGCTTGAGTGTGCCCCAAGTGCCAGCTGTGAAGTTCGCGTTAGGGGTTTTTAGAAGCGTAGCTTTGTATATTTGTGTTTGGAGGTCTTTGTCATGGCCTGCGCTTTTGTATTGTGTGGAATGTTAATGCAGTCTGTGGATAGGAACTGCGGGGGACGAAAAGGTTACATATTCTAAGCAACACCTATAGGGTTCCTACTTTAAATAATTGAATTGTCATATATGTCTCTGTGAGTCCTTATTTTATGTCTGTGTGAAAGAAAGAAAGCTGTAAAACAGGACTATGCACAGGTGTTATTTACTGGGCTTCGTGAAAAATGTAATATAGACAAGATATAAATCAAATGGCATATTTCTTTTAAAAATTACATATTCGAGCATATCTTCTAACTGGCCTCAAAGGCCCCCTTTCTCCTATGACGACGCTAGCTTTTGTAGATTATACTCTATCTTATTAGAGATAATTGTTAGCATTCATACTTGGACCACAATTAAATGATAGTAGAGTTGACCGTTTTTTTCTTTTCTCCTGTCCTTGTCTCCCTAAAAATAAAACAAAGGAAAGGGGATCCATGATTTCAGTAATCATCGAAGGGCCATAACCACAGAGATGCCATTGTGGATGCTCAACACAAGTTTCTTAAATGAATATGCATATAAAACTAGCTTCATATTTCTGAAATACCGTTGGCTTTTCCTTAAGTTTCTTCAGTCTAAGACCAAAGCTCAAGCACTTTTATGTTACCAGGTAGGAGGGAAAGGGGAATGGTGACCTCTTCAGAAGCCCAGAGTTGCTCACATTTCTTTAACCTGAGGGTCTGAGCAAGCTCTGAATCCGAGAAGGTGCAGGTAAAATGTGTGCTTCCTTTGAAAGCATTGATACTCTAATTAGGCATTTTGTACTGCGTCCCCCCAGAAATATGTTTCTTAAAGATATATGTAAAGCAGGCTTACAAAACAGTGTTTATTTTGGACAACACATATAATAACAGATTCATTTAAATTGATGTGGAAAAAAATTCTAGTTTGTTTTTGTCCTTCAAAACTCTGCCTGTAGGTTAAAAATCTTTTTCTTTTAATATTCACTTTTATTGTAGAAGATTGTCTTCTGGAGTTGAGCCCAATTTTTCTAGTCAGAAATCTGTCTGATTTATAAGGCAGGATATGTTTGTTGGAACATTAGCTGTATAATGTAGAAATACTGGAAACAAGGGTCAAAGAGAATATTAGCATAAATGATTTTTTCAGCCATATCATGTAACTTCAGTGGAATATTATATAGCCATTAAGATTATGAAGACTGATAGAATGTGAAATAGATTAAAAACAGCATCATTAAACTAGCGTATAACTTAAATTGTAGAAACTTGTGTACTTTTAGATTAGGACTTAAAAACTTTGTACTGTAAAGTCATTTAGCAAACCTGTATTGAACTGGTTTATACCAAAGTTGGAAATTTAGAGGTGGTGACCGTCTCTGTTCTCAAGTTGCTTACAGTTTAGTGGGAGGGAGGAACAGTGAATAAGAAGTACAATGAAAGAGAAGGAACAGTAGAATTTCAGATGATTTTCTTTGTTTGTAAACGTGCATTAAATGTTGCTACCTTGTTTTTCAGACTACTTTACGAAAGGAGGCTCTCATTGATATTAATGCAGCCAGCAGGGGGCCTACTACATAGTAGGTTCTCAATATTAGCTTAATGAATGAATTAGCAAACTGACTACTAGTTGTTCATGGTAATACTTTACTAGCAAGTTATAATTTAATAACAGTAATCCATAATTCTCTTAACTGGAAATCGTTACTGCTGGCATCCGAAATCACTTAAAATTATCATTCCCAAAACTTATTTAGAAACTTGGTTTTCTAAATGGCTTGTTTATTCATTGGACTTAAATATTGTATTTGGTAATCTAGTTTTATCAATCACAACTTCTAAATTTTTTTCTTAGTGTTTGGCAAGCTGTTCATTGAAAAATTTCCTTTTTTGTACCTAGACTTTATAAATGATTATTTTTATGACTTGAATGCAGTATAGTATGCTTTGTAAAATATTTTATAATAACTAAAATCAGCAATGGTGGAATAAATTCTGGTAAATGTAGCCATTAAAATGATACTATTAAGACTTTTTGAGTTGGGAAAATGTCCACAAATAATGTGAGGATAATAAAAATGTTACTATAAAAGTATATGCACATATGTATATGTGAAGACACCTGGAAAAAAATGCAGTGATAAAAATGACGGTTATCTCTTTTGTTGGGGTTTATTGGCAATTTTGTTTTCTTTACACTTTAGTATTTTCCAAATTACAATATATTTCAAGATCAGTAAAACATGTTTAAATGCCATTTTTAGATAACAAAACCTTATCAAATACAGTATGAGGAAGAACTTGTTATATTGTATGGTTATTATAGAGAATTTTAAAAAATGAGATACAGAATAATAAGTTTCCTAAGGGCCCTACTTTGGTGGAGTCCTGCAACTTTAGTTCTTACTGTTGCTTATATTACATATTTGGGAGCCTACAGTATCAGACCTGCACGGACTGCCTTTGTATTTCGTAGTTCTTTTTTCCTTGCTGTCTATTCTCATTGCCATCGTCACGCTCCTCTTGCCTTGCTCCAACTGATCTGCCTCTTCCCCTAATTTGCTTTTTAGATTTGCTGTGACTAGACAACCCAGTAAGTGAGTTTGATAGAATGGCTTATAAAAATCAAAATTGATGGAGCCCAGTGAGTGGGCTTTATGACAGTTCAGTTTTTCTACTACTTGTTGATTTTTTTGATTACTGTTGAGTCCTCAGCTACTTCCTCTGTATTAATGTAGCAAGAAGCCTGACCCATGGAGATGTGAGACATTACTGTATTATTAAGTAACTATTTTCCCAGCTGGACTAACCGCATTAACAGAGCATTAACAGAGTGCTAACGGGGATGGCACTACATAGGCTGTCCTTGTGTTAACCTACTTTAAGTGACTTCATTTTTTTCCAAGTGAAATTATTTACACTGTTAATATAAAGAAAGTATTGTAGGGGTGCCTGGGTGCCTCAGTCAGTTAAGCGTCTGACTTCGGCTCAGGTTATGATCTCATGGTTTATGAGCTCGAGCCCCACATTGGGATCTGCGCTGACAGCTTAGAGCTTGGTGCCTGCTTCGGTTTCTGTGGGTGTTTCTCACTCTGCCCCTCCTCTGCTTATACTCTGTCTCTTCTGTCTCTCAAAAATAAACAAACAAAAAATTTTTTAAATGTATTGTAATATTAGTGAACAAAATTAGAGGACGATTGTGTATTTAATATTATTAGTGTTATTACTCCTGTAAATTCACATTGGGTATACTTGTGAATATAGCAGAATTCAGTAAAACTGAAGTTTTGCTATTCAGCATTGTATATAATTATCATCATTTGGTGAATAATTACTATAATTTTTTTAAAATGTTTGTTTATATTTGAGAAAGAGAGATATAGTTCAAGTGGGAGACAGACACCCAGAATCGGAAGCAGGCTCCAGACTCCCGGCTGTCAGCATGGAGCCTGACACGGGGCTTGAGCTCAGGAACCGTGAAATCATGTATGAGCTAAGTTGAAATTGGACCCTTAATTGACCAAGCCACCTAGGCACCCTGATTTGGTGAAAAATTGTTAAAATTTTTCCCTCTTGCACTCAGTAGTAATTATGATTTTTATTTGTTTAATGAGCATTTTGGAAAGTAGTGCCAATTGTATGCAAAAAGGACAGTGTTCTCTGCAAGCTGTATATTAGGTTATTGAAAACTGGACTTTTTAATTACTATTTCCACGCTGATAATAAAGTTACTTGTGGCATAAAATTGTTCTCTGCATATTTCAGATACTCTGCTCCACTACTGAGAAAGTTGCTCTTCATACTTGTATCTTTGAAACTTTCTTGTCTTTGTTTTTCTTTTTCTTCCTTTTTTCTTTCTTTTTTTTTTTTTTTTTTTGTGATAGTAACCTCTACACCCAACACGGGGCTTGAACTCATGTCATGAGTAAGCCAGCCAGGCACCCCAAAACTTTCTAGTTTTTTATTATATGTGGCACAGTTTACTTCGCTCTCAAAGTGGGTACAGCAGTTTGACAGCTTCATCATTTTTTTTTAAATCATCATTTATTGCAACAGTTGTGCATTGTCTTGTTACTTAAAAGCTAACTCATGATGGTCAGCCTTTGTTGAAAAGCAAAATAGCATTTTTAAGTTATGTGCCTTAAGAGGGATAATATGAAGGAAAGAATGGGTAGAATAAGCTTCTTAAAATGTATATTGAAGAAAGGCTTCTAAGGCAAATCCAAGAAATGTCAGGAATCAGATGAAAGATCCAATGATCTTGATAAAACAAGGAGGTTCCTGGTGTCCTGTCAGTGAAACTGAAAGTTGAATTGAGCACATAGAAGAGAGGAAGTGAAAAAGGTAGGATATACCCAGGTGATTAGAATATGACAAGATTGGGCAGAAATTATTTTTACTAAACAAAGACACTTTTTATTTTAATGTATAAAGGTTGTATGAAGAGCTACACTATGTCTGCAAAATATCTATTATAGACCTACTGATAATTGAAATGTAAACAAATTTCTAACATAGAAAAAGTTCTCTTAGAAAATTATTAAACGTTTAATGATAAGGAACATTATTTATATTTCTTTAAGATTCCACAAAAATTGAAATTAGTCAGGGGCGCCTGGGTGGCTTAGTCGGTTAAGCGTCCGACTTTCGCTTGGGTCATGATCTCACCGCTCGTGGGTTCGAGCCCCGCGTCGGGCTCTGTGCTGACTGACAGCTCAGAGCCTGGAGCCTGTTTCAGTCTGTGACTCCCTCTCTCTCTGACCGTCCCCTGCTCATGCTGTCTCTCTCTCTCTCTCCTAAAAAAAAAAAAAAAAAAAAAAAAGCCCCTTTTAAAAAAAAAAAAATTGAAATTAGTCATTTCATTGGTTAGCATCTTTTTTAAAACTTTAATTTGGAAAAGCTTCAGAATTTTAAAAAGTGTATTTATAGAGGCTGTTTTGCATCTGGGGTATTTATGTGTGAGTATCTATACTACTACTATTTGGCATACTAGAAAAGGCACTAGGACTTTAGAGACATTTATTTGCTATTTGTTCAGCTGACATTTTTGAACGCCTACAGTTGCAACTATGGACATTTACTTAGCAAGCATTTGTTTAAATTATCACAAATTCTGTACTTTATGGTCTTTGGGAATAATCCTGTTGCAGGACATGAATCTCAACAGGTGTTGTGAAGAATAAATGAGATAGTGATTGAGAACTTTTTCTTCTTCTGCTAGATACAAAGAAGCTGTGATTTTTTTTATATTTGAGATGAAATTCACATAACAAAAATTAAACATCCTAAAACAAATATTCAGTGACATTTAGTAAATACAGTTTGCAACCACCAATTCCATCTAGTTCCAAAACATTTTTATCATTCCAGAATAAAACCTTGTACCCATTAAACAAAAACTCTTCATTCCCTCCTTTTACCAGTCCTCAGCAACTACCAATATGCTTTCTGTTTCTGTGTGTGTACTTATTCCAGATATTTCATATATATGGACTCCTATAATGTTTGACCCTTACTGATTGGCTTTTTTCACTTGGTATAATATTTTCAAGGGCTCATCCATGTGTGGTATGCATCAGTACCTCATTCTCTTTTATGGCTGAACAATATTCCATTTTATGTAGCATTTACTCCATTTTGTTTATTCATCCATTGATGGGCATTTGAGTTGTTGCCACCATTTGACTATTATGAATAGCACTGCAATGAGCATTCATATATAAGTATTTGAGTACCTATTTTCATTTCACTTGAGTATATACATAGGAGTAGAATTACTGGATCATAAGTTAATTCTGTGTTTTAAGGAATTGCCAAAGTGATTTTCCAAGGCAACTGTACCATTTTACATGTCCACCAGCAGGGTTCTAATTTCTCCATATACTCACCAACACTTGTTTTCTGTTTTGTTTTTTTAAATGTTTATACTGAGGGAGAGAGAACATCAGTCGGGGAGAGGCAGAGAGAGAATTCCAAGCAGGCTCCCCACTGTTAGCACAGAGCCTGATGTGGGGCTCTATCTCTGGAACTGTAAGATCATTACCTGAGCTGAAATCAAGAGTCACTTAACCGACTAAGCCACCCAGGCATCCCTCTTTTCTGTCTTTTTAATTATATCCATTCTAGTGGGTGGGAAGTGGTATCTCATTTGTTTTGATTTGTGATTTCCTTCCTAGTGTTTGAGGATATTGAGCATCTTTTCGTGTACTTTTTGGCCATTTGTCTATCTTCTTTGGAGAAATGTGTCTTCTAAAGTCCTTTGCTTTTTTTTTTTTTTGAGTTGTTGCCAATTGTTATATAATATTATTATTATACTTGTATTTATATATATAAATAATTTTTTTCTACATATAGAGAGAGTGAGAATACATGTGCTTGGGCAGACAGAGACATACATTTCAGTAGGATCATCTTTCACTTTTTTCTTTTAAGTTTATTTATTTTGAGAGAGAGACAAAGTATGAGTAGGGGAGGGACAGAGAGAGACACAGATATGGAGAATCCCAAGCAAGCTCCATACTATCCTCTTGGAACTCGATGTGGGGCTTGAACTCATGAACCTGAGATCATGACCTGAGCCAAAGTTGTATGCTTAACGGACTGGAGACCTAGGTGACCCTGTCATGCTTTTTTTTAAAAACTCTCTGGGTTCCCCCAAAATTTAAACTGTTGCTTCCTTTGAATAATAGGGTTTTGGTGAATTGATGAGAGAATGATGCTAAAGTTTGATTTCTCTGTGGGCCAGTGAGTCATTCCATTCCATGGCCAGCTGTTTTACAAGTTTATGCAGTCAGTCCAAGGGGCACCTGTTGGGTTTTTGGCTTCATCATTACCAATCCATTTTCACTATGGTAACAAAAACCCTAGTCTTGTTTAGTAACAAAAGAGCCTGTCATTTTCATATGTGAACACAATCGATCTGTAGTAATATTTCAGTAGTATAAGATATTTCCCTTTTACTATTAGTGTTTTTGTGGTAGTAGTCATCAAAATGTACGTAGGGTACTTAATGATATCTTGTATGCTGCATAAAGTTTAGGTGGATTTGCACATGGATTTGATACTATTCATTGTTTCAGAAGTTTTCATATGTTATTTATTTCTTGCCTAGGTTATTTATATCTATAAATTCTTTTGTACCATGAAAAAGTCCTTTATCCATTTTGTTCATGAACAGTATAGTGTTTAAGTTGCTATCAGTGTTATGATTGTTATTGTGTATATTGTTCATGTAGATTTTTATGTGGTCTAAATTTTTCTGTAAGTCTTTTTCCCCCCTTTTAAGGAATGATTTCTTAAAGCCCCAAAGTTACTATTTTGGCTGGTAAAAACTACGCTAAAATTTATAATTTAAAGTCCTAATCTGTGAAAATTTGAATTTGTAAATTCTGTTAATTGAATATGTTCTCTGGTTTACAGTTCTCTGAAAAACAGGATATAAAATCTAGGATCATTTTTCTTTCTTTTTTTTTTTTTTTTGATAGTGAACACACTGCAAAGTTCCTTGATCAAAAAGAATCATTTATTATAGTCTTTGTGATGAAGCTGTATTTATTCCTCAGGAGTCTCACTTTTATTCAAGTTGATATTGCCTTATCGTTTCCCCAGGGAAGAAGATATAGTTAGGGATCACTTATAACTATAAATACTTGTTTTCCATATTTATCATCAAATTTAACATACGAAAGTATGTGAAGGAGGTGTAGAGGATTGCACTGGACATAGGGCAGTGGTCTCAGTTAATTAACACACCATTTATGGTCTGTTGACTGTACATATGTATGTTGATTTCTTAAGTCAAATAGATGAGTATATACTCTAAAGGACAAGGTATTAGAAAATGCGTAAAAACTGCATTAGCAAGTGTCTGTTGGAAGTTTATATACAAAATAATGTGTTTTGGCTAAAAGTTATAGAAACTATTTTCTATTCTTAGAAAACTTGAGAATATTGGAAATATTTTTAGGTAAAAAGTTTTACATTTATCAAATTAATATTTAAATTTTAATTTGCATAAATTCCTTTTGTAATAAAAATATTTGTCTAAGCCTTTTTACTCAGTAACTTCCCTTTAACACGAGAGCTCTCACTTTTCCACTTCAACCAATAGGACTTTTTATAATTGAGCTTGAAAAGAAGAGAAGATAATTTGGGATATATATTTGTATACATATTTGTATATATGTATTTTTTGTAGTTGAGAAGAGTATATATTAAACATTTTTCTTTTTTTAAATTTTTTTAACATTTATTTTTTAATATCTGTGCTGCCGAAGCGAGCACAAACGTTTGTTTATTTTAGAGAGAGAGAGAGAGAGAGACAGAGCATGGGTGAGGGAGAGGCAGAGAGAGAGGGAGACACAGAATCTGAAGCAGCCCCCAGGCTCTGAGCTGTCAGCACAGAGCCCGACGCAAGGCTCGAACTCATGAACCACGACGTCATGACCTGAGCCAAAGTCAGATGCTTAACTGACTGAGCCACCCAGGCACCCCTATTAAACATTTTTTTTAAGGTTTTTTTTTTTTTTGTTTTGTTTTTTTGAGAGAGACTGAAGATAGTGTGAGCAGGGGAGGGGCAGAGAGAGAAACAGATTCTCAAGCAAGCTCACACTGTCAGAGGTTCGGCTCGAACCCATGTAACTGTGAGATCATGACATGACCCAAAGCCAAGAGTCAGACACTTAACCTACTGAGCCATTCAGACGCCCCAAGAAGAGTATATAATTTTAAAATTCAAAAGATAAGATCCAATATAAGTATTTTTTTTTTTTTTTACAAATAGTTTATTGTCAAATTAGTTTCCACATAACACTCAGTGCTCATCCCCATAAGTGTCCTCCTTTATTTTAATAGGCCTCAGGGTTTTAATCCTAGGACAGAAGAGTCTATATACAGACTTTTTTTCCTTTAGGATTTGAATTTAAACTTAAAAAAAAAATTGTTTTTGTTCATTTATTTTTGAGTGAGAGAGTAACCAGAGAAGGAGTAGAGAGAGAGGGAGAGAAAATCCCAGCAGACTTCATGCAATCAGCACAGAGCCTGACTTGGGGCTTGATCCCAAGAACTGTGAGATCATGACTTGAGCTGAAATCAAGAGTTGGAGGCCTAACCAACTGAGCCACCCAGGCACCCCCAAATTTAAACTTTTTTAGTGTTCTGGAGTTCTTTTATATCTTATTTGCCATCATACTTCTGAGGCCTAGTAGATTATACCTATTCAGAATGCATCTCGGTTGAAAACTAAGATCCTTTGAAGTATCCTGTGATTATTTTCCTATATCCTTCAAACTCATAACCTAGTCCTGTTGTTGTTTTATTTATTTTTATTCAAGATCTGTCTCGTACTTAGCCTTTTTCTTTCCATTCTAACACCATTCAATCAGTACCCAGTAAAACCTGGCCCACTTTACCTCACCTTCTATTTCGTTTCCCTGGCACTCTTTTACCTTTCAGATCCAAATAGTCACCATATTTCTGTTGGTTTTACCTTCTGAATGTTTCTTGATTTGTCCTCACTTCTGTTCCACATTATCTCTCACTTGGACAATGGGAAGGTTGACAGTGGAAGAAGGAATATAAATTCAGTAATAATATTAGCTACTAAATATTGAGTACTATCTAATGCTAGTAGGCATTATGCTATGGATTTTATATTTATTACTTCATTTAATACTTAGAACTGTTTAAGAGCTGTGGATACTGTTGCTATCCCTATTTTATAGGTGGGAAAATTCGAGAGGTTAAGTCCATTTGCACAAAGTCATAGTGGCAGAGCAAGGATTCAAACCCAGTCTGTATGCCTCAAGAGATTGTGTCCTTAACTTCAACCCTACATGGACTTTAAACATTTTTTTAAGTTTATGTATTTTATTTTTTTGAGAAAGAGCCGTGTTCCAAGGGGGAGGGACAGGGGGAGCAGCAGAGAGGGGGAGAGAGAATCCCAAGCAGGCTCTGCGCAGTTAGCACAGAGCCTGATGTGGGCTTGATCTCACAAACCCATGAGATTATGACCTGAGCTGAAATTACTAGTCAAATGCTTAACCCACTGAGCTCCCCAGGTGCCCTGGTAATTATTTGTTGTGAAGGGTAAGGAAGATGCTGTCATCTGAATGTTTGTGTCCCCCTCCACCCCCAAATGTGTATGTTGAGATCCTAACCCCCATGGTGCTAGTCTTAGGAGGCAGGGCTTTTGGGAAGTGATTAGGTCATGAGGGCAGAGCTAAGAGGGCAGAGAGAATAGGAGAGTTTGAGTGAAATGGGTGTCTGAAATGGGCACCTGAGTGGCTCAGTCAATTAAGCCTCTGACTTGAGCTCAGGTTATGATCTTATGGTCTGTGAGTTCGAGCCCCACAAGAGGCTCTGTGCTGACAGCTCAGAGCCTGGAGCCTGCTTTGGATTCTGTGTCTCCCTCTCTTTCTGCCCCTCCCCCACTCATGGTCTGCCTTTCAAAAATGAATAAACATTACAAAAAGAAATTTAAAAAAAAGTGTCTGAGGGGCACCTGGGTGGCTTAGTCGGTTAAGCGTCCGACTTTCGCTTAGGTCATGATCTCGCGGTTCGTGGGTTCGAGCCCCGCGTCGGGCTCTGTGCGACTGCCAGCTCAGAACCTGTAGCCTGTTTCAGAGTCTGTGACTCCCTCTCTCTCTGACCCTCCCCTGCTCATGCTGTCTCTCTCTCTCTCCCTCTCTCTCTCTCTCTCTCAGAAATAAATAAAACATTAAAAAAATTAAAAAAAAAAAGTGTCTGAGATAGGAAATGTAAATATGTTTCGAGGGAAACAAATATTTGAGTAAGATGAAGGTAAGTTTTGGATATGTTGAGTTGAGATGCCTGTTGGGCATCCTAGAGGAATGATCTAGTGTAAAATTGAGTATGTGTCTGCAGCTGAAGACAGAAGCCCATGCTAGAGACAAATATTTGGTTTAAAGATACTCGCTGGCACTCTGGGAATGAGGAGTTCACTCAGGAAGATTAATGCAGACTGAGTTGAATCCTGTGGAAGCACCCATGTTTAAAAGGCAAGTGAAGAAGTATCTGCACAGGACACTGACACACAAACTGTTCACAAAGCTAGGAGTTGATGATGTCTGTGAAACGGAGAAGATGAGTTTCAAGTAAGGAAGAGTAACAGTCAAAAATGAGCAATCAAGTGTAATGGAGACTTGAAAAATGACCTTTAGCTTTAGCAGCAATTGGTCAGAAAGGGAAATGTAGAGGGGCGCCTGAGTGGCTTAGTCGGTTAAGCGTCCAGCTTTTGCTTAGGTCATGATCTCGCGGTTTGTGGGTTCGAGCCCCGCGTCGGGCTCTGTGCTGACTCCCAGCTCAGAGCCTGGAGCCTGTTTCAGAGTCTGTGTCTCCCTCTCTCTCTGACCCTCCCCTGTTCACGCTGTCTCTCTCTATCCTAGGAAAAAAAAAAAAAAAGGAAATGTAGAATTCAGGTTTGGAAATGAATGGAAATCAGGTGGTGTATGCTACCTAAATTTTCAAAATTTTTACTGTGAAAAGGAGTATAATTGTAGCGGTTATGAGCTTGGACTAGACCAGTCCATCTGGGATCAAATTATAGCTCTGCCATTTTTTAGCTTTGTGAATTTAGACAAGTTACTTAACCTCTCTGTGCCCTTGCTCCCCATCTGGAAAGTAAGGATAACAGTACCTGCCTTGGGCTTATTAAGAGAATTCAGCTTACGTATATAAAATGCTTAGAATATTGCCAGATTATGAAAAGTGTTCAGGTTCTGCTTGAGTGGCTCAGTCGGTTGGGCGTCTGACTTCAGCTCAGGTCATGATCTCACAGTCCGTGAGTTCGAGCTCTGCATCGGGCTCTATGCTGACAGCTGGGAACCTGGAGCCTGCTTTAGATTCTGTGTCTCCCTCTGTCTCTGCCCCTTCCCCTCTCATTCTCTGTCTCTCTCTCTCTGTCAAAGACATAAGAAAAAAAATTTTTTTAAGTGTTTGAGAAATATTAGCTATCATCCTCTTCATGCTGGAGCATGGAGGATCAAGCTATAGAACAGAATATTAGATTCAAGACAGGCTGGGATCATCTAATGAGAAGCCATAGGTGTTACTTAAAGTAGTATGGATATGTTCCCAAAAGTAGCAAAAAAACTGTTAAAAAATGTGTATTTAGTATGTTTAGCTCTGAAGAGATTATTCCTTTCCAAAAAATTCTATCCTCTAGTCAGTTAGGTATGTTGCCACCAGGTGGCAGTTCTGTTATTGTTACACAGATGAAGCAGTAAAACCATTATTTAGAAAAATATAAAATACTGACTTGATTAACATAGCTAAATGTAAATACCCTAATTCTAGTAGGGCTGTTTTATTTTCAAAAACCTGAGGTTATGTAAGTGTGAGCAGGGGAGGGTCAGAGACTCTCTCTCTCTCTCTCTCTCTCTCTCTCTCTCTCTCTCTCTCTCTCTCTCTCTGAAGCAGGCTCCAGGCTCTGACCTGTCAGCACAGAGCCTGATGCAGGGCTCAAACCCAGGAACTGTGAGATCATGACCTGAGCTAAAATTGGCCGCTTTGCCAACTGAGCCACAGAGGTGCCCTGGGTTATTTTAAAGATAGATTACAAAGGAAGGTAAATGAAGTATAGTTGGGCTTCATGGGAAACTGAAAAGGCATTTGGAACCCGTGCTGTTCTCTGCATCATCTCTTATCTTTCACAATATCTGATACTCCTCCTTTTGCAGGTCAGCTTCCTTTACCTGTGCATTAGCTTACACATGACCAGAAATTATAGGATGAGTCATCAAGTCTATTTAATGAGGTTTTTCACTGTATACACTTCAAAAATTTTTTTTTTATGTTTTATTTATTTCTAGGAGAGAGAGAGACAGTGTGAGCAGGGGAGGGTCAGAGAGAGAGGGAGTCACAGACCGAAAGAGGCTCCAGTCTCTGAGCCAGCAGTTAGCACAGAGCCCGATGCGGGGCTCAAACCCACGAACCGCGAGATCATGACCTAAGCGAAAGTTGGACGCTTAACCGACTAAGCCACCCAGGTGCCCCTACTTTTTTTTTTGTAACCACTGTTGCTGCTGTGTTAACTTTTGCCCGTCTTCTGATGCCCAACACTTGCCAAGGGCCTTGATGTGTGCAGAGATTGTGATCCCAAGATCTGTCAGTTCCTGGGGAGTAGTGACTGTGTTGGGGAATGTGGTAGGAAGAGGAACTGAAGCCAAAAACATTTATTATTATAAATGTTTTTTTAATAACATTTTATTACATATCTAAGTACATCACAGAAATGATCTCTGACAGATGTCCTTCAGAGTTGATCAACGCTGGATACCTGATGGGATGGGCCATTGAACCGACTAGATGTAGCAGTTCTTTTATTATTAAGTTGATAATCCTGTAAGAGGAAGATCTATATATATCAGAATAGTAGTCTCTAGCTTGTGACTTATAAATGAAACCTCAGTGGGGCACCTGGGTGGCTTAGTCGGTTAAGCATCCGACTTTCGCTTAGGTCATGATCTCACGGTTCGTGGGTTCGAGCCCCGCGTCGGGCTCTGTGCTGACTGCCAGCTCAGAGCCTGGAGCCTGTTTCAGAGTCTGTATCTCCCTCTCTCTCTGACACTCCCCTACTCATGCTGTCTCTCTCTCTCCTAGAAATAAATAAAAATATTTTTTAAAAAAATGAAACCTCAAGTGATAAACTGGCACGTATTTATGTTGCTGAGAGAAATAATATCTGTTACAGCATACCTTGATATAAGAATTCTCCTTTTTAAGAACATGTCTTTTTTTCTTTTTTTTAAAGAAATTAAACTTTATAATATGGAGAGACTAAATAAGATTAGGGCAAAGAGCCATTCTTCTCACTGTTTATTGTTAATAACTGAGGTGACCATGAGAAGAAGCAAAGGTAGATGGAGAGTGAACAGGGAAGGTGTAATGACTTGTCAGTGTCGGCAGTCGTGCTTATGAGGTGTGGTCACAGTGTCTGGAGAGGCTGATGAAAATCAGCCAGTGACTTTCATGAAAGTTTAGTTTCATGGGACCTAGCCCAGGACAGCATATTCCTGGAGTTCTGCCGCCTTTATACTTTTTGCAATGAGATTTGTGGTGGGTGTGTAGTTGTATTATATACTTTTTAAAAAAAAGGTGCTATTAGGGGCGCCTGGGTGGCTCAGTCGATTAAGCATCTGACTCTTGGTTTTGGCACAGGTGAGTTGAGCCCCGCATTGGGCTCTGTGCTAATAGCATATAGCCTGCTTGGGATTCTCTCTCCCTTTGCCTCTGCCTTCCCCTGCTTGCATGCGCTGTCTCAAAATAAATATTTTTTTTTAAAAGTGATATTAATTTAATCAGTGTATATTCTTTACAGATCTGTGGGAGAGGGAGGCAAAGATCTTTCAAAGAAGAAAACAGTCACCCGTAGTGAGGAAAACAGTCACCTGTAGTCGAACCCACAAGTAATCACTCTTACTTAGATGATTCTTTGTTTCTTTGTATATTTTTAAACTTAACTTGAATCATACTCTTCATGCAGTTCTGGCTTGTTTTCCCCTGACTTTATGTTGAGAGCATTTTCTTACGTGAAAAATTTTTTGAAAACATTTTCCACATTTATGTAATTTACACTGTATGATTGTGCAGTAATGTAACCATGGATCAGATATATCATCTTTTTTAATAATTTTATTTAAATAATCTCTGCACTCAGTGTGCAGCTCAAACTCATGACCCCATGATCAAGAGTCACATGCTCTTCTGACTGAGCCTGTTGGGCACCCCATCTTTTTTTTCCTAATTTTTTTTTTTTTTTTTTTTTTTTACTGTCTGAGAGAATGAGCCCAAGGCAGGGAAGGGGCAGAGAGAGGGAGTCAGAGGATCCCAAGCAGGCTCTGCAGTGACAGCAGCAAGTGCAGTGAGGGGCTTGAACTCATACTGTGAAACCATGACCTGAGTCAAAATCAGATGCTCAAGAAACTGAGCCACCCAGGTATCCCCACCCCATCTTTTTTTTTTTAGGGAACTATGCATATATTCTGAATTTCTGGGTAATGATGTCTAAAATGATTGTTTAGGGGTGCCAGGGTGGCTCAGTTGGTTAAGCGGCTGACTTCGGCTCAGGTCATGATCTTGAGGTCTGTGGGTTCGAGCCCTGCATTGGGCTCTGTGCTGACAGCTCAGAGCCTGGAGCCTGCTTCGGATTCTCTGTCTCCCCTTCTCTTTCTGTTCTTCCCCCACTCAAGCTCTGTCTCTGTCTCAAATAAACGTTTAAAAAATTATTGTTTAGAGTGCTTTTTTTTTTTTTTAAGTTTATTTATTTTGAGACAGAGCATGCATGAGTTAGAGAGGGACAGAGAGGGGGTGGGGGGAAGAGAGTCTCCCAAGCAGGCTCCACACCATCAGTGCAGAGCCCAGTGTGGAGCTTGAACTCCCAAACCATCGACTTGAGTGGAAATCAAGAGTCGGATGCTTAACTGACTGAGCTGCCCAGGCAACCAGTGGTGCCTCTTTTTTAATCATTTTTTTTATTCAACAAATATTTACTGAGACTCTTTGTGCACGGTCATTTAGGTGGCTCAGTCAGTTAAGTAGCCACCTCTTGGTTTCAGCTCAGGTTATGATTTCACGGTTCATGAGTTCAAGCCCCAGTTTGGGCTCTTTGCTGACAGTATGGAGCCTGCTTGGAATTCTCTCTCTCACCCTCCCTCTCTGCCCCTCCTGCTTGCTTGCTCTCTCTCTCAAAAAATAAATAAGCTAAAAAAAGAAAAAAGAACCTATGTGCAGGCACCGTTCTAGACTTAAAGTATTATTAGAGTATTTGATTTTGATTAAAAATCCCTGCTCTCCTGGAACTTACCATCTAGTTACTTGTTCTGAAATAAGTTGATCACATAATTGGTAACATGAGCCTAAAACAGTATTTTGATAATTTTATGTGCTTAGAAGAGATTTGTTCTAAACACTATAGTCCTTATACTTTTTATTCCACATATATCATCTTTTTTCATTTGGGATCATTTAGTGATAGATACTATTTATTGCATTGTTTTTCAATTTGTTAAAAAACTTTTGTGATGTAAAATTCTATCTTTTCCTTCTTTGTAATTGAGAATAGGAGAGGAAAAAGGATAGGGAACAATTGAAAAACATTCTTCAAGAAAGCCCTTAAAACTAGACGAAATCCTAAAATATCCTTCTAATCTACCTCTTCATTTTACAGTTGAAGATACGACATTCTGCTGAGTGGCTTCTCCAGTGTTCCAAATCTAGCTTATTAGCCTCTCTTTAGACACAGTGGTCCAGTACTCTATTGTATATAATCCATATTTTTTTGAAACTTTTTTTGTCATTAGGGAAATGCATTTTAAAGTTTATTTCTGAGAGAGACAGGGTGAACTGGGGAGGGTCAGAGAGAGAGAAGACTCCACGCCATCAGCACAGCGCCCTATGTAAGGCTTGAACTCACAAAACCCATGAGATCATGACGTGCGCCGAAACCGAGTTGGATGCTTAACTGACTGAGCCACCCAGGCGCCCCTGAAACAGTACTTTCATTCAACAAATATTTGTGCCTACGATGTGCCATACAATGAAATGTGTTAAAATATGCAAAATTAAGGTGATTCCTTAGACTGCAGCATCTGTTTTCTTCTTAGACATGAAAGTGTTCCAAAACTAATTTTAAAAAACCTACATTGAATGAGAATATAAGATATAAATAAGACTAATGACTTACTAATGTAAAGTTCTGAGGTCTTTTCCATATCTGATATGTTGGGGGCTATTTGGCACTGTTATTTGGAAAATGTGCTTCAGAGCATCCTTAAAATGTTGCTTTTGTCTACTTTTCAGTTGCCCTACATACAAATTGTCTTTGGGTCAACGGTTGTAATCTTCTTTTTGTTTCCATAGTTGGCCCCTGGGGTTTTGTTGTAATAGTTTCAGCATCCTTGTGCAACATTCATTAAGGAATATTAAAAAGGTTTAAAGGCAGCACTGACAAGTACCAATAGTCACCATAATTAGAATTAATTAGGATTTCTTAAATCTCCTACAGCAAAAACATAGAAAATGGTTCAACTTATAGCTGTTTTTGGAAACTGGAGAGACTAGATGACATTTTAAAAGTATTTTATAATATTCTCTTTTTGGTGTGTATTTGTTGTTTTGGGTGTGTTTTGCCCCCAGTCTTGTCAAAAAAGTAATTTTTTCATTTGGTAATTTCATATATTCATGCCTTTAAATTTAGTGTTCTAGGATTTAAAGTATAATAACAAATGGGGGGGAAGGAACTCAATGCATGGAATATAAATTGGTATAATGGAAAAACTACTGGATTTGGAGTCAGGTGTTCTTGTTTTCTTTTGCCTCTTAATCGATTATATTAGGTAAGTGATGCCTATTTGTCTTTAAATCTCAGCCTCCACATTCTTTTTTTCTAGTAGGATATTCCCTGACCTCTACATCTTCAACCATATTAAGTCTTTCTATCATAGCCTTTCTTTAGTACCTGTACTTTCTCTTCAAAGTGCTTTTTATCTCTTGAAATGATATAATTCTGTGTTTATCTATATTCTTCCTACCTGGATTACAATTCATAGGAGTGCTGTTTGTATGTTTGATTCATTACTACCTGCTCTGCCTTTAGCACAGTGGTGGATACATGATAGACAGCCAATAAATATTTTTAAATAAATGAACTACTTAATACCTGTCATATGCTAAGTAATTTCCTTCACAGATTTAAAACTTGACAACCACATCTCTTATAGAAAGCCTTGAGAAAATCAGGGTATGAGAGGCTCCTGTATCATCTCTTTACAGATATGTAGGATTACTTTCATTCATGAAATTGTACACTAACTTTTGTTTCTACCAACTTTGTGAAGTAATAGACTGGCCGCGACTAAAAGTAGGCCTGTATATTTTGATTCATGTCTAGCACAGTGCCTGGTACATTGTAAACACTCAATGAATACTCAATAAACAAACCTTGCAATTAGTAGTTGTTTTTTGAACTGCCATTATAAAAACTTGGCATGTTTTTATACAGCATTTTTCTTTTATTGAGAATGATTGCTTATAAATATTGAACTTGAATAAATTATCAGTCATTTTGTTTAGTCATTTATTCATGTTCTAGTTAAAGTAATATATTTGCTTGATATCTGAATCAGTTTTGAAAGACAAGTGTATGTGGACATAATATTTTTCCACTAAATCTTGCAACTATTTTGGTGCCTACATATGTTAACATTTTTATAATTGGCTTCCAAATGACAAACACAGATGGCTGTAGTCTGAATTTTCAGCATGTTTTAGAATAAATGTTTTCCCAGTAATTTAAAGTGTATCATTTCAATATCAGATGATTAGCTAATTGAGTAGAGTTTCTGATTTTTGTTATCTGCTAGCTTGCCACTTTACAAATTTAAAATAAAAATAGCTTAGATCGCGATAAGAAATTAGGTTTATGATGTGATCTTACTCCCTCTCTCACATTTTTAATGTGAAGAGCAATTGTGAGCTTCATTTATTTTAAAAATCAAAGTATAATTAACATATAGTATATTAGTTTCAGGTGTATAATATAACAGTTCAGCAATTCTGCACATTTCTCAGTGCCCATCAGGTTGGGTGTACTCTTAGTCGCCTTTCTCCCTTGCCGCCACCCCTCTACAGTTTCTTTTCTGTATTTAAGAGTCTGTCTCTTTCTGTTTTCTTATTTGTTTTTATTTTTTAAAAGTTTATTTATTTTAAGAGAGAGAGTGTGTGTGTAGGGGGTGTTGGCGGGGGGGAGAGGGAAAGTGAGACAATTCCAAGTAGGTTCTGCGCTGTGAGTGCAGGGCCTAGTATGGAGCTCAAACTCATGAATTTGAAATTAAGAGTTGGACGCTTAGCCAAATGAGCCTCCCAGGTGCCCCTGTTTTGTTTTGTTTTGTTTTAATTCCACATGAGTGAAATTATATGGTATTTGTCTTTCTCAGTCTGACTTATTTCAGTTAATATAGTACCCAGGAGGTTCACCCACATTGTCTCAAATGGCACAATCTCTTTTTTCATGGCTGTCTAATATTCCATTGTATGTATGTGCCACATTTTCTTATCCGTTTGTCTATCAGTGGCCTCTTAGGTTGCTTCCATATCTCAGCCATTGTATATAATGCTGCAATAAACATGGGGATGTATATATCTTTTCAAATTAGTGTTTTTATTTTCTTTAGTAAATACCCAGTAGTGGAAGTACTGGATTGTATGATAGTTCTATTTTTAATCTTTTGAAGAACCTCCATACTGTTTTCCACAGTGGCTGCATCAGTATGCATTCTCAGCAGCAGCGAACAAAGTTTTCCATTTTCTCCACATCCTTGCCAGCACTTGTTTCTCGTGTTTTTGATTTTAGTCATTCTGATAGGAAAATGATATCACATTGTTTTTTGATTTGCATTTCCCTGATTATTAGTGATGTTGAGTATATTTTCATGCATCTGTTACCCATGTATATGTCTTCTTTGGAGAAATGTCTATTTCAGATCTTCTGTTCATTTTTAATCATTGTTTTTTTGGCTTTAAGTTGTATAAGTTTTTTATACATTTTTTATGAAACAGCTCTTTCTAAAGAGCTATTGTGGGCATTAGTTTTGAGAATTAATTTTGTCCTGTTTTTTCCTGATGGAAGAAGAGATGGCAAGAAGGATTATTTTGTGTTTTAATTCATTTAATTGCTTATTTTATTTCTAAGACCATGGAACTTCTTTTTTATATAGTAGAATTAGATACGTCTATTATATCATCTTACTTGTCTGGTTCTGTGGATCAGTGCTTAAAATGGTTTAGTGGTAACTTTTTTGTAAAAGATAAATTATTGTTTTTCACTCAACATGTGTTTTTTTTTTTTTTTTTTAATGTTTTATTTCTAGAGAGAGAGAGAGACAGCGTGAGCAGGGGAGGGTCAGAGAGAGAGGGAGTCACAGACTGAAACAGGCTCCAGGCTCTGAGCTGGCAGTCAGCACAGAGCCCGACGCGGGGCTCGAACCCACGAACCGCGAAATCATGACCTAAGCGAAAGTCGGACGCTTAACCGACTAAGCCACCCAGGCGCCCCTCAACATGTGTTTTTTGAGTACTGTTCTAGACTTTGAATATATAGCAGTGAGCAGAACCCTCATGGAGTTTACCTTCTGAATAATTGTTCTGAAAATATAATATGACTTCATATAATCAGTAAAGACCCAAAACAATGTCTCAGTAATTTTATTTTCTTAGAAGTGAAGTGATTTGTTCTAAACACCGTAATTGAACCATTCTACCTTTTAAACAAAAAAATTATTTACTTTAAGTAATCAGTATCCCCAGTGTGGGGTTCAAACTCTCGACCCCGAGATCAAGAGTCTTGTGCTCCTCTGACTAAACCAGCCAGGCACCCCAAGAACCATTTTACTTTTATACCTTATCTGTCCATTAATAACTTTTGCATTTGAGTTCATTTAGTATTGGATACTGTTGTCTCAGAGGTGTTTTTAAATTTTTTTTTTGTAATACAGTTTTGGTATTCTCTTTTGTACGTAGAAATATTAAATATAGGAGTGCCTGGGTCTCTCAGTTGGTTAAGCATACGGACTTCGGCTCAGGTCATGATCTCAAGGTTTGTGGGTTCGAGCCTCGTGTCAGGTCTGCTGACAGCTCAGAGCCTGGAGCCTGCTTCAGATTCTGTGTCTCCTTCTCTCTCTGTCCCTCCCGTGCACACGCTCTTTCTGTCTCTCAAAAATAAATAAACATTAAAAAAATTTACTATTAAATATGAAATATATGTATATACATGTGTGTATATACATATATACATATATATATATGTATATATATATATATATATAATCTAACACATGGGCATTTCAAACAAAATCTTCACCTTTGTTTTATATCTTCCACTGTCTGGGTATATTTTCTACACAAAATGGAATTTTAAGAAGTTTCTGAAGTTGAACTTAAATATCACAAATGTTACTAACATTTTTCTGAGTTTTGTGTTCTGAGAGATCTTTTTAAAATGTGCCTAGACTTTTGATTCTATTTACAGATAATATATAATAGTTTTTCAGTTCATTTATTTTAAAGAATGGATTTGCTATCCTCGAAAGTAGTTTAAATACATTCCAGCAGCTAAATAATGTATAAATAGAGGCAACTGGTCTTAAATCTGTTCCTTAAGCTGACGTAAAGTAGGAAAACAGGATAGTTGTTAAATAACTGGGAAATTTTTTTTAATATGATCTATTTTTACATTCTACAAAGTCAGTGATTGATATTTCCAACTTATGAATTAGACATCTTTATTAAGTAATCACTTTTATATAGGTCATACTTTTCTTCATCTATAACAAACAAAATAAGTATAAAATACACTGTATATTATTCTTTAGGTTCTGGTATTTGTCACATACTTTGATAGTTAATGATATCAGCATCATTATTAAGATTGCTTTAATACTTTATATCATAAGAAATGTGCTGACCATCCTTGTGTTTGGTCTAACTAATAGTTATATAATAAATATACTGGTGGTATATTCCTTTTAAGGCACAAAGGGCTTTACACCTGTTCTTATACTTTTGTTCCTCTCCTCTCAGTGATCAAATAGCTGAAATTAAATTTAAGAATTAGTAGTTAGTAGTTGCTTCACATAAAATTTAGAAAATTTGCTGCATAAAAAAGGAAATTTTGGGGGCGCCTGGGTGGCTTAGTCGGTTAAGCGTCCGACTTTCGCTTAGGTCATGATCTCGTGGTTCGTGGGTTCGAGCCCCGCATCGGGCCCTGTGCTGACTGCCAGCTCAGAGCCTGGAGCCTGTTTCAGTCTGTGACTCCCTCTCTCTCTGACCCTCCCCTGCTCACGCTGTCTCTCTCTCTCTCCTAGAAATAAATAAAACATTAAAAAAAAAAAAAAGAAATTTTGAATAAACGTAAGGAAAAATATCTGTAATCTCCAGTCTAGAGAGATACCAAAGTTGTGGTTATATTCTTTCAGTATTCATGCTGATATGTATAATATTAAATTTCAAGCTAGTTAGAATTGTTGAAGGCTGTGTCTTTGTTGAAAAAGATGCACACCATTTTCATTTTATTAAAAAATATTCTATTGCATATTATTTTATATCTACTACTGTCGTAAACATCTTACTTTTTATGTATATTTTTTGTATGAACATCTTTATTATTATTGATGATTTACATTAATATTATTTTAATTGAGTTAATCCAGTATTGTCCAAGGTATGTAATGCATACTTCTGATTTTAGGGGGTGACAAGATATTTTAGGTCATATCCTGATTCAGTATTAAATAATAGTATTATAAGTGAATAGTGAATAGTATTATAAGAAAGTTAATACCTTTCTAGGGTTTTTTTATCCATCTGCTTACAATAAGCCAAAAGTCTCTTTGCTCATATATCCTGAATATTCCTTTAACACTTACCTGTTTCTCTTATTAAAACGTCAGCAGTAATACGTAACTAAAATTTTAGTGTAGTTTTATTTTTCATTACATTCATTTCTGTTTACTGTTTTCTTTAAGGAAATCACAAGTGATCATAGCTTTTAATTTATACCAGGATAGAAAGTCTCCTCTTAAGATAAATTTAGATAAGTATACTAGTTAAAACAGTGATAAGTACAGATGGCACTAGGACACCACAGAACTCCTCATGATGATATGGAAATGGTTAAGAGATAGGAAGTTCTATTGTTTGGCATTTAAATTATTTCAGAATTTTTTTCCATTGAAAACAAGGCTGCAGTGATCATTTGTATAGCTAAATCATTTGCCTGGGCTAATTAGTATAAATTAGCAGAAGTTCCAGAAATTTCACAAAGCAAATACATCTAGAACTCATATTTTTGTGTAATCTAACATCCAGAGATTACACTCTCACCAAGCAGTGACGAAGAGTGCCTGCTTTCCCTTATTCTGCCCATCTCTGGGCTAATTTTTTCTTCTTTAGATACATTTTCAGTTAACAATATTTGAACAGCATTATTCAGAAATATCTTCTTTGCAATTCAGTAGTTATATTAAGGATTATAACATCTGTCCTTTATTACCGTTTTACTGATATTTGATCTTGTAAAAAAAGTAACTGCAAAGATACTTGCTTTTTTAATAGTGGTGATCAAGAAAAAGTATCTCTACTGATAAGGACAACTTCTTTTTTTCTGTAGCTTGCCCAGTTTCGACAAAGGAAAGCTCAATCTGATGGACAGAATCCTAAGAAGCAGAAAAAAAAGAAGAAAACTTCAAGCAGTAAACAAGATGTGTCAGCATATCATGCTTTAAATATTGAGCACTCACAGGGTGATGAAATGTACATAAATAGTTCTCAGAGAGTAGGAACAGCTGTGACTCCTGAATCCACAGTAATCAAACGTGACGAGACCTTTCTTGAAGTAAGTATTCATCTAGATATTTGAACATTTGAACATTGGAAAGTTGTTTTAATAACAATACTTACTAGCGCCCTGTGCAGTTTTTGTGAGCTTGATTCAACAAACATTGTAATACAACTGTGATATATCAAAGAATCAGCACCACGGATGCAAAGGTAAATATGAAGGTCTCTGCCCTTTAGCAAAGTCAGTCTAGGAGAGAAGGCAGATGTAAGATAGGCTGTGTATTCTGATTTCAGCTGTGGTAACCAAAATGCATATGGTACCCTAGATTACCATGATTTGGGGGAATGCCAAATCGGCTTTAGCTATCAGCAAGGCAAACTCTGTGGTAAAGATGCAATATTCACAAAGACATGAAACTGTGATATGACTTGGAAACTGTAGAAAGTTTAAGTTTCTTTTAATTTTTTTATTTTTTTTTAGATTTTTTTTCCTTTTTTTAGTTTGTTAAGTTGTCTTCCATGTAACACTCAGTGCTCATCCCAACAAATACCCTCCTCCATGCCCATTAGAAAATTTAGTTTTAATGAGCACTGGGTGTTATATGGAAACCAACTTGACAAACTATCTAAAAAAAAAAAAAAGTTTAGTTTTAAAAGGATTACCCAATGATGGGAATGGGGTGATGATAAAGATGAGGGGAAGGAGATTGCACCTGGTCCACAGAAGGCCTTAAACAGAGGCTAGTTTTCTTCTTCTCATTAATGCTATAATTTCCAGAATATGGCAGTGAGAGAGAATTTAAAAGTGGATTGGGATGGTGGGTGAGATGAATCACCAACTAAGACCAGGAGTAAAAAAGGTTGGGATGCTTAGAAGAAAGAGTGGTGGACAAGGCAGATAATAATTATAATTTGGATTGTGCCCTGATATATTTATGTGGAAACAGAAAGATGTAGGTATTATATAGGATTTTATAATCCTGATATATTTATGTGGAAACAGAAAGATGTAGGTATTATATAGGATTTTAGCTTTATTCAAGAAGTCAGGAGTGTTAGAGATTTGCTGTTCATCCTAAGAATAGATCTTTTTGAGATTTTCCTATTTAGAACTTGTTGAGCATCTTGGATATGTAGATTAGTGGTTTTCATCAAATTTGGGAAGTGTTCAGACAAATATTCTTTCTGCTCCATTCTGTCCCACTCATGATCTCCTGTTAAGGCTGTTAGTATGTTTGATATTGCTGCACAGATCTCTGATGCTCTTTTCATTTTTCTTCATTCTTTATCTTCAGACTGCCTAATTTCATTTGAACTGTATTAAAGTTTGTGGATTCTTTCTTCTTCCTCCTCCAATCTGTTAAGCCCCTCTAATGAACTTTTCATTTTAGTTATTTTACTTTTTTAAATTTATTATTCAAAATTGTTTTAAACTAATCTCTGTACCCAACATAGGGCTTGAACTCGAAACCCCAAGGTCAAGAATTGCGTGCTCCACCAATGGGGCTGGCCAGGCACCCCTCTTTGGTTCTAAGTTATATCTCTGTAATGATCTTCTCTGTTTTGTAAGTCAGTACCTTATAGTTTTCTTTAGTGTTTTAGAGTTTATTTTATTCACTTTATTCACCTATTTGACCATTTCAAAATAGCTAGGAACTATTTCTAATGGCTACTGTTTTTCTTGTGTACGGGACATACTTTGCTTTTTCTTTGTGTATCTTGTAATTGTTGAAATATGAACTTTTTAAATAGTAGAATATGGCAGCTCTGGTGCTTGCTGTATTTTGAAGATGCATTTATCTTTTTCTGCAAAACAAATCAATATTTGGGCTTCTCACTAGAGTTTTAGCATTTCCAGTGCAAAGAACATTTTGCTCACTATTTTATCCTCAGTACCACAGTTTTTAGTACACAGTATACATTTAATCTATAGCTGGTTAAATGGCATAAGTAAATGAACCATGAGGATTTGTGTCATAAAAGTATTTTTGATTTGGGGTGCCTGGGTGGCTAAGTCGGTTAAGTGATTTCGGCTCAGGTCATGATTTCACAGTCCGTGACTTCAAGCCCTGCATTGGGCTCTGTGCTCACAGCTCAGAGCCTGGAGCCTGCTCTGGATTGTGTGTCTCCCTTTCTCTCTCTCTGTCCCTCCCCCACTCATGCTGTGTCTCTCTCTGCCTCTCAAAGATAATAAACATTAAAAAAAAATTTTTTTTAAGTATTTTTAATAGAGGGTCACATAAGGTAGGAACCACTGAGATAGAATTTTAGAATATGGGTAAGCTTCTTTCTGTTCCTGGCATCAATTACTACATTGGAGAGTAGGTAGACTTAGAACTTGATATTGAGTTCTGAAGAAAATTTCCTTAAAATACAGATGAGAAAGGAGTCCGTATGGTTCATTTTTGTTGAATGAATATGTGGGTCTCTTTTCTCACTTGTAAAATGAGATTCTTAAATGAGTGGGTGAACAGTAAAAAAACAGTAAAAATTTAAGTTTCCTCCTTGACTCTTTCTAGTACTTCTGAGGGAGGCTTGGAAAGTGTTTTGTAAGCTTCAAAGGTATTAATAACAACAAAGATTGTTATTTTTCTTCAAGTTGTTATTCCTTTTCTAGCATCAAGATTTGATGATTTTTTTTAACTTTTTTTTTTTTTTTAATCTCTAGGCCCAACATGGGGCTCAAACTTCTGACCCCAGTCAAGATCAAGAGTCATGTGCTCTACCAACTAAACCAGATGCCCCAATGATTTTTCTTTTTGGAGAAATCGACCCCTTTTGACTAACATTGTGATAAAGGTCTTCTTTTATTTAAAAAAGACATAAGAATTTGAGGGATGATATCTTATTTGGTGCTTTTGTCTTACAAATGACTTGTGGTGTATGTATGACTCTGTGTGAAAGAAAGTACCTCTTGATATATTTATATTTAGAAAAATGCCTTGTGATAAATATCATATGTATTATATAGCCATTATAATTCATAATCAGAGTGCAAATTTTACAGGTTTGGGAGCACCTGGCTGGCTTAGTCTGTAGAGCATGTGACTTTTGATCTGGGGATTCTGAGTTCAAGCACTACCTTGGGTGTAGAGATTACTTTAAAAAAAAAAATGAATAAAATAAAATCCACGTACTTTAAAAAAATTTTTAAGGGTTTGCATAACTTTAGTAGTTTTTTTTTTATATTTTTATGTGAGTTTTCTATCATGTTACTAATAGTAATGGGTTAATAAAGCACAGTGGGAAGAAAAGAGACCTTAATCTAATCAAAAAAATTTTTTTTTTAGCCAGAAAGTGAAATTTCAACTACAGCAGATGATTATAGTTCAGAGGTAAGTATAATTAATATTATGTATGATGGACTTTTTATATTGATATATTTTTGCAGATTGTTAACTAAGATCTTAAATCTGTTTACATAGCATGGACCTTAATTAAATAGAGGCCTTGAGTTTCTAGCAAAATGATATTGAGATTCTAGGATACATCATTGCCATAGGTATCCATATTCAACACCATAAATATTTTATTATACAGACTATTTCACATTTTAAGTAATCCTTTTTACAAATGCTTGAATTCTGTATAATTATATGACTTCATTTATTGAAATTAATATTGCAGGAGTGATTTTGAAATTTAGGTGATAAAATGTAATGTAGGCATTGGTGACATTAGGAAATACCTTCTTTATGTGTTATTAGTATATGTCATAGTGTTATCTTTTTCTTATTCTTTTAGATATCATTGTCATTTCTTTGGTCCAGAATTTGAGAAGGTGGAAAATTATTCTTTACTCTGAATGATTCAGCAACTCAGTGTATTCCATTGGTCCACAGTTTGAGAATGTGGACAAGTATTCTTTACTCTGAATGGTTCAGCAACTCAGTGTGTTCCATGAGTTTTTGGTATATTGTAGGGTTCTTTTTTTAAAAAATTATTTTTAATGTTTTATTTATTTCTGAGAGAGAGTGAGAGACAGCGTGAACAGGGGAGAGTCAGAGAGAGAGGGGGAGACACAGAATCTGAAGCAAGCTCCAGGCTCTGAGCTAGCTGTCAGCAGAGAGCGCAGCGTGGGGCTCCAACCCATGAACTGTGAGATCATGTCCTGAGGCGAGGTGAGATGCTTAACCGACTGAGCCACCCAGGTGCCCCTGTAGGGTTCTAATACAAGGGGGGAAAAGACAACTTAATGTTCTTAAGTGAACAGATTACTGTTTTGAAGTGCTAATAGGAGTAAAAACTTTGATACTTCAAAAGTTTAATATGCTTAAAAGCTGGGAATATACTTATTAGTAATCTGATCAGGAAAAAAAAATTAACCATGGTTAAATAAATAAATTGGTACCTGGTTTAGGCTGCATAAAGTTGCCTGTAGGGGAAGTAGCTCAGTTTAAAATCAAAGCTTGCAATTCAGAGAATCTAGCCTTGTGACTTTAAATTTGAAGTTTACATATGAAAGTAACACTGCTCTTCTTTTTGTAATGCCTTATTATTTTCTTTTTAAAAATTTATTAAAAAAAATTTTAAGGTGTATTTTTGAGAGAGAGAGAGAGAACACGAGCAGGGGAGAGTTCGAGAGAGAGGGAGACATAGAATATGAAGCAGGCTCCCAGGCTCTGAACTGTCAGCCCAGAGCCCGACATGGGGTTTCAATTCATGAACCACAGGATCATGACCTGAGCCGAAGTAAGACACTTAACTGACTGAGCTACCTAGGCACCCCTAAAAAATTTATTTCTATTCATTATTTTTAAATTGAAGTATAGTTGATATAGAATATTATGTTAGTTTCAGGTGTACAACATAGTGATTTGATATTTATATTTATTACAAAATACTCCCACAATAAGTGTAGTTAGCACCTGTTACACAAACTTATTATTTTTTTAAAGTTTATTTATTTTGAGAGAGAGTGCGTACATGAGCAGGGGAGGGGGAGAGAGAAATGGAGAGAGGAGTGAGCTCCAATACAGAGCTTAAACTCACAAACTGAGATCATGACCTGAACTGAAATCAAGAGTCAGATGCTTAACCAACTGAGCCACCCAGGCACTCTACCATACAAAATTATTACAATATTATTAACTATATTCTTTATGCTATACTTTACATTCTTGCAGCTTATTTATTTTATAATTCCCCTTTACTTGTTTAGCCCCAGTTTGTTCTGGCAACCACCAATTTGTTCTCTGTATTTATGAATCTGTTTCCGTTATGTACATTCATTTTTAAAACTCTGCATATAAGTGAAATCATATAGTATTTGTCTTTCTCTAACTTATTTCACTTATCCATGTTGTCACATATAGCAAGATCATTCCTTTTTATGGCTGAGTAACTTTCTTTACACACACACACACACACACATCTTCCATATCCATTTGTCTGTCGACGGACACTTAGGTTGCCTCTATGTCTTGGCTGTTATAAACAATGCTACAGTAAACATAGGGGTGCAATATATATTTTTGAATTGGTGTTTTCTTCAGGCAAATACCTGGAAATGGAATTAATGCATCCTATGGTATTTCCATTTTAAATTTTTTGAAGGACTGCCATACTGTTTTCCATAATGGCTACACCAATTTACATTCCCACCGACGGTGCGCCAGGGTTCCCTTTGTCCCATGTTCTCAGCAACACTTGTTATTTCATGGTTTTGTTTTTTTTTTTTTTGAAAATAGTCTTTCTGACAAGTGTGAGATGATAGCTCATTGTGGTCTTAATTTGCATTTTTCTGTTATTTAGTGATGTTGAGCATCTTTTCCTGTGTTTGTTGGCTAATTATATGTCTTTGGAAGAATGTCTATTCAGGCCCTCTTGCCCATTTTTTAATTGGATTGGTGTGTGTGTGTGGAGTGCAATGAGTTCTTTTTAACTTTTTTATTTTTATTTTATTAAGTTTTTAATTCCAGTGTAGTTAACATACAGTGTTATATTAGGTTCAGATGTATAATATAGTGATTCATCAGTTTTCTGCAATACTCAGTGCTCATTATGATAAACGTACTCTTTGATCCCCATCTCCTATTTCACCCATTCTCCTTTCACCTCCCCTCTAGTGTCTATCAGTTCGTTCGTTATAGTTAAGAGTCTCTTGGTTTGTCCCTCTTTTTGTTTCCCCCTTTGCTTGTTTGTCTTGTTTTTTAAATTCCACCTATGAGTGAAATCATATGGCATTTGTTTTCCTCTGACTTCACTGGGCATTGTACTCTCTGCTTTGAGTTTTTTAATATATTTTGGATACTAACCTTGTAGATATACCATTTACAAATACCTTCTCTCATTCAGTACATTTAGTAGGTTGCCTTTTAATTTTGCTGATGGTTCCCTTCTTTGTGCAAAAACCTCTTAGTCTGATGTAGTTTCAGTTGTTTATTTTTGCTTTTGTTGCCCTTGCCTGCCAAGACAGATGAAAAATATATTCTAAGACTGATGTAGAAGAGTTTACTCCCCATGTTCTCTTCTAGTTGTTTAACAGTTTTAAGTCTTTAATCCATTTTGAGCTTATTTTTGGGTATGGTGTAAAAGTGGTTTCATTCTTTTGCTTGTAACTGCCCTATATTTTCAGCACCATTTATGTAAGAGACTGTCTTTTCCTCATTGTGTACTTTTGCCTTCTTTGTCATGGATTAATTGACCACATAAACATGGGTTTATTTCTGAGCTTTCAGTTCTGTTCCATTGATCTATGTATCCATTTTTGTGCCAGTATCATACTGTTTTGATTACTGTAGCTTTGTAGTATGGTTTGAAATCAGGGACTCCAGCTTTGTTCCTCTTTCTCAAGATTACTTCCAGTATTTGGGGTCTTTTGTGTTTCCATACAAATTCTATGATTATTTGTTCTAGTTCTGTGAAAAATGCTATTAGTATTTTGATAGCGTTGCATTGAATTTGTAGATTGCTTTGGGTAGTAGGGACATTTTTAACAGTATTCTTTCGGCCCATGAGCATGGTCTATCTTTCCCTTTATTTGTGTCTTCACTTTCTTTCATCAGTGTCCTACTTATCAGAGTACAGGTCTTTTACCTCCTTGGTCATATTTATTCTTAGATACTTGATTCTTTTTGATGCAGTTATAAATGGTATTTTTCTTAATTTCTCTGCTAGCTTATTAATAGAGTATAGAAATCAGCAGATTTCTGTATATTAATTTTCTGTCCTGCAACCTTTACTAAGTTCATTTATTAGTTCTGATAGTTTCTTAGTGGAATCTTAAGAGTTTTTTTGTTTTATATATATATAGTATCCTGTCATCTGCAAATAGTGACTGGGCTGCAGCTGCTGTGGCTGCACTGGTGGGCGAAGCTGGCCCTGGCGAGGCTGGCCAAGAGGCCAGGCTGCAGCTGCCGCAGGCATGCTGGCAGGTGGGGTTAGTATGCAGTGTGACTGCCTGGGAGGCTTGGTGGCCACTCTCTTGGGCCTGCAGGTGGGTGGGGCTCCCTAGAGTAGGAGTCACTTTGGAAGGGCCCCTGCCAGGACAGTTGGGTGGGTTGGGGTGGTTCCACAGGGCAACACCAGGGCAGGGTGAGTGGTGCTAGGAAGGGAGAGTGTCAGAACTGGGGCCTGCTTGTGCTGAAGGAGGGTAAGAAAAATGGTGTGTGCCACCACTTCTATTCCTGGAAGAAGTTCCTGCAGATCTTTGTCCCTGTGGCACGCACCCCAAAATTAATAACCCTTCACATATAATCCAGCTGCTTTTCAAACTGCTGTCTTATCCTGGATCTTCGAGCAAGGAATGTTGTATACTGGCCTTTTAAGAACAGAGTCTTGGTTTCTTACAGCCTTCTGGCTCCCCCAAAGTTAAGCCAATTTAAAACCAGATGTTTCTGGGAGCTCATATTCCCAGTGCATATCTTCAGTGTGGGGCTGGAACGTCTTGCTTCTTGAGGAGGGCCTTCACATCTGTGAGATCTCTCCTGCTTGTGGCTTGCTGCATAGGTTTAGTTTCTGATTGTGTCTCTGTCCCTCCTACCATGTGGGTTTTTCTTTGTAGCTTTAGCTCTGGAAAAACTGTTCTGCTAGTCTCCAGGTTGTTCTCTCACAATGAGTTGCGGTACATGTAGTTGTGGCCCTGGTGCATTCCAGGGAGAGGTGAGCTCAGGAAACTCCTACTTGGCCATCTTCTCTGCCTCTATATATAATGCCTTAATCCTTTTTTTTCTTAAGTTTATTTAGAGAGTGAGAGCAAATGAATGAGCACAAGTGGGAAGGGGCAGAGAGAAAAGGAGAGAAACATTCCTGAGCAGTCTCAGCACTGCGGATTGGAGCCCAGCCCAGGCTTGATTCCACAGACTATGAGCTTATGACCTGAGCCAGTCTAGAGTCTGCCGCTTAACTGACTAAGCCACCCAGACGCCCCTATAATGCCTTAATTCTTTTAGTTTGTCTTTCTTGATTAAAAGTTTCAGGTATTTTTGTTCTCGAACTGCCTGTGTCTTTGGGACACCCAAGGACTCCACAAAATGTGTTTTTTTCTTTACACAAAGTTGATTTTTTTTTTTTTTTAAATAAGCCAAGTGGCTACAGGTCAGACCATGTCCTATATGCCTGTGAAATTTGGTTAAATTTATATAGCCATTTTCTCACCTTGGGATGAGCGTAAACTTTAATTTTTATTAAATATATATTTGAAAGAAAAACATTAGAAGATTGTGGTTTTCAAGTTCTGTTTTTGAAAACAGTATATTGGAAATTCTTGTTACAATAAGATATTTTTTGCCTAGATTGTTTAAATTATAAAACTGGCGGATATTATGAGGTCCGGAAAAATTTATTGAAACTATTTATCTGTGATACCTAGTAAATAGGTATTTTGAAGTAAGGTACAAATAATATTTAAATGTAATTCCTACAAAAAATAGTTAGAATATGTTGATAGTGATTCAACAAGAAATAGATTCTACGTGTTTATGTGTAATTTCTATATATTTTCATGTGTAATTACATATGTTTATCATTATATGTATGAATGATTGTGTACATGAGTATATACCTATATATACATGTGAATTTTTTTTCCAAACTAAAGTTTCAGGAAAAACACACTTCTCTTTACTGTGTGACATATCCTTTGATGCTTTCTCTTTTTAATGCTGGTCACAAAAACTAAATTGATTAACTGACCTATAATTTAAAAAAATAATTTCTTAGAAGTTTGCATTGAGATATTTATGAAATAATTTTTGACAGATTGACCTGATATCAGTCATAACCTTTGTGATATTATATATTTTGGACTTGGATTCACAATGGATTATACTATGATGAAGTTACATATTCACTTTGTAGAAAACAGTAGAAAAATTGATAGTTTATGAAGTATTTGGTAGTGTCTCATTAAGATTGCTAACATAGGAACTGGTTGAATCTAGGACACTGGGCTAGTTGTGGAGGCAGTATTTTTGTGAGATGATACTTACCTCTATAGAACATTTAAAAATTTTAAATGTACTTGACTTATACTTTCCTAAGTCTTCATGTTAGCCATATAAATTGAGTAAATCTGTGAATTGAGAAAGAATGTATTAGTGTAGCCTAAAGGCTAAATAATATAAGAAGAGGTGTGTGCTCTACCCGTTAGGCATCAATAAAATAATTATCCACATTAAAACAATAGAATAACAATGTTAACTATTTGTGATTCCAGTATTCTGCTGAGTATTTCTATTCTAACTTCAGAATATACTTTAGTTCTGGTGAATTATCTTTTATCTATTTACATGGTATTAAAATTTAAAAATATATTAATACTGATTTTTATGTTTTTTATAATAACATGTAATTAAGTTTTGAAAATGGCCTTGTAGTATTTTAAGAAGCCAATACATACAAGTTTTTCATGTGTAATTTTGCTTAAGTTATAGAAAAATTAAGCTGACCACTGGCTATATAATGTTAGATACAATTAATATAAGCCAGTAACTTACTACAGAGTTGTATCATCTCCACTTAAAGGAGTATCCATTGCTTACTATTGTATTTGAAGCTTTTCCTAAAATCCATAACACTGTTACTATAACGAAAACATGTTAGTAGATGCTTATTAAAATGCTTTGTTCCAGAATCAAGAAAAGCTAAGTGAAATTTAGAAGGATTTAATTGGAAAGTTACTTCAAGTGACTTGATATTAATAATTTTAATAGTATTCCCATATTCTGATAGTTTTCACAAATTGCAACATTGTGTTGCCATAAAGATGAGTTGTTTTTTTTTTTACTATTGTTTTGTTTTAAGAAAAACAAAGGAATAAAACTCTGTTAAAGAACTCCTAAATTATATCTTCACTGTTTTTTTAATCTTTTTTATTTTAAGTAGGCTCCACACCTGAAGTGTGCAGGCTTGAACTCACGACCCCTAGGGTCCAGAGTTGCATGCTCTACTGAGTGAGCCAGCCAGGTGCTGCAATATTTTCACTTTTTAAACTGATGTGGTTCATATTCCTAATTCTAGGATATTCTGTCCTGTATTCTTAAGTAAAAATTTTATTATCTTGAATTCTGTTAATGTAGAATTGTGAATAATTAAGATGTAAGCAGGAATAAAATTCTTTTGTACACTGTTGGGGGAAGGAGGAGATTGTTAAATAGATTAATTGATCTGAAATTAATCTCCCACCAGATCAACCCAGGAGACCTACTCTGTCATCCTTCTTCCTCCCGTCCCCAAATGTCTGTGGTAGAGAGAGGCAGTAATATGTTATGGAAAATCTCTACGTCAGTTAGGGTTGGCATGGCTGTAATTTCCCCAGGGGAGAGTTGGGGGAGTGTTGTTTACCTCTTCATCTCATACTTCTTGACCTGATTACCAACCTCCAGTGACCTTGCACCAGTAAACGATTTTACTTTAAAATGAATAGAGCTTAATCAGACAATAATTATTTAAATGATTATAAGGCAGTGTTTTGCGGAAGAGATTTTAGTAACTTGAGGTCTATATTTACCCTTCTGAAGACAAAATAGAAACTGCACTTAGTTACAACTTAAATTCACTTAAAAATGTATATAGTATAGTATCTTCTGGATTGTAAGCACTCAAGTGTTTTAGGAATCATTGGCATTTGAAATGATCATAATGTCTTTTATATATTTAAATATCACTGTATCCGTTTTTGCCAATGAGGCATTTTCCCTATCCATAAAATATGCGTGAATACAGTTACCAGAAATATAACTGTTAGCTTTAAATAAAGTTCTATCTAAAATCATAATATATCAGGAAATTGTTTTTGTACAGGTAAATGGTTGCAGTTTTGTGATGAAAACAAGAAAGCCCACAAATTTATTAAGGGTACAGTATTTAAAGCTACTTACAATACTAATGTTTTTACACTATTTAAAACCATCTGGCTTACTAACAAAGCTTTTTCCTGCATGCACTTCTTTATGCGTGAGATTTCCAAATGCTTTTAACGTTTAAGAAAACAATTAGCTACCTTATGTTACAAAGCTCAGTTATAACAGAATTTGTAGATATCTTGTTTTTGCTTTTAAAATGTATAGCACATTAGTAACAAAGTAGGTAAATTCCAGTAAATTCTCAGGTGATAAGTGATATTTTAAAGTGAACTTCACTGCGGAATTCAATATTTGAATCCCTCTTCCTGAGGAATGTTGTTAGTATGAATTATTAAATATCTTGGATTGATTTAGGAAGAAGAATTTGGGGCTGATGATTCTTATTCTGAACATGGAGCACAGTACAATCAGACCCACCTAGAGATGATGGAAAACGAATTGGCTGGCAAACAACATGAGATTGAAGAGCTGAACAGAGAACTAGAAGAAATGAGAGCCACCTATGGAACTGAAGGGCTACAGCAGGTGTGCTTACTTTATGTGGCTTTTGTTTTGTTACAAAAACAGGAAATCTGAATGCCAGTGTATGTACATCCTTTAAAGATGAGGTTTTTAAGTCGTAACTTAAGATCACTCATAGTATTTGTTTTTTTAATTTTTTTTTTTTTAACATTTATTCATTTTCGACAGAGACAGAGCATGAGCTTGAGGTGGGGTGGGGAGAAAGAGAGAGAGAGAGAATATGAATGAGAATCTGAAGCAGGCTCTGGGCACTGAGCTGTCAGCACGGAGCCTGATGTGGGGCTTGAACTCACGGACGCTGAGGTCATGACCTGAGCTGGACACTTAACTAAGTTGGACACTTAACCAACTATGCCTCACATAATATTTGTTCTTATACTTATCATAAACAACCTTGCTTAACACTAAGATTCCATGAACAGGGGTAATAGAATCTGAAATCTTTTATTTAACTTTATGAGATAGCTAGGCTGAAATCACTTCAGTAGAATAAATGTTTTTTGTAATTAACCTGAGAGAAAATATGGTGCAAACCACATCAGAATATCATGACTTATACTCACTAAAAATGTCAACAAGTCCTTGTAAAGGGACCTCTTGTGGTTCAAATGACATCTGTTGTTTGCGGCAGTCAGTTATGAAAACAAGGTGAAAAAGACCATTGATGAAGATGACAGAATACATCTTAGTTTCATCCTCTACAGGAACAAGTGAGAATTGAACATGTCTATGATGATGTTGCCTAGGAACAGATTGGGGCATCCTTGAATATAAAGGCATTTGTCCTTCTAGAAGCAGATAATCGATAAGTTAGACCTAGTGTATTTTGTTTATTCAGGTAATTTTTTTTAAGTTGATATGGAAGTAAAACCAGTTTCTGCAAGATAATTTTTTAAATATGAATAAGATTGCTTACAAATTAAAACCTGCCAGTACATCTAGTGTATTTTTGAATCGTTACCTCTACTCATAATCAGGGGCACCTGGGTGGCTCAGTCGGTTAAACATTTGACACTTGATTTTGGTCATGATCTCATGGTTCATGGGATTGAGGCCTGCACCATGCTCCAGCCTGACAGCATGGAGTCTACTTGGGATTCTCTCTCTCCCTCTCTCTGTCCCTGCCCTACTCACACACACTCCCACACGATCTCTCTCTCTCTAAAAATAAATAAACTTAAAAAAAAAAATAAGTCTAACACTTAACTGTTTTCACTGATGTCTTTTAGTTACAAGAATTTGAAGCTGCCATTAAACAAAGAGATGGCATCATAACCCAGCTTACTGCTAATTTACAACAAGCAAGAAGAGAAAAGGATGAGACAATGAGAGAATTTTTAGAGCTGACAGAACAAAGTCAGAAATTACAGATTCAGTTCCAGCATGTAAGTATAACTAATAGAACAAAATTTATTAGATTTTTGGTAATGAATTTTTAAAAAAATGCTCACGATTTTCAGAACCAATTTAAACTTGCTTTATAATGTATCATGTTGGAAAAAATAGTGAACACCTGTTATTATGTTAACGAAGAATTTAACTAGTTCTTGTGTGGTTTCTTTCTCTTATTTTCTTTGTTTTTCCTTGTCTGTATACTGAAAGCCTACACAATCTTTTAAGTCTGATGGGTGGATTTTTGCAGAAATAAACATGTAGCCACATCCTACATTTGCCAACCCTGGTATGATTTTATTTTATTTTCTAAAATGGTAACTAGACAGAATATATTCCATTTACCTTTCATCAGAGCCATAAAAATGTAATTGTATTAATCATGGTTTCTGATGGCAGATACAGAAAATAATTTGAGATAGGTTAAGCAAAAGGGAGAAATTTAATGTAATACAGGCTTATATTACAGAATTCAAGGTGGAAATACAACCAGGCCTCTGAAGGGGATTGGAATCAGAAATGAGAAGGACATCAGGAATCCAGGAAGTACTGTCTTTCAGGCCCTATTTCTTTCTGTAGGTCTGCCTTAGTCTTCCCTATTTTACTAGGCTTTCTCTGCTTTGTTATGGAATCTTACTGTTCAGCTTGGATAATGTGCCCATACTCATCTAATAAGCCATGACAGCATGTTTAATGGAGTTTCAAGCCTATGAATATAGCAAATTTCCCAGAGAGCAGTTGTGAGCTGAGTAATGTCCCCAAAGATGTCTGTTCCCTAGTGCAGTCACTTCAGAATTTAACTTGGGGGTTTCATTCTGTTTTTAAGTTACAGGCTAGTGAAACTCTGAGAAACAGCACTCATAGTAACACAGCTGCAGATTTGTTACAAGCCAAACAACAGATCCTCAGTCATCAGCAACAGCTGGAAGAACAAGATCATTTATTAGAAGATTATCAGAAAAAGAAAGAAGACTTCAAAATGCAAATTAGTTTCTTACAAGAGAAAATCAGAGCATATGAAATGGTATGTTTATTCTAAGGAAGTTAGCCAATGTACAGCAGCTTTATAACTGAAATTTTATGCAAGTATTTATCTTTTTGTGTTATATACATGAGTTACAAAATTTCATAATTAAGAAATGCTCTCTATATAAAACAACTTATTTGAAAAGCAATTGGGAGTCTTAAAATAATAGTTGTTAAGATGATACTCATTACTGAGTTCCTTGGAAGTAAGTGATCAGCCTACGTTAAAGTGAATTCTCAGGTGAATCTAAATTTATAAGCATAATTAACATTCTTTTTTTCTTTTCATCTATAAGTATGTCTACTCATTTTAGCAATGGTTATGAAAATCTAAAAATATTTCCAAGACAAAATGAAATTTTATGCATTTTAATTATCAAAAAATACAGTAGATTCTCTTTTCATGGTAGTTATGTTTTTTATAAGGTTGTGTGGAATACTTATGTAGCAAATAAGTAGTAATGGGGAAAAGGGGGGATATATATAACTCATATATTTATATTTGTTTTATGTGTGTAACACATGTATGTATATATATGTATGTAAATATGTGCATTTGTGTGTTTATACACATGCACACATATATCCTACAGAATATATTAGTGTATACATATATACATACACACACATAACCTGTCTCATAGATTATAATCTTAAATCCTGAAAGGCACTCATCTCTGTAGATGATATTTTATTTATTTTTCAAAAGAGAAAATGGGGTCCGCAAGTGTTAAGTGACTTGACTGAGGGTGCCCTGCTGACACTTGTCAAGAGTTGTGACTCAAACCCATACAGCTGGCCCAGAGCCATATTTCTTGTGTACTGCACTGCCCCCTCTTGTCTCCGTTCTCTTCACCATTCATGCTTTCCTAATGAGGTCTGGCTTCATAAGGGAAGTGACTCAGGGTAGGCTTTAGGAGGAGATATTTGACACAGGTGTGTAAGTTGGAATAACCTCTCTGTAATTAGATTTTATTTTCTCAGCAATAGGCATGTGCGGCACATAGTAGATACTCAGCATTCATTGGGTAAATAAGCAAATACATTATGAATCTGAACTGATAGAGATAGGAAGGACATTTAGAGAGTAGAGTGTACATAAAGTCCCAGGACAACAGATGTTAAATATATATAGGTAGCAAAAAATAGTTTAACCAGAAATAGTCTTTGAAAGTCAGCCTTTATAGGGGCGCTTTGGTGGCTCAGTTGGTTAAGCGTTCAACTTTGCCTCAGGTCATGATCTCACGGCTTGTGAGTTCAAGCCCCACGTCAGGCTCTGAGCTGTCAAAGTCTGTTTCAGATTCTGGTCTCCCTCTGTTGTCCTGCTCCACCCTCCCCCCACTGGCGCTCTGTGTCTCTTTCAAAAATAAAACATTAAAAAATGTTTTTAAAAGTGAGCCTTTATACAAATATTTTCAACATGTATAATATGAAATGAAGCAGCAAAGATAAACATTTCTTGGGGAGCCTGGGTGGCTCAGTCGGTTGAGTGTCTCAGTTTGATTCAGGTCATGATCTTGTGGTTCGTGGATTCCAGCCCTATGTCGGGTTCTGTGCTAACAACTCAAAGCCTGGAGCCTGCTTTGGGTTCTGCGTCTTCCCCCTCCCCTGCTCATGCTTGGTCTTTCTGTGTCTCTAAAAAATAATAAACATTTAAAAAATTAAGACAAAGAAAGTGAGCCTTTACAGGAGGAAAGAGTAGAAGGATAGTCTAGGCCTCATTATAAGAGCCTAGAAATTGGATTTTGTTGTATTATAGTCAGCAGGCAGTATTATTTGAAAGTATTTAAATTTCAAATCATTATTTTATTTTTTAACATTTATTTATTTATTTATTTGGAGAGTGAGAGAGACAGAGTACACAAGCAGGGGAGCAGCAGAGGGAAGGAGAGAATCCCAAGCAAGTTCTGCGTTGATTCTGCACCTGAACAGAAATCAAGGGTCAGACGCTTAACCAACTGAGCCACTCAGGTGCCCCAAATAATTCATTTTCATTGGGGAAACCCTTTGTTTATTTGAATGCTAGCAGAATACTTTTTTTTTTTTAAGTTCATTTATTTTCAAAGAGAGAGAGAGCACATGCAAGCAGTGGAAGGGCAGAGAGAGAGAGGGAAAGAGCAAGCATCCCAAGTAGGCACCTTGCTGTCAGCGCACAGCCGGATGCGGGAGCTTGATCACACAAACCTGAGAGATCGTGGGATCATGACCTGAGCTGAAATCAAGAGTAGGATGCTTAACCGAATGAGCCACCCAGGTGCCTCTGTTAGCAGAATACTTTTATATTATCAGTCTGTCTTTTAATTTGTTTTCCTTTATTTTTGAAACAGAGCACAGACAGGGGAGTGACAAAGAGAGAGGGAGACACAGAATCCAGAGCAGGCTCCAGGCTGTGAGCTGTCAGCACAGAGCCCAATGTGGGGCTCCAACTCACAAGCCATGATATCATGATCTGATCGAAGTTGGATGCTTAACTAATTGAGCCACCCAGGCACCCCAATTATTAGTCTCTTCTTTATTATGTATATATTTTTAAATTTCTCTTTTCTTTATTTTTATTTTTGATTTTGAATGATTCCCCCTGAGCAGTAGTTCCGTCATATCAGCTGAGGGACTAGAGCATTGGGGTGATAGTTGAAACTGTCATGATGATTACAGCCTCATTCTCTTTGCCCCTAATATTCTGAACTTCCCATGGTGCAGTGGTCACAGCAAGAAGTATATTATTCCCCACTCTCTCAAGTCTGTTTCTAAAAATAGAGGGATTGTATCTTCAACCACAGGGCTGTCTTTTGTAACACAATAAACAGTACTAAGAAAAATGAACAATGAATTTATATTCTTTAATAGTTGAATGAAGAATTCTTGTTGTTTGCAGTTATATCACATGTTGGAAAATTTTGAATTAAGTGACACTGTTTTCTGAGGTTTCCTACCCTCTGAATAGAAAATCAGAAAATGGAAGTATTAACAGATGTTAATATTTTCAAGACTAAGTACTTATTTAACAGTTCAACTGAAATTGACCTCTGTGAACTAATTTTATTTTCTTGTAGGTTCCAAATGCCTTTTAGATACTTTCTAGTATATAAATGTATTTATTCCATTTGTATATAGCACAGTGTGTGTAAAATACATTAATACTTTCATTTTCTTTTAGTTTCACACATCTTCTGTGAGGTAGAAGAAATAATATTTTACAGATGAAAACACTGAGATTTAAGAAATTAAAGTGACTTAAATGTCATATTACAATACAAAAGTCGGAAGGCTCAGCATTTGATAATAACTTATGATGACATTGGATAGAATATGTGATACCAAGAAAAAAGCTGATAGGATTTTCTCAGAAAGGTTCATAGGATACCATTCATTACCTTAGTTAATTTATATAGTTCATATTCTGGCCTTTGACTTGGGCCTTTTAACTATAGAGAATAAACTGAGGGTTTTTTGAGGGGCAGTGTATGAGGGGATGGACTAAATGGGTGATGGACATTAAGGAGGGCATTTGTGGTGATGAGCACTGGTGTTATATGTAAGTGATGAATCACTAAATTCTACTCCTGAAACCAAAAGTACACTATATGGTATCTAACTTGAATTTAAATGAAATCTTGGAAGAAAAAATAAGTCTGATTATTATCTTCTATCATCTGAGACTTGAGCTATCTCAGAGGTACGTTCATATTTTCCAAGTTCAAGAGGCTAAATGTTTAAAATAAAAAAAAAAAAAAAAAGGGGGGGACGCCTGGGTGGCTTAGTCGATTAAGTGTCCGACTTTCACTTAGGTCATGATCTCGCGGTTCGTGGGTTCGAGCCCCACGTCGGGCTCTGTGCTACCTGCCAGCTCAGAGCCTGGAGCCTGTTTCAGTCTGTGACTCCCTCTCTCTCTGACCCTTCCCTGCTCATGCTGTCTCTCTCTCTCCTAGAAATAAAAAAAAATAAATAAAAATAAAAATTAAAAAAAAGAGACTAAATGTTTAAATCTTGAAGATAAGATTATTAATTTACAGTGAGAAATGATTATCAAAGGGATCTGCATACTTCAGGTTGATTGGATTTTTCTTTCTATGGGCAAATGAAATTTGAAAAACCAAATAATAGAAAGTTATTTAGTGAGCATGAGATCAAAAGACATTAGAGGAATCAAATGTAGCATTATGCTACGATAACCTGATGTGTCTATCTCACAGTAGGAAAAGTCATGCCTGTGGGTGAAATTCTTAAATTCTGTTTGCCAAATATAACCCCTTACATTGCTTTCTGTGTTAGGTATGATTTTCCCATTTGGATCAGAATTCTCAGTCTCACAGCACCTGGACTGTGCTGGAATGTGCACTGCCAACATTTCTGTCTTGACACCTTCCTTTTTCTAGGCTTTGACACTTTTTATTTAGATATAATAATAAATCCATTCAAGGTGCCTTTGACTCCTCTTGGCCTTAGGACTCCTAACTCATTTAGGTGATTTTACTTGCCTACTTGCATTTGTTCCATTCTGTGAATTAACTTTCTTTGTACTTGGTTCCTCAGCCCTTAAATATTTAGGCAACTAAGTAACAGAGGCTAAACTTTGTTTCTAGGGCTTTTGCTTAACTCCCTTATGTGATAACACTCTTAAGGTGATTATAAATATGCCTTGGCCTGTGTCCTAGGCTTAGGGTTATATACAGATCCAAAATAGAGTCCCAGGTCAGAAGTAGAAAAAAATCTGCCCTGCTTTCAAATTTCTCTTCAAACCCAAAGTTTAGGGCCAAGTTGATTTGCCATAAATGATGAGGTTGTTTTGCATGTCACTTGAAGTTCAGCAACTTATGTGTTGGATATCCCTAAAATTTCTGATTTACTTAGCCACAGGAATGAAATTAAGGCAGACCCATAAGAACTGTTTTTGTTGTTTTGGTCTTTTCATAGCATTTGCCCATCAAACACCTTCAAGTCACTAGAATACATGGAAGGAATCTAGATTTATTTTTACTACTTTCTTCTAGAACTGTAAAGAGTATATAGTACTATAGCTATAGAAAATATTAAGTACTTAGAATGTTTGTTAATAAGAAAGATGAAAATATAATGGTTTAGACATTTTAATCTTATTAAATTTGAAATTAATGTTTTTAACCATAGCAGTGTAAGAAAAATTTCTTTTTTCCAGGAAGACCAATGCTGCTGTAGTGTTTGCTCAGTAGTAGTGTTGGGTACACAAGTCTTGTCTCATTGGCTTGGGAAAAACTGAAGGGAAGCCTAACAGTTACTTTTTATAGAATTATTGTAAAAACAGACTTCTCTCAATATTTCAGTATTGAGGTTAAACAGTGTAAGTTGCCAGGAACTAAAAATGACATTTTTATATTTTCATGTTTTTCTTTCTAAAGGAACAAGATAAAAAAGTAGAAAGCTCAAATAAAGAAATAAAAGAAAAAGATGCAATCATTGAAGAACTAAAAGCAAAAATAATAGCAGAAGAAAAAAAAACTCTAGAGCAAATGGATAAAATCATAGCCACTGATAAATTACTAGAAGAATTACAAGAACAGGTTGTACAAAAGAACCAAGAGATTAAAAATATGAAATTAGAGCTAACTCATTCCAAGCAAAAAGAAAGACAGTGTTCTGAGGAGATAAAGCAGTTAATGGGGACAGTTGAAGAACTTCAAAAGAAAAATCATAAAGATAGCCAATTTGAAACTGATATTCTACAAAGAATGGAACAAGAAACGCAAAGAAAGTTAGAACAGCTTCGGGCAGAGCTGGATGAAATGTATGGGCAGCAGATAGTACAGATGAAACAGGAATTAATCAAACAACACGTATCACAGATAGATGAACTTAAAATACAGCATAAAGGAGAAATGGAGAATGCTTTAAGATCATATCCAAGTATTACAGTTAATGAAGATCAAATAAAAGTAATGAATATGGCAATAAATGAACTGAATATAAAACTGCAAGATACTAACTCTCAAAAGGAAAAACTCAAGGAAGAATTAGGAGTAATTTCAGGAGAAAAGTCTACTCTACAGAGACAGCTTGAAGACCTTTTTGAAGAATTGAGCTTTTCAAGGGAACAAATTCAGAGAGCTAGACAGACAATAGCTGAACAAGAAAGTAAACTCAGTGAAGCACATAAGTCCCTTAGTACAGTGGAAGATTTGAAAGCTGAGATTGTTTCTGCATCTGAATCCAGAAAAGAACTAGAATTAAAGCATGAAGCAGAAGTTACAAATTACAAGATAAAACTTGAAATGTTAGAAAGGGAAAAGAATGCTGTATTAGACAGAATGGCTGAATCACAAGAAGCTGAATTAGAGAGGCTGAGGACACAGCTTCTGTTTAGTCATGAAGAAGAACTTTCCAGACTGAAAGAAGATTTAGAAATCGAACATCGAATAAATATTGAGAAACTTAAAGATAACTTAGGCATTCACTATAAACAGCAGATAGATGGCTTACAGAATGAAATGAGTCAAAAGATAGAAACCATGCAGTTTGAAAAAGACAGTTTGATAACCAAGCAGAATCAATTAATTTTGGAAATTTCAAAGCTAAAAGATTTACAGCAGTCCCTTGTGAATTCAAAGTCAGAAGAAATGACCCTTCAAATCAATGAACTTCAAAAAGAAATTGAAATACTCAGGCAAGAAGAAAAGGAAAAGGGTACACTCGAACAAGAAGTTCAAGAATTACAACTTAAAACTGAATTGTTGGAGAAACAAATGAAGGAAAAAGAGGATGACCTTCAAAAAAAATTTACACATCTTGAAGCAGAGAATAGCATTCTTAAAGATGAAAAGAAAGCTCTTGAAGACATGTTGAAAATGTGTACTCCCGTTAACCAAGAAGAAAGATTAATTTTCACCGACTCCATTAAGTCCAGGTCCCAAGACTATAAATGGCAAAAAGAAATAGAAGTACTTACAGAGGAAAATGAGGTCCTCAAAAAACAGTGTATTCAGCTAACTGAAGAGATTGAAAGGCAAAGGAACACTTTTTCATTTGCTGAAAAAAATTTTGAAGTTAACTATCAAGAGTTACGGGAAGACTATGCTTGCCTTCTCAAGGTAAAAACTGATTTAGAAGACAGCAAAAACAAACAAGAAGTAGAGTATAAAAGTAAGCTTAAAACACTTAGTGAAGAGCTTCATCATTTGCAAAGAATAAATCCAACTATGGTGAAAATGAAAAGTTCAGTTTTTGATGATGACAAAACTGTTATAGGAGAACCCTTGGAAACTGGTGAGGTTGTTGAGAAAGACACAACAGAACTAATGGAAAAACTTGAGGTAACCAAGCGAGAAAAATTAGAACTGTCACAGCGGCTGTCTGATCTTTCTGAACAATTAAAACAGAAACATGGGGAGATTAGTTTTCTGAGCGAAGAAGTTAAGTCTTTAAAGCAAGAGAAAGAGCAAGTTTTATTGAGATGTAGAGAGCTAGAAATCATCATTAATCATAATAGGAAAGAAAATGTAACTTTGTGTGATGTTCCAGTAGACTCTCTGAAAGATGGAATTGTGACAAAGACAAGCAAGGATTCTGGAGACTCAGTTTCTAAAATAAATAAAGATTTTGGTGAAGAATCAAAAATAATGGAGGGAGATAAAATTCCTTTGGAAAATAGGGCTGTTGAAAAAGAAGGCAAGCAAGAACAGTTGTTTTTGGATCACTTGCCGTTAGTGACAAATGGATCATCCCTTGGGACAACCGAACCAAGTAGAAATGATAAACTTCAGTGGGAACTCAGTGTACTTAAATCAGAGAAGGTATGTTTACTTATTTATATATGTTAAAGCACAGTGAAAATGTACATTTCACACAAATAATGTTTTCATCTTCCTAAAACCTAAATCTTAAAAGTGAATGAAAGGGAACCCTGTAATGTAATTCTCATTTGGGGCTCTCGTCTATCATTGACTTTATCTATTTTTACTTAGCACGACTTTTGATATTGGGGTAATGAATTTGAGCCCCACATAGGGCATAGAGATTACTTATCTATTTTTTCTTAAGCATTGTTGCCTTTCAGTTAATTTATGTTACATATTCTGTTCAGGAAATAAAACATAGTAATGGTTTCACATTTTCTTTGGGAACGCAAGAGTTTGAATACCTTTGTTGTGAATCTGAGTTTTTAAAAAGGTTTTTTTGTTAATATTTTGCAATTAGAAAGCTTGATTTCAATATTTTGTTTCATATTAGTATTTTCAAAGTTCAAAGTTTAAAAATTAACTCTTAAACTTTTTAGTACTTTATATAGTTGATATTCAGTAGTTATAAAACCATAAAAAAAAATCTCAAGTCCCAAGGTTTTCCCCAAGTACTGAAAAGCTGAAGGGGGTAAAAAGTGTTCATTCTACTTATAACTAAAGAATGCATAAGGAATAATAATAGATTGTATTTACTATTATGTACGTAAAAGAAAAGAATGCTGTATTATACAGTCTAATAGAGTTAGATTATAATAGCTACTATTATACGTAATAGCAGATGTTACATATGTATTAAATATAATAAAAATAGATATGTAATAATAGATTACTCCTGACCAATATACAGTTTGAGAGATACTAATATTAGAAGTAACTGGAAAATTCCACAGAGCACTTTGTGTAATGTTGCTAAATAAGGCTTTAATTTTCTTCATTTATGCAGCACATATTTATCAAATGTCTAGCTAGGTATAGGGAGTATAGTAACAAACAAGAGAAAGATTTCCTGCTCTCAAAGAGCAGGGATATATTCTTGTGAGGGAGGCAGACAATAGACGAGGAAGCAAGTGGAGTAGTTATAAATGGTGATAAGTCCTATCAAGAAAATAAAGCATAATGTGATATAGATTGATGGGTAGTGGTAGTGACAACTTTAAATAGGGAAAGTCTCTTAGAAGAATTGACCTTAGAGCTGAAATCTGAATAATGAGGAGGAGCCTACCACATGCAAGTTGGGACAATTGTGAAGACCTGGGTGAGTTGGAAGAACCAAATGAAGATGTGTTTAGTTGAGTTTGAAAGCAGGAGAGTGGAAGGAAAAATGTTTGAAGAAGAAAGAAGAGACTAGATCTTGGAGAGCTTTACAGAGTTTTTAAGAAGTTGAGACTTTATTCTATACACAATAGAAAGCCCCTGGAAGATTTTCTCTTTTTACTTCTAATAAATACAGGTCTTTTGATGGAATTACATTATGATAAATCTCTTGTAAATTGAAATCTCTTAAATTGAAAATGAAGATAATGCACTTACCCTGCTGAACATCATAGCTTAACCTAGTCTACCTTAAACATGCTCAGAATACTTATATTAGCTTATATAGGGTTGGACAAAATCATCTAACACAAAGCCTATTTTAAAATAAAGTGTTGATTATGTCATGTAATTATTGAATACTGAAAGTAAAAAACAAAATGGTTGTCGACACACATGGGTGGCTCAGTCAGTGAAGCATCCACCTTCGGCTCAGGTCATGGTGTCACAGTTTGTGAGTTTGAGGCCTGCGTCGGGTTCTGGGTTGACATCTTGGAACCTAGAGCCTGCTTTGGATTCTGTGTTTCCCTTTCTCTCTTTCCATCTCTCTGTCTCTTTCTCTCAAAAATAAACATTAAAAAAATAAAAGAATGATTGTAAATGTATTGGTTCTTCATCCTAGTGATCATGTGGCTGACTGGGAGCTCTGGCTCACTTGCTGCTGTCCAGCCCCACAAGAAGTGCCATACTGCATATCACTAGCCTGGGGAAAGATCCAAATTAGAAATTTGAAGTATAGTTTCCTACTGAATGTGTATCACTTTTATACCATTATAAAGTCAAAAAATCCTGGGCCATAAGTTGTAGACTGTATATGCACATTTATGATCTTATATCAAAAATAAAGATATTTTACATTTAATAACTTATAGTTTAAATATTCAAGTTGCATAATGTTAATGCTTCATTATTAAATGCCGTGTTTTCAAACACATAATGTGATTTTAATTCAATTATTCTTACAAGGCAGAGAAAATTTAAATTTTCTAAAAAGATTTAATTGGGAGTGAATTTGAAGCTGTCAAAATGATCAGATTTTCTCAGTAAGAATTTTACTTTCTCTTCTAAAAACATTTTCAGTGACATTCAGATACCCTCTCCTTGACATTAACTTACATGAAGTAAAGAGAAGCAAACCAGTAAATCCCTTCCCAGTTGTCACTTCCATGACAAACCCCCTTACTGGTGGAGAGGAGAGTAAACTGTGTGTGTGTGTGTGTGTGTGTGTGTGTGTGTGTGTATAAAGAAGCTCACAGAAGAAATAGATAATTTTATATAACAGTAACACCTACACGCAATCTATATATGCTTAGAAACAGTGCTAAGTCCCCCCAGAATACATTACTCTTGGACGAAATTAACTGGCTAATAAACATGAAAAGGTACTTTCAACCTTATGAGTCTCACAATAAAATGTGTTGATATGGGGATATGAGTTCTCACATATGCCATTAATGTCAGTGTAAATGGGTACAGTTACAGAAAACATAATTTGGTAAAACTTAATACATTTAATGTACATTATCGATGACCCTGCAGAACCATTTTTAGGTTGTTCTCAGTTTGGTCCCTGACTAGCAGTATCAGCAGCACTTGAAAACAGGTTAAGATTAAAGTTTTGGGCCCCCACACCAGACCTCCTAAACCAGAAGCTCAGGGAAAGGGCCCAGCAGCCTGTTTTAATAAGCACTCCAGGGTATTCTGGTGCCTGCTAAAAGTTTGTGAACCACTTTATGAGGGAAATTGGTATATTTGTACAGGAGCATATCTAAGAATTTAGTGCAGTATTTTTGAAATACCAAAATATTAAAAGTAATCCAGTTGATCTCCATGAAGGAAATTGACAAACTGTGGTGTATTGACGTATACTATACCACAGTTAAAATAACCTCTATTTACATGGCTAGATCTCCATATATTGTATGAGAAAAATGATTTACAAAATAAACACCATTTTTCACCATTTATGTAAATTCTTAAAACATAAAATATATATTGTTTACATGTACTGAAAAGTGATAATGCAAGAAAAAGAGTGGACTTGTTGCAAATGTATGACAATAATTGCCTCTGGGGAAGGAGGAATGGGAACATAGTGGATTAAATTTTATTTATGTTTGCTTTCTAAACCAAAAAAGTATGTACAAAAGAGAAAAATGGGGAAAAAAACAAAATGTATTTATTTATTTGGGTTGTGAGTACATTTATTACATTATTTTCATTTCTCTATATTTAAAATATTTTTATTTTTATTTTTTAAATGTTTATTTTTAGAGAGCGTACACGAGTGGGTGAGGGGCAGAGAGAGGGGGTAGAGAGAGAATCCCAAGCAGGCTCATGCTTTCAGCGCAGAGCCTGTTCTGAGGCTCAATCTCACAAACTGAGATCATGACCTGAGCTGAAATCAAGGGTTGTATGCTTAACCAGCTGAGCCACCCAGGCACCCCTAAAACATTTTCAAATGATGAGGCAGGCCATGCTACTACTAAACCATCTATCAAAGCTTACCATGAAGTTGAGGTAATGGCAGTATTGTGCTACTTTCTTTGAAAAAGATAGGTATATCAATGCAACAGAAAGAAGCAAGAAAAAAATTAGACACCTCTTATATGAAGTTTTGAACTGTGATTTCATGTATTTCCCCCGTGAAGTCAGTATATGCAAAAAATAGAAGTTATTTTAAAATTTTAAGTCATTTAAAAATATTCTAATGTGTATATATATTTTCACTTCAAGAATGATTTAAGGCTACAGATGGAAGCTCAGCGTATATGCCTCTCACTGGTTTATTCAACTCATGTGGATCAGGTTCGTGAATATATGGAAAATGAAAAAGATCAAGCTCTTCGTAGTCTTAAGGAGGAGCTTATTTCTGTTCAAGAGGAAAAGATAAAGGAACTTCAGGAAATACACCAGCAAGAGCTACAGAATATAAAAACAAAAGAAACCGGTAAGTGGCTTCTAAAAAAACTGTAAGTACTATAAAACAAGTAAATATCACTTATAGCCCACCATTCCATTATTCTGTCCTTGTGTTAGAACCCATAGAGGAAAGTAACTGTATATCCCAGTCCTGGATTCATTTGTTCATATAATCACTGCATATTTTTTTAAGTGCTTGGGAAATCTAAAATCACCGAATCATTTTCTCATAGTTGTAATCAAGTGGGAAAGCAATATAAAATAAACTCTTAGAAAACAATAGATCAATTTCCATCATAGAAAAATGACTAGAAAGAATGGAAGAAGAAAGGAGAAAAGATTCATACTTTCTGGGAAGAAGAATAGAGTTAAGATGCAGGCAGGGGTAGGGAGGTTGGGATTTTAGGGAAGGTTCCTGAGTGTTAAACATAGAGGTGTGAGAGATTGTAGCTATTTTGGAGAATGAGAGTTCAAGTTACATGAGAAAGTAGGGGTGGGGGGAGATAAAGCTGTTAAGATTGACAGGAAAGGTTTTGTAGACTCTGACTGAACTATGTTTAAGCTTCATGCTGTATGAGATAAGACCTGTAAGATTTTAAGTAATGAGAGTAACAGTAAAATTTTATTTTGAGGTAACACCGTGAGGCAAATTAAGGGAGGTGATTAGTTCTGGGAAGACCAGTTAAGCAACTTGGGAGGTAATTCTGCTAACAATAAGAGGCTGAATAAAATGTCATTGAGGATGGAAAAGAGAGTCAAAGAAGTAGGCTATAGTCTGCAGCTAATATTAGGAGGAAAGGGGGAAAAATTGAGAGTGACCCAAAAGTTTCTAGCTTGGGTAACTGGATTGAAGGTGACTCTAGTCACTAAGTGTATGCAGAGCAAATCTGTGGGAAGAATAGTAAACATATGGAGTTAAAAATACCATCTGACTTTTTAAAAAAGAGTTGTCTAGTAGCCAGTTAAAAATAGAAGTCTGAAATGCCAGAGGTTTAGGCTCAAGGTAAAGATTTGGAAATCAAAAGATAATTTGAGGCCACAGAAAGAATGAATTGTCCTAGAAGACTGCAGAGTGGCCACTGGGAGAAGCAACAGCATAGGAGGAATCTGAAGTAGAAGACAACTTGTAGTTAGCTTTTGTCTCTAGTAATTAATCACTCTATTAACTAGATTTCCTCTGTTCAAAACATCTCTAGGTTTTCACCCTTGAGAATGAGGTGGTTCTTAAGTTCGTCTGGTTGCTCTGTTGAACAGAGTAGAATTTAATGGGTGGCTCACATATCATATTTTCCACTTCAGGAGTTCTTTGGGTTCGAATGTAATAAGATTTTAAGCATGTATTATTTTTATTGATATCCTCTTTAGATATAATCTGTCCAGTGATTTTTCAACTATAAGTTAATTAATGGATCCACTAATGGTTGATGAAGTTAGTAATGACCAGCATGGGTTTTTTTTGTTTTGTTTTGTTTTTTAATGTTTTTTTATTTATTTCTAGGAGAGAGAGAGACAGCGTGAGCAGGGGAGGGTCAGAGAGAGAGGGAGTCACAGACTGAAACAGGCTCCAGGCTCCGAGCTGGCAGTCAGCACAGAGCCCGACGCGGGGCTCAAACCCACAAACCGCGAGATCATGACCTAAGCGAAACTCAGACGCTTAACCGACTAAGCCACCCAGGCGCCCTGACCAACATGTTTTTCAATAAATAAAAGTACAGTAGAACAGAAACATTAAAAGTGTATAGCATGTAGAAGAGTAATGATTTGTGAAATTCTAGTTTAAGTTTTCCATGGATGTGTATAATAGGTTACAATATATGACGTATTGCGGAGTTGTAAAATTTTTAAGTCACCACTTTATACCATTTTGTAGGATATAAACTGAGACTGTTACAAATTATCTGAGACCATTAACAATGAGCAGTAGAAAATAACTTTTTAAGAAAGACTTTAAAACTAATCTTATTGTAAGGGAGGCTTCCATTTGACATAGGTTTAAGATGATAATAGTTCTTCAGTATATAAATTAAATGTTTAATGCAGTGTCTGTTCTGTTAGGTGGTGATGTGAAGCCTTTACAGATGCTCATAGGAAAACTACACAGGGCAGTGTCTGAAGAATGTTCTTATTTTACACAGGTAAGATATTAAAAAGTACTTTTAGACAGGAAATGCTATATACTTCAGAGCTTCACTTAGAAAATATTCCTGAGTTTTTAAGTTTAAAATGAGCACTTAAATGTTTTCTGATAATCTTTTGAAACAAGATATAGAGGCAAATTATCTCAGAAGTAGAACAGACAAAAGGTGTACCTAACACAGAAAACATTGGACCAAGAGAAACCAGAAAAAAGTCTGTTTCCTGTCCCTGCCAACTTTGGTGGTTGAGTGTATCTGATGACTTACCTGGGGAGATTGCACAAGACCATTGAGATAGGATTTCACACTTCAGATTGCCAAAGTCTAGAAACTCTAATTATGCCAAGTACAATTATATTTGTGAAGGTGGAGTGAAATAGAAGCTCTTATACACTCTTAGTAGAAATGTACTACCTTGAGAAGGAGATTAGCACGGTATATTTTTGAAGATATATACATCCTACAACCCAAGCATTTGTGCACAACCAGATCTATTCATTGCTAGAGTATCCTTATTAAGATAAAAATGGGAAACAACTCAGATTCCCATGAACAATGGTAATAAATAAATAGTGTTATCTCCATGCACTGGAACCCCATTTAGCAGTGTTTGACATCTGTACTAATATCAGTAAATCTCAAAAGTATAAAGCATGTATGCTAGAATAATTACCTCTGGGTAGAGAGAAAGCTAAATAAAATGGGTAAGCAGTACTTAAAACAGAGAGCTTTAAATCTATATGTAATGCTCAGTTTCTTTTAAAAAAGTATGGTGATAATATGACAAAATTTACTATTTGTTAAAGGTGGGTAATAAACTATTTTTTTGCATATTAGAAATTGTTCAGAATTTAAAATCTGTGCTTTGGTTTGTCCCTAATCTCTATCCCAGGCTTTTGTATTTATAAATTGGAGGAAGAGGGTGGTATTAGTTGGGACAGGTAGAGCTACCTTAGTGATTCTGATTATCTAGGAAATTGTCCAAAAAACAGTATTGCAAAAACCTCAAAAGGTGACAAACAACCACCTCTACGACGTGTCTTGATTCAGCTACTCAGCAGTGTCCACCTCTACCTCTGAAGGGTTCAGGCATTGTGCTTTCATATCTATTGTTATTCAGTAAATAATGGAAAGAGGGCCCAATTTGAATTAGTTCAGTTATAAGCTGACTTTATATATATTTTTCCTTTTGTTATCACCGGATCCCTAATCTCAAGTTGAAATATGAATCACTTATTCTAATATAGGGGTCCTCTGAGGGTTCTTCATGAAACCTGGTTTTGTCACTTACCGTGTTGCCGTGGACTAGTTTCTTCATCTTTTTCAGTCCATTTCTTCATTAGTAAATGGAGTGATCATTCAGGTTTCTACCAACTCTGTTATGGTAAAATTCCATTTTTGAAACTACTGAAAATTCAATACACTCAATGTTAATTGACAGTAAAGTGTAACTTTTAAGCAAATCTCAAGAAATAGCAGTAATAAACAACTTACTTTTTATTTATTTTATTATTGTTTTTTGTTTTATTTATTTCTGAGAGAGAGAGAGAGACACTGTGAGCAGAGGAGGGTCAGATAGAGAGGGAAATACAGAATCTGAAATGGGCTCCAGGCTCTGAGCACACAGCCCGATGCGGGGCTCGAACCCAGGAACCATGAGATCATGAACTGAGCCGAAGTTGGATGCTTAACCACCTGAGCCACCCAGGCGCCCCTAAACAATTTGTTTCTTTCCAGATGTTTCATTGTGTGCAGCACAAAGGTGAAACTTAAATTGAGGGCTTTTGAAATGACTATGGTTCATGTGTTGTTTTTAAATGATGGTAGAATTATATTTTGCTCAGAAGAAAAAAAATTAATGTGTCAGATATTTTTAATTTGTGCATATAAAGCATAGAATTCTACCCATATGTTAAAGAAAATATATGAATATAATCTACTTCATATAGTTTTTTTTATATATATAAATTGTAGTTAACATACAGTGCAGTATTGGTTTCAAGAGTAGAGTTCAGTGATTCATCACTTACACACAATACCCAATGCTCATCACAAGTGCCTTCAGAATTTATAGACTGCTTTCTAGTCATAATTTTTTTTTTGAGTAAGCTCTATGCCCATTATGGGGCTTGACCTCATGACTGCAAGATCAAGAGTCACATTCTTTGCCAACTGAGCCAGGCAGGCACCCCAGTCCTCATTTTTTAACTTCTTTCTTTGTTTTCTGGTGTTTTTTTTCCAAGGGTAGTTGGCATTACAGAGATAACATCAATCTAAGATCCAAGCTAGAAAATGGTACAAGCTATATTCATTATTAGAAGCAGGAAACCGTAGTTTTTGCAGTTAGGATTATCAATATTTTTCCACTGTAAGAAGTATTTTATGTCTTACCTATATATAGAGAGAAAGATTTAGACTTAACCATTTCTTTTGCAGACTGATTTGGTGTATGGAATAATGTTTCCTTGCTGATTTTTCTGTGTCATTTTGACTGTATTTTGCATGTTAGGAAAATAAGGTTTAATGATTTTTCAGAGGCAGAAATAAAAATTTTTTAATTCTGTAAAATACTAATTTTGTTAATAGACTTTTTGCAATGTCCTTGGTGAATATTATACTCCTGCTATAAAATCTGAAGTAAATGTAGAAGAGAAAGAAAGTTTTGGTGTGCATACTTCTGAAAATAAAGAACAAGAATTGCAAGATTATAGATATGAAGTTCAAGGTAATCTTACAGTTTTTTTTTCTTTTTTCTTAAATGTTTATTTTGTGAGATAGAGTGCAATCAGGGGAGGGGCAGAGAAAGAGGGAGAGAGATTCTTAAACAGGTTCCACACTCAGAGCTGAGCCGACACAGGGCTCAATTTCAGAGCCATGAGATTATGACCTGAGCCAAAATCTAGAGTTGTACACTTAACCAGCTGAGCCACCCAGGTCCCCTTTTCCACATTATTTTCTTAAGTCAGTTAATGTGATGAACTTTTACTTTTAATCATGATTCAGTAATTTAATATTTTTTCGAATTCATGAAATCTTATATTTAATACACATTTTTATTTATGTACTGCGGTAATTGGCATATAAAGAGAACCAAAGATGCCCACAAGATTCCTTGTGAAATAAAATTATTTTAATTGTTTATTTACCATCTAGATTTTCAAGAAAATATGCAAACTCTTCTCAACAAAGTGACAGAAGAATACAACAAACTCTTGGTACTTCAAACACGATTGAGTAAGGTCTGTGAAATGGAAAATGTATTATAATGTTTTCATTTATTGTATCATGTGCTGTTTTGTAAGTTTCATCACCTAAGCATTTCTAAAATAAGTAAACATGAAAAAGATGAGGGAAAAGTGATATATTCATAGCATCATTGATCGAAAGAAATATTTGCAAGTTGATTACTTTTTACCCCATTTAAGAGTTTTCGAAATACTGATAAAGTAAGATATATATATATAGATATAATGTCAAATTGTAAACTTGGTGAAGCAGTTGTATTTAATTTTATATGTAGCAGCTTAAAGTAGCGGGTCTGTTTTAGAGAAAAATGGAATTAGTATAGTTTAGAACATAGCTTATTAGTTTCACATAGTGTTAGATATTTCAAATTGCTCTCAAGTAGTTGATTTAGAAGGATATGCATATAAAACTTGGTAAGACAATATAGATGACATAGTGTAATTTATTAACTATTAGAAAGATAAATAATATATATTGGCAAAGATAAGTGTTATAATTTTCATGTTGTACAAAAAATCCAGAAGGATCTCTATGTCTGTTTATTTGGGGGTACTTTTGATGTCATTCTGTTTAACTGGGCAGATTTGGAAGATTGACAGGCAGCGAAAGTTGTATCACTGATGAGGGATGCTTTGACTGCTAAGAAAATTAGATGCAGCTGTGGTTTGATGACATTAGGTAATAATGGTCTGACATTAGCCGGACCCTCAGGATCACTTGACAGTTCTTTTATGTAGTAATTTACCTTCTCACAGTCTCTTCAGTGGATATTTCTCAACTTTACAACTTCTTTCAAGTCATATATTCCACTTCTGCTCCCCCTTTTTCTTTGTATTTGGCCTTATCTCCTATTTCTCTGCTAGTATCAGAGCTATCAATTATAAATTATCTCAGCCTGCTACCTCTAGACCATATGTATTTCTTTAAATATCTGAATGCCCTAATTTATTTTCTTTCTGTCTCAGAAGTTATTCCTTTACATAACCAAGGCTATTTTGTTTCCTGTGACTTTGTTAATATCCCCTTCTACCTCCACCAAGATTCTTCCCATCCCTCTCTTCTTTGATTTCAGCTGCTTTGTCTGTGTTTTCTGTTTTTCTCTGTTTCTGTCTTTTCCCCTCACACATTCCTCTTGTCTCTCCTGTTGAGAACATAACTGGTCCTCAATCCCTCATCTTCCTTTGTGATTCTCTTCTCTTTCATGGTCACATTGTTTGAAAGAAATAGACTATAGCTAGAACTTCCCCATCTCCTTCTGTCTTCTCCCCATTGTAAACAAGCTTCCAACTTCCACTTCACTAAACTTTGATCAAAGTCAGCAGTGAATTCTTAATTGTCAGATTACCTTTCTGTTTTTTTACCTTCCTTGTTTTCTTTCTTTCTTTTGAAAATATATTGCTTCTCTTCATGGCAGTACACAGTGAAAATATTAAATAGTGTAGGAGGGTTTATAGTAAGCAAGTAATCCACAGTCATGGATTTGTGAGTCAGTGAGTGATGTGTCATTTTGCCTCTTTCTTTTTAGGGCACTGAGTAGAGAACAGTTTGGTTTGATGAAACACATACCTCCCTTCCCCAGTGCCAGAATGTAGGAGGCTTACTCTGGAACACAGATACCCACACTTAACTTCTTTAGTTCATCCCAGGGGGAAAAAAAGGTCAAAAAGTAAAATTCATAGGTTAACCCAGTAAGGTAGCTGCAACCACAAAGGCATCCAGAGGTTGGTCGTGATCAAACCCAGCACTGCAGTATATCAGTATCTAACCTGTTAGCTTCATCTTCTAACCATCGTCCTCATTTTAGCCATATTGAAATACTCTCAGAGCTTCCCAAATGCACCCTGATCTTTCACACCCTTGGCCTTTACTGCATGCTGTTTCTTCTGCCTAACACTGCCCATCAGGTTCCAGTCTGCTTGGTGTTCCATCTAGTTGGTTCAGGTATTATTTCCTTTGTGTCCTCTTTACCTGTTTTCCTTGACTTAGGCATTTCTTCCTCCATTCTCTTAGCCTTTGCTTATTGCACTTAACTTTTTCCATTAATTAAAATAAAAAAAGTAATAAAATGCAAGTTTGTACAAGGAACTATGGGAGGAGGGAAAAAGGGACATAATGATATATTTAAAGTAACTCACTTCTTAGATTCTAAAGCCTTCAGAATCCGGAAGTCTTCTCTTTATTTTTATTTCTTCTTAGCGTGACCCTTGGTTGGAGCACATGGTAAAGGTTTAACAAATGTTTGCTAAATGAATTAAGTGAAGAAATATATTTAGAAAAGTAGGCTGGTAACTGAAAAATTTACCTAATGGGCTTTATTTCCTTGGGGAAGTAAGAGGCAAGGTCTTCTGTTGAACTTGTACTCAGGGAGTTAGGCATGGGGTAGGGGACTTGATAAAAGTAGTAACCAACTAAAGTAGCCTTCACGGGACACAGTTTTATCCTGTTGCTCACCTCCTTTTTGTGGTGTTATTTGTTCACCTCGTCTAGCAAATCCAAACTCTTTCCTCTTCCTTTTAAGGTGTTTTTAGTCTAGATTTATCTTAATTATAGAGCCATCTTCCCCCATCCTTATCTAAATTAAACCCCTCTTTACAAGATCATTTTCTTTACTAGTTACTAACATTAGGCTGTTCATTCACAAATGCTCTTACTCTTTTCTGATCATTGCCCAAAGTGACTGAGGCCCGAATCAAGTTTGACTTAATTCCATAACTACTCACACACATCAGTCTTTCTTCTCTTTTATTGTCCTTATAGTCAGTTATAGTTTAGTGCTTTTCTAGTTACTTAATTTTATTTCCCCAACTAGTTGATAAATTCTGTAAAGGCAGATATACCATATATATATATTTTTTGACTTTTCATTTTAATCTCCCTTGTCACAGTGATAGCCATGTAGTAGATAATTATTAAGTATTTTATGAATAACTAAATTAAGACACCTAAGCATCTGACAAATTGCTGCCTAATTAAAATAGTTAAGGAGATAAGATTTATCTATTATTTCCTATTATTATTTTCCTATATTTATCTATCTATTATTTTCCTTCCTTTTGTGTAAAGAACCCATACCATTTGTCAGTTACCTGGATACATAGGTTATATCGAGAGATTCATAAGTTATATTACCAAGTAGACCAAGACATATTACAAATACCGTATGAGTTTTATACCAAAATTCTGTGCAGCTTCTGTTTTTGTATTAAATTTAACTTCTTTCTGGGTATGAAAGAGCAGTACACTTTGTAATATAATTGCACTGCTGTGACAGGAATGTGAATCACTGTCAGAAGAAAGCATGGAATAACATGGGAGCGAAAATATTTGTATCAGAGTGTTAAAATTCTAAGTGATTTCAAAAAACCATTTTCATTGTAAAGCTACTTTAATATAGTTTTCAAAATGCTAGATCATATATTTATGTCACTCCTTTTCTGTTCTTTTCAATAGATACAGGGACAAGAGACAGATGGTGTGAAACTTGAGGTTGCAGAAGGAAGCCTGCCAAAAGAGGAAACAGAGTTTTTATCAGCCCCTCAAATGACCGATTTGCATGACATTGGTAAATTTTGATTGTATACCACAATGTGGTGTTTTTATACCAAATACTTAGTCATTTGATTTTTTAAAATTTTTATTTTATTTGATATTTTTACTTTTGAGAGAGCGCAAATAAGGGAAGAGCAGAGAGACAGGTACAGAGGATCTGAAGCGGGCATTGCACTGACGGTAGCAAGCTCAATGCCAGGCTCAAACAAACAAACTGTAAGATCATGGCCTGAGCCTAAGTCAAATGCTCAACTGACTGAGCCACCCAGGTGCCCTAGTCATTTGAATTTTTTTTTTACTTTAAAATTTGAGATAACTTAGTGACCTTGAGCATTTCAGTATAATCTCTCTGGTCTCAGTTTTCTCTTTCTTAAAGTGGAAGGTTTGGACTACTGCTCTCTTTGATCCCTTCTCATTTCTTATTCTGTGATTCTAAATCGTTTTTAATTTAAAGACATAACATTGGTAGATTTAGGGGTACTACAGATGTGAAGATTAAAGAAATGGTCTTGAATTGCACTATTCACTTTTTTTGTTTTCTTGAGTCAAAATGAATTTAAATTGAAACTGAAGTTATTACTACCAAAAAAAAACATTTTTTCGAAGAAGAATGAGTAATATCTCCATACAGAAAAAAGTGATTGTGGTATTTCACTAAGAAATTTCTGTTGAAATATGTATTTTCTTCTCTTCATATAACTTAGATGTCAGTCACAAAAGCAAGTTATCTACTCTGCAAGATTCTGAAAAAATTAGGCAACTGGAAGGACAAGTTCAAGAGTTAGGAAACCTCATCTCCTCTTTGCAGCAACAACTAAAAGAAACTGAGAAAAATTATGGGGAAGAGATCCATTGTTTGCAGGAAAGGCTTCAAGCTGTCAGTGAGTCCACAGTTCAGCCAAGGTATCTCTCTACTTATAATTTCATTCAGCAGTATTTGTAGATTAGTAACAGTAATAACATGAATGTTTTTCAGAAGAAAATGTGATTTACGCAAAGTTGCATGAAAGAGATGGGGATGTAGTATTATCAAGAAATAAGAATAGGAGATAATTCTTTGAAATGTGTAAAATGTTATTATAAACTGAAGACATTATAGGGATTTTACTTATACCTTTATTTTATAAAAATGCTGGTTGTCGTTAATCTCCTGGATTAAATCAGAGTGTGCATGTGTCTGTTATCATATGCCTGGTCTTTACTACTTTGTTGTGGGGAACACCCAAGAAATACAATATTTGATCATTCCAGTCATGGCTAGGCTTTACCAGTTAGTTGTGTAATACTCAGATTCACCATGTCCAGAACTCTGGATCTTCCCTTGAAATTTGCTCCTTCAGAAGCCATATCTGTCTGGGATGACTCTTCTTTTTCTCAGACCTCACTTCAAGTCTGTCAAGAAATGCTGTTATCTCTGCTTCCAAAATACATTTAAACTGGACTATTTCTCACTAGCTCCCTGCCATCATGTCTCACCTGGATTACTGCAACAACTGACCTCTTTCCTTCTACCCTAACTCTTCCCTAAAGTCTGTCCTCAACACGTTTCTACAACTTTGTGCTATTAAAATTTAAGACAGATTATGTTGGTCTAGGGCTTTTCTGTCCTTACAGTACCTTACTAGGTCCTACGTGATGGTTCCCTGTTATTACTTTGACTCTATCTTCCGTTGCATCACCTGTCACTATTCTTATGCCATGCATTCTCCTTGAGATTCTCAAACCATCAGTATCCTCCTGCTTTAGGGATTCTCATTGCTGGTTTTTCTGCCTAGAATGATCTTTCTCTAGACATTTACATGCCCAGCACGCTCACCTCCTTTGGGTCTTTATGCAGATATCATGTTCTCATGACTTTTCTGATTACCCCATTTAAGTTAAAATTATTCTTTAGAACTCTGTACACTGATTCCTGCTTCATTTCTTTCTATATAGGCTATTATGTATATATAAAGCTATATGTGTACAAGATGAAAATCAAGTTTATATATATTTATAGAGGAGTTTGATCTTGTTTAATGTCTGTCTTTTATGAAAGACTTCAAGCTTTGTAAGGGTGGGGATTTTGGTCCATTTGAGTCATTGATGTATCCCAAACCTTATAATTATTTCCTCTGCATAGTTGGTGCTCAGTAGATATTTGTTAAATGAACGAACGGTTCATAATTTAGTTGGGAAGTGTGGTATAATATTTAACTAGCTCTATAAAATGTCCAGAGATTTCATCTAACTTTGGCTAGCTCTGCTCTTCTAGGACTATCTTCATATGCGCTTATTAATGGTACCTCAAGACAAAAAAAAACCATTTTTTTTCCTTGAGACAAAATAATGATTGTCCACACTTTCTGGGAAACAGTCTGTTTCTCCTTCTTTTCAGGGTCTGTTTGTAGGCTTTGGAGTCATTTACCCAGCTTGGCACAGCCTTCTAAAGCTTCCATTTCATTTGAGATCATTAGCTCTTAAACTTGACCATGTATCAGAAACAGTGGAGGTTTTTGAATACTTAAAATTTGACTGGATTATCCATTTCGAGAGTCAGACTTAATAGCTTTGAGATGTTTGTAGCAACCAACTGTGGATGTTTGTAACAAGATAATTCTGATGCAGAAAGTCTGTGAATTGACATTTGGAAACCATTACTTTAGGTTTTCTGATAAAAAAGAAAATAAGTAGATAGCAAGAACTCTGTAATAATCAGCTGCACTATCTCATATAGCCTTCCTTTAATCAGTGATGCTTTCTCTCTAAGTATGAAGAAAAGGGAGTCTTATGTAAATGTAGACTTATTTTCTATTATTGCATTTGGGCTTTTGTCGGCCAACCGCTCCTCTCAGAGTTTATAGAATATTCAGTGGAAGTGTGTTAACAGTACCTTTCAGCTAAGACCATTAGTTTTCTCCCACCCCCCCAAAACAGGTTACCAATGGTCATGTTCACTCTTACTAATATTGATGAGTCAAAATTACTTCTTGTAAATGTCATCACATTTTTTAATACAACTATGATACTTTTTGAATAAAGAATGTACTGTTCTTCTAAGATAGATTTGAACTAGTTTAAAGAAATAATTGAGTCATTCATTTAACATGTATTTGTTGGTGTTATATACTAGGAGCCTCTTAGAAATAGAGTATAGAATTGCAATGACTAGAGTCAGACAGATCTGCATTTGACACCTGATTTAACTTTGTACTGTATATAAGATTTTTGGCAGGTTATTTTAACATGTTAAGTAATATGAAGGACAATAAAACTACCATTAAGAGTGTGAGTATTAAATGAAACATTGACTGGGATGGTCCTTAGCTAGATGCCGTGGAGGAAGCTATAGATGTATAAAAAGTGACCTTTTCCCTCAAGTGACTTCAATCTAATCATTGAAATAATACTTATTCACAAAATAATATTTTTTAAGAAGTAGTGGTTAAGGAATATAACATGATGATATAACCAAAGTGTTGGAATTTAAACCCATGTCTGTGTGGCATCTTTTACTGCACATTTTTATAATTGCCTGTTGGAGTGGTTCCAGAGAAAATGGAAATGAAGGGATGAATATGAGATATTGGATAGAAGGAATGTTGAAAACAAGGTGAAGCGGAAAAACAAAGATGATGCTGTGTTGTAGGAGCTGGAGAATATGGAGAATAATAATACACTAATAGAGAGAAATCAGGCTGGTGGGGAGTTGGACCTTAATATTAAGAGGGGAGCAGTGAGTTTGGTTTTAGCCAGACTATATTTTGAATTTGGGACAAATTCAAATGCTTTCTAATGCTATAAAGCTATAGAATGAAATCATTGTGGACTAGGTAGCATTTTTTATTAGAGCTTGGGTCTTGATAGCTGGGTAGGTAATCAGGAAGGTTTTCTCAGCTATGAAAAAGGTAATCAAAACATAGAGCCAAGGATCAGAATAGTGTGTTAAAGAAGCATTGAGAAAACAGACAAAATTGTGAGACAGAAAAACCAGGAAAGGACAGGGAAGAATAACAGGGGAGATGAGTTTTTACTGTCACTTAACTACCACAAATAGGCAGTTCACAGCAGAAGAAACTTATATGGCTAGTGGAAGCTGAAGGGTATGTAATCTCAAAAACAAAAAAGGGAATTGTTCTGACAAAGTTTTAAAACTTTGTGTTGCTCAAGTTTTGAGTAAATACTTAAACCTGTTGTGGGAGTAAAATTAATGTAACTTTTTGGAATATGGCATTATATTAAAGTTTTAAATATTTGTAAGATTTATTATATGGAAAGTCCACAGATATTATAAGGATTGATATTATTACATTATTTGTAATAGTGAACGTTTAGAAACAACCAAATGTCTGTCAGTAGTGGGTTAGTTTTATAAGTTATGAAATGGGACGATGATAACTTTTATCTGAAAATTTGGACAGAATGAAAGAAGAGGATAGAAGGAATAAAGAAGGTAGGCAGAAGGGGAGTGGAATAAAGAAGGCAGTGTGGATATATATCAAAAATGATGCGAGAAATTGTATTAGCTAAACCAAAATTAAAATTTGCTCCTTTAACCTTTTCCCCATGGTTGCTAAATACTAATCTCACCTTGTTTTTATGACCCAAGTTAAGCATTTTAAGGAAAAAAAATTTACAAAATAATGCTTGTTAAACTGTAATACAGAATAAAGATATGAAAGCAGCACTCTCCACAATAGGTAAAACATGGAAAGAGCCTAAGTGTCCATCAAGATGTGGTTTATCTATACCATGGAATACTACATGGCAATGAGAAACAATGAAATCTGGCCATGTGTAGCAACATGGATGGACCTTGAGGGTGTTATGTTGAGCGAAATAAGTCAGGCAGAGAAGGACAAATGTCATATGTGTGCACGTATAGGTGGATTAAGAGGAACTTAACTGAGGAACAAGGGGAGAAGAAGGGGGGAAACAGTGGGGGAAAGGGAGAGAGGCAAACCATGAGAGACTCTTGAATGATGACAAAAACTGAGGACTGATGGATGTGGGAGGAAGGGGGGATGGGCATAGAGGAGGGCACTCGTGGGGATGAGCACTGGTTATGTGGAAACTAATTTGACAATAAACTATTTGTAAAAAAAAAAAAAAAAAAGAATAAAGATATGAATACCAAAAAATACATGAATAGATTAACAACAAAAAAATGTGGAAGTGATTATATAAATTAAGAATCTTCCTTTTGCTGCCTTTGCTCCGCAGTTCCACCACAGGTAATCATTGTTACCTTTGACCTATATTCATCCAGATTTTTTCTCTGTGTATGTGTATAAATAGTTTTTTAATAAAAATGAGATTTTACAGACTTTTACTCAGTAATATATATCATAGATTACTTTTTAAAAATGTACCTGTAAATAATTCCATGTCTTCTATTGGTAGTATACTTTGTAAAATGGAATAGAATTCAGTGGTGATGTATTGAAGTTCTCTATCGTTGAAGTGTGTTACTTCAATTTTAAATGGAAAAATTAGTCAAATATACAATTTAAGTTACAGTACCTATAACTCTATGCATGCTGTAAATTTGGACTAACATTAAAACTCATACACAACTCTAATTCATTCACTCTCTTTTATTCATGTTTAGTTTCTCCAGTGATTCAATGGTAATTCCTCAATCTGATGTCCAGAAAACAGTATACCCTGGAAATTGTCTAAATCACAACATTGATGGTACAATAGAGGTATTATATTTTTAAACTGTTGTGTGCACTGATACTATTTTCCTGTCATTTTTATGTATATAGTAAAATAGTTGCTAGGAAGTAAGCATAATAAGAGGATAACGCTATATAAAAGACTCAGAAGCGTATATGCAAATAGATGTAATGTATTTTTATAGCATTGGAATAACACAAAGTTAAAATTGAGGGTTCCCCCCCCCCAAATATGTTCTAGTTTAAAATTAGTCATGTTTTGTGTAACATGAGCTATGTAAGAAATTAGCTTTAATGCCCTTGCCAACAACTTTTCTTCCCACGGTGGGAAGTTGAGCCCGACTGTCTCTAGAATAGTGTTTAGGAATCCCCAAAATTCAAGACGCTATGGTTAGGATAGTAGGTGAGGCTTCCTTGAGCGCTTTTACAGTATAGGCCAGCTAGTTAAAACACGTTCTGTCTCTCCTCAACATTGTATATATTCTCAATTTGTGGCCACTTTCCAGAAACTTACAACTATAAAACATTTGTCTTCATTCAGTAGACTTTTAGTTCTTAACTCCTATAGAAAACAAAGATCATTACTTTCTTTTGTTTTGGAAACAGAGGAGAGATATTGGCTACTTATCTTGATTGTACCATACTCATCCTGTATGGAGTATCTATTTGAATGCCATTCCATAATTGGTAAACATAAAAATACTTTCATGCTGAGAATATGTTTACATTTTTATTTAATTTTTTTTTAAATGTTTTATTTATTTATTTCTAGGAGAGAGAGAGACAGCATGAACAGGGGAGGGTCAGAGAGAGAGGGAATGACAGACTCTGAAACAGGCTGCAGGCTCTGAGCTGGCAGTCAGCACAGAGCCCGATGCGGGCTCGAACCCACGAACCGCGAGATCATGACCTGAGCGAAAGCCGGACGCTTAACCGACTAAGCCACCCGGGCGCCCCTGTTTACATTTTTAAAAACTGTTTATAGGTTTTTCTAGTTATAAAAGTAATTTGTATTTGTAGAAAACTGGATGCTGTTAATAAGTATCAAGAAGAAAATAAAATTTGCTTATAATTTCATAGGCAAAGATAGCCACTGTTCACTTTAGGTGAAATTAGATACACAATTATATTTAAGAAGTATCTTTATCCTACTGTAGAACTATGTTGGTAATTGTAAATATATTTCTCACTTTTCATCTTTTAAGTTCACAGTAGTAAGTACGTTATTTAGAATTCTACACCAGAATTATTTGCCAAAATTGTTTTTAATTAAGAGTAGAACTGAAATTTACTTATTAAAACTTCTCAGAAGTTTTCTAAGAAACATTGATCTTTTGGGGCGCCTGGGTGGCTTAGTCGGTTAAGCGTCCGACTTTCACTTAGGTCATGATCTCACGGTTCGTGGGTTCGAGCCCCGCGTCGGGCTCTGTGCTGACTGCCAGCTTAGAACCTGGAGCCTGTTTCAGAGTCTGTATCTCCCTCTCTCTCTGACCCTCCCCTGCTCACGCTGTCTCTCTCTCTCTCTCTCCTAGAAATAAATAAAAATATTAAAAAAAAAAAAAATTGATCTTTTGAGGGTATTTGAGAGTAGAAGTTTAAAAGTAAGTGGTATATGATTCATATAAACCAGTCTGTTATATTTTGCTTTTTAATTTAGTTTTCTGATGACTTTGGAGTGAAACAGGAAACAAATGTGGTTAAATTGCTGGAAAAACAGTACCAAGAACGATTAGAAGAAGAAGTAGCTAAGGTAAGTTCATAGTTTGTTGGATTATTGTGGTTTTTGTATTCCCTTCGAGCCTTCAAAAAATATAGATTTTATTGATAGTAATGACATTTTTTTTAAAGTTTTACTTAAGTAATCTCTACACCCACCAGGGGGCGCAAACGAATGACCCCCGATCAAGAGTTGCATGCTCCACCAACTGAGCCAGGCACCCCTGCACGTGTGTGTGTGTGTGTGTGTGTTTAATGTTTTTTATTTATTTCTGAGAGAGAGAGACAGCGTGAGCAGGGGATGATCAGAGAGAGAGAGGGAGACCCAGAATCTGAAACAGGCTCCAGGCTCTGAGCTGTCAGCACAGAGCCCGATGTGGGGCTCGAACCCACGAACCTGAGATCATGACCAGAGCTGAAGTTGGACACATAACCGACTGAGCCACCCAGGCGCCCCTCTGCACTTTATTTTTTGTTGCAACTTTGATACATAGCTTATTTTTAAATTGTGAGTTTCTGGTATCGACCACAGTTGCTTCTAAGTGGAATGTTCTGTGAACTTCTCCTTTAGAAAAACATTTTCTTCTTGATATGGAATAGTAATTAGAAACTTTTGAGAATGCCAAAACAAGTCTTTATAAATATGTTACCTGAAAGTAGTACCTCGTGATGAAGTTTGGCCTTCCTTCAAAGGTAGGGGATGTAGTAGGAAATGAGAAAGAAGGTGGTTTGTCTTTTCTGTATTTTCTTTGCCTATCTCTTCCCTGAGAAGTTACTGTGATGTTTGTGACTAGAGATACTCTTAGCTGCTAGTCCCAGAGCCATTCTTTTAAATTCTTGAATGCCAAGCATATCACCTAATTTCCCATTAAGATTCCATTTCTTTTATCTTTGTATTCCCTTTCAAAGTGTGTATCTGGGTGCCTAGGTGGCTCAGTCAGTTAAATTGACTAACTCAGTTTAGTCTTAGGTCATAATTTCAGGGTTCATGGGTTCAAGCCCCGCACCTGGCTCTATGCTGACAAAATGGAGCCTCCTTGTTATTCTGTCTCTCTCCTCTGCTCCTCTCCTATTCATGTTCTCTGTTTCTCTCTCTCTCTCATGTGTACTCCCTTCTCTCTCAATAAAGAAATAAACTTTAAAAATAAAATAATAAAATGAATATATCTGATTGTGTTCTTTCTTGGAACAGTTGAGTTTTGAATTTTGTCTGCATTTTAATAATGTTTCAACTGCTCCAATATAACAATTCCAGTGGATATATGCATTTTAAAAGAGGAGGATTGAATGATTATATAGGAAATGCCTAAGGAGTTAGGTTAAGCATAAATTAGAAGAGGAAGTCAACACCCAAGGAAACAGGTGGGCCATAACGACTTAATCACTCTGTATCTGAATTCAAAGTTTAGTTCCTGGAGATCAGAGTAAAAAGTGAGGCACCATTGCTTATATAGCTCTCATTATCTAGTTCTTTAGAGAAATGCAGATTGTCTTTTGCAGTTAGCTCTTAGAAAAATTTCTCAAGTGGAATGTTACAGTAGGGCATCATAGCAATTAAGAGCATGAGGTTTGATATTGGATATACCGTGCTTTAAATTCTTGTTCTAATGCCTTACTAGATTTATGATCTTAGGAAAGTTACTTAACTTCCTTAACTTCCGAGTCTATTTCCTCTGTTAAAAGAGGAAAAAATAGGGATAAGTAATTTTTATAAGAATTTGGTGAACTACTGTGTATAAATCATCTACCAGATGATGGACTCATAAATGAAACTTTTAAAGTAGTCATATTACTTTGATAATGGTGATGATGATAGAAGTATGTTTTGTAAAGCATCATACATCTAACCAGGTAGCAGAGCACCAAGATGCAGGTCATTGAAGACTGCTCTAAAGACATCCAGAGTACAATGGTCCAAGAGGTAACATTTGATGGTCCAGCCTGATTATAGAGTAGTATAGGTTGTTGACATGAGCCACCAGTACTGATGAGATTATGCTCTACCCTATACTCTTTAGGTGGGATGTTGGAAAAAGATTGAGAACCAACCATTGCTTCAAAAACACAAAGTATATAGAGGAAGCCCAGTAGGGGTAGTGATTCCCAATATAGATCACATTAGATTCAACCTGTGATTTGTGTACTTACCACTGTAAATAGACATTTATTTACATTTCATTGCCAGGCAGTGTTCCAAGTGCTTGGGTATAGCAGAGGTAAGAAAATGAAATATTTGCTCCCATAGACCTTCCATTCTAGTCAGTGTAGATAGATGGTGGTAAATACTATGAAAAGAAAACAGACCTCGGCACTAGAACTGTTAGGAAATTCCTTGGGGAGTTGAGACGGTGTCATTTATATAGGGTTATTACAGAAGACCTCACTTTCACAGTGATATTAGAAAAAGCCCCAAAGGAAGTGAGGGAGTAAATTATGAAGATATGGATTGAATATCTTTTGAGAAAGTGGAATGCAAGAGAAAAAGTCGAGAATTACACCAGTGAATGTTTCAAATAGGTGGCCAAGCAGAGTGGCAGGAGTGTGAAGGCCATTTGCCCAACTGCCAGCTCTGCTGAGTGAGAGGACGGTTTGATTTAGTCCTGCCACCCCTACAGTCAGGGAACCCATTTGGTGAAATACTCCTTATCTTCTCAGCAAATGTAACTGGGCACAGGAGGAAGAAATAAAAGGAAAAGGGGCAAGGGCTAGGGGAAAATATTACTCTAGGTTATTTGACATAAGCAACTAGAAGAATGAAGTCGCTGTTAGGTGTCAGAAAAGACTGCAAAAAAGCAGTTTTTTGAGAAGAGAGATAGACTTAAGATTTTAGCTTAAGAATTCAGACCCATTAGGGCACTGGGTGGCTCAGTCGGTTGAGCATCGGACTTTGATTCGGGTCGTGATCTCGCAGTTTCTGTTTGGGCCCTACATTGGGCTCGTTGCTGTCAGCATGGACCCTGCTTTAGATTCCCTGGCCCCCTCTCTCTGCCCCTCCCCTGCTTGCATTCTAAAAAAAATTCAGATCCGTTAAATGCAAACAGTAAATGCTTAAAAATAAATATTGAAGAAGTGGCTAGACACTTATAGAGTTCAGAAAATAGGATAAAACTGGACATGAAAATAGGGTGGTGAATAGGGCAGTGGTTTGCAAACTGAGTTGTAACTCATTTTTAGGTCATGAAAATCTGGTTTTGGACTAGGATTTCAATATACTAGGAAAGTTCAATTATATAAACATACACACAAAACATGTATGCTTTGGGTCACAATATAAAATGTTTTTCTTGTTTGTGTATGTGTGTACCATGGTTGCAGTGAAAAAAATTGAAAAACAATATAGAAGTGTAGATAAAACAGAGGTCGGGGGGGCTGAGCCTGGATAACAGCAATGTTTAGAAATCAGAGAAATGAGGAAGAATAAAGGAGAGAAAAAGCAGTAAATTATGGGAAGAACAAAATTAATAAGAATATATCAAGAAAAGAATTTATTAAACTTGTCAAATGTTTTTGATACATCACAAATGATTAGAACTACAGATTAAGTATTGGATTTTACAATGTGAAATCGTTGGTGAGTTTCAAGAAACACATTTGATGGGGTGGTACAGACAAACTGATTAGATTGGATTTGAGACAGTGAAAAGGAAGAATGAAGAGATGAAATTTAGAGTTTTACTTGAAAGAGGAGCAGAGAAATACAGTGGTAGCTCAAGGGTGATGTAGAGTCAAGCAATAGATTTTTGTTGTTGGTGTTTTGTTTCTGTTTAAGGAGAAAGGTGTCCTATTTGTTAACAGTAATTATGGAGGAGAGAAGGAAAAGAATAGCTAATTCAGGAGAGAGAGAAACAGTTATTGGAGCAGTGTCCTTGAGTAGAGGAGAGGAGGTACAGTGTCCTGGAGGGTTGCCATTAGGTAGGAGCATGGCAGTTTAATCCATGATAAGAAAGAAGGCAGAGAATATTTGGTTCATCGGGATGTTTTCAGATGTGGTATTTGGAGCTTTTGGAAGTTCTCCTCTGATTGCTTCTATTTTCTCTAAAATAAGCAAAGTCAGCACCTGAGAATGAGAACAGAAGGGAACACCTTGAAGCTTTAAGGAGAGAGAGCTTTCTAGGAGAAGGAAAAGACAAAGGAAATTGAGTAGAATTGCCCAGTATCCTGAAGGGCTCAATCAGGATAGTAGTTATGAATTTAAAATAAGACTCTTCAGCTCGGTTGGATTTTTTTTTCCCTCCTCAGCTAAATTTAGCTTACACAGGCATGGAGTAGGCAGTTACCTATAATCACAGGTGGAATTTGGTTAGATGATATAGTGAAATGGAAGGGAGAGAATCACCAGGTAGTTGAGTCTTTAGTTGAGTTTTTTTGTTTTCAGACCATACTGTTCTTTTAATTATTTGTTACTCATTTCTAATCTAAAGAAAGTGATCTTTATTATACAGATTTTTCCAAATTTCAGAATCTTCCTTTGTGACTTAACATAGGGTCAGATTTTTGTTGTTTGTCATCTTCTTTATTGAGGTATAATTTACATACCATGAAATTCACAGATTATAATTGCAAAATTCAGTGAGTTTTAACAGGTATTTAGTTATGAAACCAGCAGCACCATCGAATGTAAAACATTGCTGTGACCCACAAAGTTTCTTCACGTTCCTTTGCACAGTCTCCTTTTTTATATTGCTGGATTCTGTTTATTAATATATTGTCTAGAATATTTATGTCTGTAATCATGAGGAACATCATCCATAGTTTTATTTTCTTGTAATGTCTTTGGTTATGGTTTCAGGTTAATGCTAGCCTTGTAAAATGTTGAAATATATTTTCACTTCTCTTTTCTGGAAGAATTTATGTAGAATTGATAATATTTTATTCTTAAATATTTTATAGAATTTGTTAGTGAAACTGTCAGGGCCTGGAGTTTTCTTTGTTGAAAGATTTTATTAAACTATAAATCCGATTTCTTTAGTAGATTTTGTTTTACTCAGGTAATCTGTTTCTTTTAGAGTGAGCTTTATTTGTATCACTCAGGGCATTGGTCCATTTCATCTAAGCTATTGAATTTATGTTGGTAAAGTTGTTTATAGTGTTCCTTTATTACTTAAATGTCTCTTTCTCACTTCGTCATCTCACTTCTTTGTCATCCTGGCTAGAGGCTAGCAATTTATATTGTTATTTTCAAGGATCCGACTTGTGGGTTTTTTAAAAACTGTTTTTGTTTTATTTTCATTGATTGCTTTTCTTTATTTTTTACTTGTTTCTACTTGCTTTGCGTTTAGTTAACTTTCTTTTTCTGATTTCCTAAAAGACCTATCTTCTTTTCTAATGTGCATTTAATGCTGTAAATTTCCCTTTAAGCACTCCTTTAAGCTGCATTCTACACATTTCATTCAGTCTGAATATTTATTTTGTGACCTCCCCTTTGATTCATGGGTTACTTAGAAATGTGTTGTTTAGGGGCGCCTGGGTGGCTCAGTCGGTTAAGCGTCCAACTTCAGCTCAGGTCAAGAAATGTGTTGTTTAGGGGCGCCTGGGTGGCTCAGTCGGTTAAACGTCCAACTTCAGATCAGGTCATGATCTCACGGTTCGTGAGTTTGAGTCCCACATTGGGCTCTATGCTGAAAAATAGCTCAGAGCCTGGAGCCTATTTCAGATTCTGTGTTCCCTCTCTCTGATCCTCCCCTGCTCATGCTGTCTCTCTCTCTCTCAGAAATGAATAAAAAACATTTTAAAAATTGAAAAAAAAGAAATGTGTTGTTTAGATTTTTCACATTTAGAGGTTTTCAGATATCTTCCTGTTTAATGTATAATTTTTAATTTCTTTGTGGTCAGGCATAGTTTGTATGATTTCAGTTTATTTAAATTTATTGTCCTAAATGTGTTCTGGTTGAATGCTACGTGCATACTCGAAAAGAATGAGTATTCTGCTGTTCATACTTCAAGTTTGCCACTTGTATTACTACCCTTCAGCCTGAAAATTTTCCTGTAGCATTTCTTTTAGAGCAAATCTGCTGTCAACAAATTCAACATAACGATATATTCTGTGTCATCTAATTTTGAATTATATAGTGAATATTTTAAATATTGTGTAAAGTCTTAGCCTTAGGATGTTCTGGAAAATGTGGGAGAAAAAATGTTTTTAAATAGAAAACTCAGGGGGCACCTGGGTGGCTTAGTCGGTTAAGCGTCTGACTTTCACTTAGGTCATGATCTTGCGGTTCGTGGGTTCGAGCCCCGCGTCAGGCTCTGTGCTGACTGCGGCTCAGAGCCTGGAGCCTGTTTCAATCTGTGACTCCCTCTCTCTATGACCCTCCCCTGCTCACGCTGTCTCTCTCTCTATCCTAGAAATAAAACATTAAAAAAAAAAAAATAGAAAACTCAGGTTCAGGCCACAGGTTGTCTTCCCTTCCGCATACAGATTTCTTCAAGTTTTGACTCCCTCTGCAGTTTGCCTGCTTTTGTTTATTTCTCTGGTTCTCTGGTAGTTGCTTTTGTGTTTTGTTCAATTTTCAGTTGTAATCAATGGGAGAGAGAGGCTGTAGGAGGTTTAATTTCTGTTAACTGGAATTACAAGTCTCTGTCTTAATGTTTTTTTATTCCACAGTTTAGACAGAATTATTGCTTTGTGCCCATCAGTGTTTAGACTTCTCCACATGTTTACAAAAGAAAAATTTAATACTCTAATCGTTTCTGCATCTTATTCCTTCCTTCTAGGATCATTTTCTGCTCTTTGAGGGACATCCTTCAGAAGTTTTTTATGGATGATCTCTTTATTGGGAGTGAACTCTTTTTGTTCGTTTTTATTTCATGTTTTATTTTGCTGTCATTCCTGGAAGATGATTTTGTTGACTATTCAAATCTGGCTTGACAGTTGTTTTTGTGTCAGAACTTTAAAGACTACATTTCATTGTTTTCCGACTTCCTCTTGTTTCTACTGAGAATGTCCTTGTCATTTTAATTGTTGTTCTCCCATAGATAATACATGTTTTTTCTCTGGAATCTTTAAGAACTATTTGTTCTTGGTCATCTCTTTATTTGTCCTTCCAAAACTCATCGGTCTTCTTGACTCTTAGGAGTGATACCTTTGTATTCTCACCTGTTACTTCATGAAATAGTTCCTTTCCATTTCTCTCTTATATAACCTCCTAGAACAATAATTAGATGGGGGTTGAACATTCTCATTTTGCTCATTACTCTTTGCTTCTCTTTCGTATTTAAAAAAAGTTTTTTAACGTTTATTTATTTTTGAGAGAGAGACAGAGCACAAGTGGGGAAGGGACAGAGAGAGAGGGAGATGCAGGCTCCAGGCTCTGAGCTGTCAGAACAGAATTCAATGTGGGGTCGAACTCACAGACTGAGATTATGACTTGAGCTGAAGTTGGATGTTTAACTTACTGAGACACCCAGGCGTCCCAGCTTCTCTTTCATATTTTTAATATTTTTGTCTTTGTTGCATTCTTAGTATTGAGAGACAAAGAGAGAAGCAGATCAGGATCAAGATAGGAAATTAAAATAAAAGCTAGTCTTGAGATCTTGATCAGTAGTTAGAGAAGATTGAAGGTATGTAAAATAGAGAATATCTCTGAATCAGTTTCTATAACATTTCTTTTAGTTTAAAACTATTTTGAGTGGTAACTTTTTAAATTGCTGCTGGTATTTATAAATCTAATCCTTTTTGTTTACTTTATTTCTTTAGGTCATTGTGTCAATGAGTATAGCATTTGCTCAACAAACTGAACTATCTAGAATATCTGGGGAAAAAGAGGATACTACATCATCAAAACAAGCACATGCTTTCTGTAAGCAAGAACATTATTGCAATGAAATGAAATTATCACAGGGTCAAGCTTTTGAGGAAAAGGACATGAAATTTAAAGAAGAATTTAAGCCACTTAGTAAAGAGTTGGGAGAAGATGGAAAAGAAGTTCTGTTATCAAACAGTTATACTCTTGATGATACACTAGAATCGAAGGACCGTGAACTGACTGTTTCAGAAGAAATGTTCTCCAAAGATAAAGCATTTATAATCAGAGAGTCTGTAAGTGTATTTCTTTGTATAAAAAAGTCTGAATTCCTTCACTATAAAAGTATTTTCAGTAATACTTATTAAGTATTAATGGGGAAGTATTCCCCATAAGTATTCCTTAATGGGGAAGGAAGTTATTAGATCCAGTCTTAAGGATTTGCATTTTGAATGTGTTTTATTACTTCTAAGGTATATGAATAAGTGATTTACTATTTTATTAAATAAAACAAATCTGGTTCATAGTAATCTTGTGTATATTATGCATATTATGCATGATAAAATCTCATTTTAAGACAATTTTGTTTCACTTTAAAGTTAATTATCCCATAGTTTAATAAAAGATTTGTTTCATTAGTGTAATGATAGCATCACAAGGAAATAGCTTCATGTTTAAGAAGATAAAACATTGTAGGGGCACCTGGGTGGCTCAGTCGGTGAAGCATCTGACTTTGGCTCAGGTCATGATCTTGTGATCCGTGAGTTCAAGCCCTGCGTCAGGCTCTCTTCTGACAGCTCAGAGCCTGGAGCCTACTTCAGATTCTGTGTCTCCTTCTCTCTCCCGCTTACACTCTGTCTCTCCCTCTCTCAAAAATAAACATTAAAAAAAAACTTCAATCTGTAAATATTATTTCTTCTTTACTTATTAATGGAGGATCTATTCTGTGTCTATACTGTAGCTATTTGTGCCCTTAATGGAAAGAAATATATCCTGCTTTTTAAAAAATTATCTAAATGAAAAATTTTTATTAATATTCAGGATAGGTTATATCCAATTTACCAGCAACTGTTCAAGGTAGAGTGCTTCGGGAATTGAAGTACTTGTAGAAATTCATTAAGGAGTTGATTTCTATCTGGCCATGTGTAGCAACATGGATGGACCTTGAGGGTGTTATGCTGAGCGAAATAAGTCAGGCAGAGAAAGACAAATATCATATGTGTGCACGTATAGGAGGATTAGGAGGAACTTAACAGAGGACCAAGGGGGAGAAGAAGGGCGGAAATGGTGGGGGAAAGGGGGAGAGGCAAACCATGAGAGACTCTTGAATGCTGACAAAAACTGAGGACTGGTGGATGTGGGGGGGAGGAGGGGTGGGCATGGAGGAGGGCACTTGTGGGGATGAGCACTGGGTGTTATGTGGAAACTAATTTGACAATAAACTATTTGAAAAAAAAAAAAGGAGTTGATTTCTAATGAGTATGAAAAAATAGAATATGAAGCTTTAATTTCCAAATAAAAATTATTGAAAATTATGTCTTGTAGATTGTTCTGTATTCTTATACATTTTCTCTGTAGTACTGTGATGACCACTGCATAGTATAAATTAGGTAAAATTTTTCATGCTTTACAAGTATTCCATTTCTATTATCTCCCTGTCATAAATGTCCAAAGGAATAGGGAGCTACAGCTTCATTAAGAGCTAAAGGCATTTTGAGAGTTTTTATTTTTTATTCTTCTCCCTTAGATTGCATTTAAACTAACTGAAAAATAGCTGTTTTGCTTTTGTAGAAAACATGTAATGATAATCAACTAACTTCACATTTTTTGGAATTATAATTAAGACAGATCTCTTTTTTTATGTTTTAGTTAAATAATAGGAATAATCATGTGCTTTATAGTAGAATTGCTTTTATGTTTATTTAAAATATTGATGCTGGCAGATTTCCACAAAATGTTTTATGATGGCTTTCTTTTTTCTTTTTTCTTTTTTTTTTTTTTCAACTATTTTAGAACCATGATGAGATTTTGGTATCAAGTATGGATGCTTCTAGACAACTGATGTTAAATGAAGAACAGTTGGAAGATATGAGGCAGGAACTTGTACGACAATACCAAGAACATCAACAGGCGACAGAACTGTTACGGCAGGCACACATGCGCCAAATGGAGAGACAACGAGAAGACCAGGAACAACTACAAGAAGAGATTAAGAGACTGAATAGACAATTAGCCCAGGTATGAGATTTAGTGTCCCTTTTCTCTCCAGTTAAAATAACAGTATTCTTTATATAGCCTTTTTTACAAAAGTCAAAACTATTGCCAAGATCTTAATAAATACAAGTGTTTAACGTCAGGAACAGACTCCATCAGCACAACAGCCTTAGATCTTGTTAGGAGCACCTGACTCAACCTTGGAGTGCATTGCATCTCTGCCATTTTATTTATCTGCCTTTTTAGGCATTTGGGGAAAAGTGGCTACAAGGCTGTTTGTATATTTGTTTTTAATCATTTCATTGATCATACACGCAAAAGCAGTGTGACAGTTTTGGAAATTCTTTGTGCTGAGGTGGAGTTGATACTCAGTTCTCCCATATTCATCTATAGTTTTGTGAGTCCACCATTTAGCATCTCTAAGGTTTACCTTTACCTTTAATCTATCTTTTTAATCATGAATGGAAATCTGAAGTGGTATGTTTCTGGGACTTTCTCCAGGGAAACATCTCTTCTTGATTTGAGAAATGCAAATTTATATAACATTCTTATCCCTTTTCTGACTCCTTGGTATTTGGGAGCTGGATTCTTACCAATTGCTGTATATGGTATACTCACAAAATCATTACAGAAAAGCAAGAAATATATTGTTCGAAAGTTCCTATAAAAACAAATTTATTGACTTTATTTCAAAAACTTAAGAGATACAAAATAGCAAAATATTAAAATATGTTCTTTCCAGTATAGAATAGGAAAATTGGCAGCTGAACATAAAACATTTGAAAAAATTGATTTTGCTTTTCTTCATTGCATTTTGTGAATTTAAATTTCTGAATTTTCAATGCAAAATTGACATGTGAATATACTATTGAGCTTCACAAAGTCCTGAATATTCTAGGCCTGATTAGTTTATTTTACCTTTTAAATTTTGCATTGAATTTTATATACGCTTTTAACCCCTAATCATGGGATGTGACCCATACATAAAAGGGCTTTCTCTTGGTCCCTGGGGTTAAAACAAATCTGCTTATTATTTCTGCTTTTTTCTTCTCTCGCAAACAATATTCTCTCATGACCTTTTTTCTTATTTAGAGATCCTCAATAGATAATGAAAACCTGATTTCAGAGAGAGAAAGGGTGCTTTTAGAGGAGCTGGAAGCACTAAAGCAGCTGTCTCTAGCGGGAAGAGAGAAGCTGTGTTGTGAGCTGCGCAACAGCAGTACGCAAACACAGGTAGTATGGACTCTGCCCCACCTAGGGGCCAGGGGTCAACATGCAGTAGGATCTGTTTGTCTTTGTTGTCCATGTGAAATGTATTTTTTATGGGTGTGGAGCTTAACAGATTGTGATTGTTTACATGCCAGGTAGGTGGAGTCAAGATACTTTACGTTCCATTTAAGGTAATTTGAATCAGACATTGCTGTAGCAGCAGCTGTTGCTTCACCAGGGAGCAGCCTAACAAACTGGATGTCACCCTACAGCATGCGTGAGCCTGAACCCAGTAAAATTGTTTTCATCTGTGCATTAGGCTGCCTTAGCTTTTTTGATAATGCTCATCTCTTGATAAAATGTAGTTAAATATTATTTCAAAGAAAACCTATCTTGCACGCAGAGGTTTCTGTTTCACCTTATAGCAGTATAGAAGAACGACATGCTGTTTCCAGGATGACAGGTTTTCTTTCTCTTTTGTCCTCTCTACCTTTACACAATCTTGAACAGAATGGAAATGAAAACCAAGAGGAAGTTGAGGAACAGACCTTTAAAGAAAAGGAGTTAGACAGAAAACCTGAAGATGTGCTTCCTGACATTCTGACTAATGAAAGGTATACAGAATGTGTATTTTGTCAGCAAAGAGGGAATTAAAATAGTTGTTTCAGTGTGATAAACTTTATATGTCCTTGTTTTGATCTTTTACATTTATTTTGTTCATTTTACTCTGTAAAGAATTACCAACTTCTGATAGACAAACTTTTTAAAAATCTTTTTTATGTAAAGTAATTTTTAATTGGATATTGATCATGTATTTATTTCAGTAAATGGTAAGGCATTATTTGGTTTTCAAACCTTTCTTGATTAATTTTATTCTGTTCTTATGCCATTTTTTATCCTAAAAAACACAGTTGTATGTGCGAATATATTTCTTCACTGTATGGACATACATTCAATATAAGCCACCCCTTGTTTGTGATGAGAAAAAAAATGAAGCGTGATAGTCTACAGCTAGCTTCTTTCTTTGATTTACTCCATATCAGATGGGAACTTTCAGTCCATATCCCACTTTTGTAGACAAATTAATGATCTATTGTTAACAGAACTTTCCCTGATTTGATTTTGTAGAGGTTAATAAAAATGTAAAATACTAAGTAAGAATAGTTATCCCCATAATAACATTAAGGATTGTAAGAATAGTATTTTAAAATTTGTTCTGCTCAAATGAAAATAATTTCTTTAATTTTAAATTAAATTAATATCTACTAACTTAATTTCCTCCTTTTCCAATTTCTGTGACTGTCAACCCTCTGTGTCCTCCTAACCTCCTTCCTCAGCTTGCATGGAGGAATTTGGCCCCTAAGATTTTGGCTTCCCCATTGGATCATCAGTATGGAACGCAGTCAGTATGGAACTCAAACAAGAAAGACAGTGTATGAAAATTAGAGTTACCATGGCAATATAAAATAAACAAACTGTTTATTTTATATTCTTTAATTGGTATATTTTTAAAACTATGCAGTATTTAATTTTTAGGAATTTTTGTAGTGCTAGTAAATGAGTATTCATATTTTTATTCTTTTTACCATCATATTAATTTTAATTATTTCTCTTATTTAGAAATATTTTCAAATTGTCCTAATCCTGAGGTGTTTAGGGCTTGAACAAAACTTCAGAGAAAAAGTTAAATAAAACCCTTGACTTACTTCCTACTAACTAAATTACTTAGGGTTTTATTTTTAATATCCTCACCTCATGTAAGCAGAGAACTTGATCTAGGTACAAAAATAGAACTGTCTCTTTCACTTGACAAATACTGAAGGAACACTTGCCCATTTATTACCTTGTCTAAAAATAGTGATGTCATGTGCCTGTGAAAACATATCCTTTAACCCGATTGTTGGTGATCTCCCACAGTGTAAAGTTGAGAGAGAAAACAGTCTTAAAGCAGAGGACCTTTACTATGAAAGTCTCTTATTTTATCTATATGTATTAAATACAAAGTTTGCTACTGTAGTACTCTTAATAAATTAAGCTGTTAGGACACGAAAATTGTTTAGTTATTCAGAAGGTTAATCAGACAATCTCCTGAATTACCATTTATGGAAGTATATATCTTGATATGGAAAGATGTTTATATTAAGTAAAAAAAACCAAAAACTTACAAAAACACTTTTCACCTGGATAATTCCATTTTTGTTTATGAGGCATAGGGGAAGTCTAGAAAGAGAGGCATTAAAATGTTAACACTGATTATTTTTGCTGAGATATTTAGATGGGTGGGTAGCAATATTTTCTCATTTTTTGAAAATGAGAGTGTGTGACATCTTTTAAAAAAGAGAGATGCTCTTTTGATTCCATTTGGTTGAAAATAGGTCCCTTCTGCTGGGCTGAAATTAATACAGTTTATGTAACTTGAGAAATTTTTGTCTCTGGAGCAGATATAATAAATGATATTTTCTCTAGTGTTGGAGGATAGCAATACTGCACAATAGACCTTGTGAAAAACAGGTCTCTGCCTGTTTTTGTAATTATCTAGATTATCACCACTAAGTTGTAGAAATACACATTTGTCTAGTGAAATTTTTAAATTACATTTTAAATTATGTTGTTTGACACACAAAAAGATTAAATATGACATATATATAAGAACCCCAAATGGTACTATAAGCCTGCATATGCTTGATATACCACAGTTTTTAAAACTTAACTTTTGCGTCTCCTTAAAATTTTCTTCTAATTTGGAAACTACTAGCTTAAAACTTTACATGTTTGATTAAGGTCAATAAAGTATTGCACTTTTGTAAAAGATGTTGTAATTTACTGATGGACCAAACTTTTTGAAAAGAAAATAAATTTAAAAAACAAAAAACACTTCATTTTAAGTGCTATGCATATTTGTAGAGATGATCATATCATATTTTATTGTTTATGTCAGATATTTTGTGGTACATTTTGTGTGGAACATAAGCACAGTGTTTGCTTCAGAAAGACTAAGCATTGTAATAAATGTTTCTTTCTCTATACAGGTTCGCACTCCAGAAAGCTAATAACAGACTTTTGAAGATCCTTTTAGAAGTTGTAAAGACAACAGCTGCTGTTGAAGAAACAATTGGTCGCCATGTCCTCGGTATTCTAGATAGATCTAGTAAGGTCCAATCATCTGCCAGCTTGATTTGGAGGTCAGAAGGAGAGGCACCTGTAAAGTCATGCATCCATGAGGAGAGCATAGGAGGTACTAATTTTATATACTGTTGAGACTATCCTCATCTTCAATAAATCTTTCTGAGAGCAAGGCAGTTTGGTATGTGTTGAAAACACAGAAGAGAGAATACTAAAGTTTTTTCCAACAAAAAGATCTCCAGACACAAATATTTTGGAGCCACTGTTCTCAGAACACCATTATTCTATAGCTTTTGCAAGTGGGTGTCTTAGAGTTGTTATTGTACATACTCAGGGATACTACTATGCTACAGAAATCAGAGGCTGTTAATTTCTCCACCAGTAAAATAAAAATTCTACATCATTTCTCAGGACTTTTATCATTATCTATAAAGTATTGGCAACATCCTGAAACCACCCTGTAAGATTAGAAATAAAGAACTTTTAGGAATCAGGCATCTATTTTACATATTTGTTGAGTATGGTTAAAGAAAAAAAAGGTCTCTGTAAGAAACCACGGCTTGATCTTATCTTTAGGCTATCCTCTTCTAGATCCTTACTTCCTTTTGGAAAAGTGGTTTGAAGTATGACAGTATGTATGGATCCACAGGTTGGATCCTGAAAGACATCACTCTCTTCCTAATGTTGTCTTCTTCGAGCTCTGTGAGCTGGAGTTTCTTCTTGGAATTTCTTAGTTTCATACTTGCTGACATCCAGTCTCTATTGTTTTTTAATTCTTTGTTGATAAGAGAATCAGGAAATCAGAGGGTGAGAAAATATACATCAGATGGGAAAGGATAGGGTCTGGACTATTATATCAGCAGATCAAGCCCTACATTCCACACCTAAGCATGTCTCCCCAGTTAGAGGCCAATCATATAAAAGTGCTAGTATTTAGAATTTTTGAGAGCATGTTGTTGAAGATTCTTGTGGAGAAATGAAAAGAGACTATCCCGCTTACAGAAAGTTTATCTGATTATAGTTTGGCCAGTAGCATGTTTCTATGTGCAGAGAAAAGTTTGATTTGAAATTTTAAGTAAAACTGCCTCAGTTGAGTACAAAGATAATTTTAAAAACTTCTTTTATTTTTTAAGGTTTTTTTTGTTTTTTAAGAGAGAAAGAGAGTAAGCAAGCAGGGGAGAGACTCAGAGGTGACGATGGGAGAGAAAAGGAGAGATAAAGAGAATCTTGAGCAGGCTCCACACTCAGCACAGAGCCTGACACAGGGCTCAATCCCACAACCCTAGGATCATGACCTGAGCTGAAATAAATGCTCAGTCAACTCTGTTACTCAGGTGTCCCATACTACTGAATTTTTAAACTCTCTGTCATATCATTCTTTTCAAAAGTTATAGAAATATTTTTTCAAATTAACATCACTCTTTTGTTAACCTCTCAGTTGGGTATTTTGTTTCTACAAATGGATCTTCATGTAAAGGAAAGAATTAGGTAATACTTTCTTGGTCTCATTGTAAAAGTGTTTATCAGACTATTTAGGATGGCCACTAATATCACTGGGGACACTTACAGATCCATTTTGCATCTTGAAGGGAATATTGAATTAATAGAGTCTATAATTTAAAACTTGAAATTTTCTGATAAACTTTGAAGAATATATTGGTTTTAAAATTGACACTTCCATTTATAAGAATTTTTTCTGATGTTCCTTCATATTTTTCATGGAAGCATTATTGTAAAAGCTAAAAAGAACTATTGAAATCTTTCTTTTATGTCTTATTTAATATAACAAAGAGTTAGTCTTAATCTGATTATGAAGCATCATTTGCTTTTCAGTTTTTACGTATGATTTTTTATTGTAGGTAGTAGCACTTGTGATTAATTTTCAGCCTTCAAGTCCAAACTTGTTTAGATTTTAAACATGTATAGACTTGTTAACTCTCTAAAAAAGTAAATAACTGATTTGCTAATGTTTGCTGCCTCATAAGAGTAACCTAGTTTATGAAAGTGAAGGGAGATTTTGAGCCACTGTCAAATTACTTGAACCTGAGTGAATATGAAAGTAGTTCATAACAATGAGTTCCCCTAGGAAATTTCTTTGACCCAGCACTGTGATGGCTCAGTTGGTACAATGCTTACCTCTCTCTTAGGTAGCCACGCACTGAATTTCATCACCTGCAGCTTCCTTTTGGAGTAGTGTGAAGTGATAGAATGCTGGGTTAGTTATCAGGAGGTCCTGGATTCTTGTTTGCTATAACTCTCTGCAACCTTGGGCAAGTCTCTCCCAAGGCTTCAGTTCAGTTCACTCATCTATGAGGTATGAGAGGCAAAATAGAGTCCATGGTTTCCAGTTTGGGCTCTGGAGATCTTCAGAAGACCTTTGGTTTAGGGAATGCCCTATCAGATCACCTACCTTGCTTAACCTGAGAAGATAGGGAATGAACATGGTATGAGTCCATAAAGTAAATGGCTAAAGGAAATAGTTAAACCATCATCTGCTGTGTTTAAGATACAGAAATGAGTGGCTCACCAATCTGAAATCATGAGTCTCTTCACCAAGCTGGCAATTCTGAGGTTTTCATTGGCATTTTACAAAATTGCCCTGCCAGTATGTGTTTTTCTCTGATTTCCCTTCCCCTCCGAAGACTCTTACAAATGCAGCATAAATGTGCTGTCTTTCTCATTCTTTTACTGCATTGGAAAAAACAAAAAAAATTCAATTTCTTCATTGGAACATATTATTTTTGTTTATATCTTCAGAGTGTTACTATAAAATACATTAAGCTAGTTGACATCTTCATCTTTTAGAAAAGATATTTTAATGTGTGTTTTATTAGCATTTGAAAAAATTAACTTTCACTTGCCTGTCATAAGCCATTTTGTTTTATGTATCTTTTGTAGTTTGTGCTTGAGATTTGTTCCCATGCAATATACAATATCTTCAATTTTTTTTTTGTCATCACTGATGTTTTTTTCTCTTTCCCCAAAGCATTGCTGATTTCTTTATAATACAAAAAAAAAAGTGCATTGGTTCTTCTTATCTTTGTCCTCAGTCAAGGTAAACCTTGAGACTCGATGAGGAGTTAGACCGCCCATATTTCTACCAGTTTCGGTTCCTGTCCCGCACTACGACAGCAGCGACCTCCCAGTTATCCAAAAGTATCTTCTCAGTCCTCCTATTTGAGTTTGTAGACAAATAACATTTCTGATATATCTACCTTTTTTGGATTGTTCTCTCCTTGTCTCCTGGAATATCTCCTTTCTTTCTGTGACCCTGCGTTTACACAGGTTCTTTTGTAGCCTTATTATATTATGGAGGCTTCAACTATGTTTTTCCTCCTTCTCTCTTGAAACAGGAAAGCACTTGTTTATTGCTCATGAAATAAATGTATCCACTTTCAAGATGTCAGTGCTCCTTTTAATACAAATGACTCCTATGTCTCTGCAGACCCAAACTTCTAAAAGTTAACTCATCTCCACATAGCTCAGACTTACCATTTTTTATGCCTACTCTGTATACTGTCTCCTGATTTTTAAAATATTTTCCTTAATGACTTTTCTTTCACCCAGGAATCAGTCTACACTTGCCAGGGTCATCTTTTATTACTTTTCTATCTTCCCTAGTTTTATGTATGCATTTAGTCTTCTCTGACCTGTGTCCAACCCGCCCCCCCATCTTTATCTCACGTTTCAACACTTGTCATCGAGTCTTCCACCCAGTCTCTTCTTCATCCCTTCCTCTGCATTGCTACAATTTGCTTCCCGATTCATAGATTTGATGTCTTCCTCTACAAAAATCGTTCACTGCCCCACTAATTTATAGTACAACCCAAGGTTCCTATAAAAGTTCAGACCATTGACAACTTGGATGGAGCCTCCTTTCCAGCTGCCGTCTTTCAGCTTTCTTCCCTGCCCCATCCTAACTTCTCCACACACTTTGACTCCATAAAGTCTTCACTCCCCATATCAGACTCTTCTTTTTCCTCTGATTTGTCAAATTCTCTATTTATTAGAAAAGGGCACTGTAGAATGCATTTAATTCCTTAAAGATGCTATGTAACATATTTTTGGCTTTAAACACTTGGTTATAAACTACTAATATTTCTTCCATAGTTTTTCCAAAAATATTTATTTTCTAGGCTACATTCATTTCATTTAGACTTTGTAATATACATTGTACTGTACTTTATATGAATTCATTTTGAATCCCAAGATCATTTTGCACTCATGAATACTTGTAAAGTATTAATCCCTATTATAAAGACATTCAGTTTTGAACACATAGAATAATACAAATATTAGTCTGGTTGCTTTCTGTGTTTAAATTTTGAGATTAAAAGTACAAAGGAGGGGCACCTGAGTGGCTCAGTGGGTTAAACGTCCGACTTCGGCTCAGGTCATGATCTCACGGTTCGTGAGTTCAAGCCCCACGTCAGGCTCTGTGCTGACAGCTCAGAGCCTGGAGCCTGCTTCGAATTCTGTGTCCCCCTTTCTCTCTGACCCTCCCCTGCTCACGCTGTCTTTCTCTCTCTCTCAGAAATAAATAAAAACATTTAAAAAAAAAAAAAGTACAAAGGAAAATTTGTATTAGCTGTTACACTAAGAATAAGATAAACTATGTAATAGCCAACATTTAAAATCATTTCCTAGATGGTGCACCTGCCTGGCTCAGTCGGGTAAGTGGCAGACTTCAGTTCAGGTCATGATCTCACAGTCTGTGATTTGAGCCCCATGTCAGGCTCTGTGCCAACCCTTCAGAGCCTCGAGCCTCCTTTGGATTCTGTGTCTCCCTCTCTTTCTGCACCTTCCCCGCTCGCACTCTGTCTCTTTCTCTTTCAAAATAAACAAACATTAAAGAACAATTTTTTATATCATTTCCTAGAATGCAGTCTTGGATTCTTTAGCCAGTGACTTTACAGAGGTGGTACTTAGTCAGTGTTGAACTGTGCTGCATTCAGATCTTGTATCTGAACTGCATCTCATACTGTTAACACATGAGAGTGAGAGAATTCCATGGCACCAGCTACTTCAACCAGGCATTTTAATAAATAGCTCTTATTTTCCTGGATGACCATATCAAACTGAATATTCTAAGTACTTTAGAAATTAAAGTTGGGTGTTAATTTGTTAACTTTCTACAGTAACTGATAAGAAATACATACTACATGTAATAAAAGAATGGGTAATTCTTCTGTAGGACATTTCATCGTTGGGTTGTATTGTGCTTTCACACAAGAGTACCATGTTCCGTAACAGCAATAAATAACCTGTGCTTTTATTTCAGTTTACAGAAAACATTCCCAAATTCTCTGCCCATGTAAATTCAGTTTGTCTAAATAAAAAAAATAAGAATAGTGCGGATACATAGGTCCTTAGTTAAATTAGTACTACTCATTAGCTTCTGATCTCTTTGTAGGGTACCTCTTAAAAAGTTTCAAGCTACAAAGTGATCTTAATCTCTTTGACTGTCCCGCCCAAGCTGGCGATGCTACCCAGTACTGTGTTCTGAAATCAGAGGGTCTTTTCCAGACAAAATCAAGCCCTTCTTCTATCCTCCCATACACCTGACACATCGCATTGCACAGTAGTTTTCTTTTCATGTCATTTATATATGTATTTTCTCATTATATTATCCTTGAGGATAGGAACCAGATCTTGCCACCTATGTGTCTCCATTACTTAGTAAATTCTGCATGGTGGGTACTTAGTAAATATCTGTTGAAAGTTGTTTTAAGAGTTTTAATCAAAGAAAAAAATACTGAATAACCCAAGTATTAATTTCTAGAAAGTCCTCTTAGCATAGCATTATTCTTCTCCTACCTGCTTGGTTATCAAATAATACTACATTCTATATTTGCCTATTATGTTGCAGTGTTGTTGTTAAAAGATCTTTAAAAAAAAAAAAAAAAAGACCCTTAGAATTCACTGATTTCAGGGTTTGATTTGATTTGATTTTATAACCTTTTTATTACTATAATTATTAAGTATAATTGGTTTATGCCCTTTAAATACTGTTGTTCCAATTACAGATGAATCTATACCCTCTTATTCTGGAAGTGATATGCCAAGAAATGACAATAGTATGTGGTCAAAAGTAACTGAAGAAGGGACAGATCTCTCAGAACATCTCTTGAGGAGTGGTTTTGCTGAAACTGAAATAGACCCTGAAAATGAAGAACTGATGCTGAATATTAGCTCTCGACTACAGGCAGCAGTTGAGAAACTCCTAGAAGCTATAAGTGAAACCAGCAGTCAGGTAACCTCCTTATGTTGCTAATATGTACTAAATTTGTAGTAGGTTTTCTTTAAGACAGTGAACAATTAAATGTTTTCTCTCTGTTGTCTCACAGAAATTTAGTCCTAACACACTAACCACTATTATATGATAAATCATACCTATGATTTGTGCAATGCGATGTTTCAGGTGTATGGGAGGATAGAAGAAGGGCTTGATTTTGTCTGGAAAAGATCCTCTGATTTCAGAACACAGTACTAGGTAGCATCGCCAGCTCAGGCTGGACCATAAAAGGGACTAAGATCATTTTGCAGCTTGTAAAATCCTTCACATGATTTTTCATGAAATGTTATTAGATTTCATGAAAATGAAATAATGAAATAACATTTCATTAGAAATGTTATTACTTCCTTTTCATGAATGTTATTAGATTACCTTGCTTTACTGTCTCTTGGTAGGCAATGTCTCTTGGTAGTAAGGGACAGTTTCTATGTTGAAGCACAGTTTTTATAGAAACTTTAAAGGGATGTAACCATTTATAAGTTAAAATACAGTTTTCTCTGTAACATTTTTACAGTATATATGGCAATTATCTCTTAAGTTACCGAATGTAGGATTTAAAAAATTGTTGCTTAAAAATGAAGAAAATTCATATAGTTTAAAAAATGTTTAAAATAATTGGAGAATCATAGCTATCATGTTAATTGAATGATTATTGCATTGTCTTCAGTTACAGCCAATATTAACATTTTCATTGATATCTTTATTCAGAGTATCATAGATTCATGTGTATTTCAAACAAGTTGAGAAGTTGAAAGAGTATCTTTTGTTATTTCTAATGTCTAGCTTTTATTGATGCTCCTTTTTTTTCCTCTAAGAAGTTGTTCTGTTATACTCTGCAGTAGCAGTGACTATTGGATGTACCGTATTTGACAAATATTGTTATATGTTTTATATTTTAATGCCAAATTCATTTACTTTTAGGCTAAGTTAGTGATTGAGACCTCTCTTTGTTAATTGACCCTTGAAATCACTTGTTAACCACCTACTCTTTGGTTACTTTCTCATTATCAATCCGTTTCTTTTTCTCTTGGTAACTTGCTATTGTCATTTAACAAAGAAGGCATTATCAAAACAGCATATTTACAGTGAAATATTTGTCTTCTAAATAGTCGTCAGATAACCACAGTTTTCCCCAGGTTCATTTTTCTTTGTAAGAACATAGTCTAAATTCTCTTCTGTGATAGAGTATGGACTGTATCTTAAGAGCAAATTACCAGAGGTGCCTGGGTGGCTCAGTTCGTTAAGTGTCCAATTTGGTTTCGGCTCAGGTCATGGTCTCACAGTTCATGGGTTCAAGCCCCATGTCAGGCTCTGTGCTGACAGTGTGGAGCCTGTCTGGGATTCTCTCTCTGCCCCTCCTGTGTGCTCTTTCTCTCTCTCAAAAATAAACTTAAAACACACACACACACACACACACACACACACACATCACCACTTGGAATGAGAATTCACTATTTGGCCAGAGGAATGATATATCAGAATATATCTAATTTTCTGGGTTGTACGAGAAACCAATTTGGTTGGCCAAACTAAGGTATTCATATTCCCTTAAGTAGGTCTCAGAAGTGTTTTCTTTCTTTCTTTCTTTCTTTTTTTTTAAAATATTTAATGTTTTATTTCTTAGAGAGAGCGTAAGCAGGGGAGGGTCAAAGAGAGGGAGATACAGGATCTGAAGCAGGCTCCAGGCTCTGAGCTGGCTGTCAGCACAGAGCCTGACACGAGGCTCAAACCCATGAACCATGAGATCATGACCTAAGGCAAAGGTGGACGCTTAACCGACTGAGCCACCCAGGTGCCCCTCAGAAATGTTTTCATAGATAAATTCTGAAGATATGTGTATGTATATATGTAACAGAAGAAATTGTTGTCTTTGGGCAATTGTTCTTCTGAAGCTTTCAGAACAGTTACAAAATGATTAAAAGGCTTCAGTTACTTACAGATTTCCTTGAGCATCACAAAGAAGCAAAGAATTTCTGAGAAGTCAAATCTTCGTGTATTTACTAATACACAATAAAAAGGATAACTACACAAACAATAGTGGTCCCATCTTTTGCTAAAACTACAAGAATTATTTTTTATTGCCAACAGATGAGAAAATAACACCAATAAAAACCATTTCATTTGTGTTATTCATTTAAGACATAATACTCTTGAATCAAAGAATTTCAGTGTTTATTGTATTTTTCTTCTGCCTTAGATAGACTACGTAAGCTCAAACATTGGAATTCTGAGTACTATATCATAATATGGAATTCCATAACTATTATAAGAAAATAATGTATTTTCTAGTAAGATTTACTATTTTTTCGTTTCTAAATTATCATAAATACTGGCTTTCTTTCAGAATGCTTACATATAAGCCACTTTAATAGTACACTAGTCTAGTGAGTGAACTGATCCAATTCCAGCATTTTCAGCTCTTGCTTTTCACCACATTTATTTATTTATTTATTTAATGTTTTACTTATTTCTGAGGGAGAGACAACATGAGCAGGGGAGGGTCGGAGAGAGAGGGAGACACAGAATCTGAAACAGTCTCCAGGCTCTGAGCAAGCTGTCAGCACAGAGCCTAGTGCGGGGCTCAAACCCTCGAACCACTAGTTCATGACCTGAGCTGAAGTTGGATGCTTAACTGACTGAGCCACCCAGGTGCCCCACTTGTCAGCATTTTTAAAGTTTGAATACACATGCATCATAAATACCCCTTTCCTGCCTCTTTTTAAAAAAAATTTTCAGCTACATTAGCATTTAATTTCTGTGACTTGTACTCTTTCCAACTATGAAAAAATTGGTAATACTTTCCTTTTCTTGACCACTATTGAATACTTTTCACCTGGATCTTGAGCACCATTAATACCATCACTGCCACTTGATACCATTGTAAATTATGGACAGTCCAGCAGTACAGTTGACCTTCAAACAGTATAGGTTTGAACTGTGTAGCTACATTTATATGGAGGTGTTTTTTAGCATATGCAGTACAGTACTGTAAATGTATTTTCTCTTCTTTATGATTTTTCTTAATAACATTTTCTTTTTTCTAGATTACTTTATTGTAAGAATACAGTATATAATATATAACACATATATAAAATATGTGTTAATCACTTATGTCCTCAGTAAGGCTTCTGATCAACAGTAGGCTATTAGCAGTTAAGTTTGGGGAGTCAGAAGTTATATGGATTATGGAGGCATCTGGGTGGCTCAGTCGATTCAGTGGCATACATCAGCTCAGGTCATGATCTTGCAGTTCAGGAGTTCAAGTGCCATTTTGGGTTCTGTGCTGACAGCTCAGAGCCTAGAGCTTGCTTCAGATTCTGTCTCTCTTTCTACCCCTCCCCAACTCACACTCTCTCTCAAAAAGTAAACATTAAAAAATATTTTTTTAGAAAGTTACATGGATTTTTGACTGTGTAGGAGATCAGCACCCAACCCCCCTGCATTGCTCAATGGTCAGCTGTATAATATCTGTGTTTTGACAAACACCATGGAAAATAGTAAATAAATTAGAAGTGATCTGTGTTTGGACTTACTCCTTTAGGCTATTATAGAGAAACTTCCCCCATAATCCATGAATACTGCCAACAGAAAACTGTGTGGAATCTAACTGAAATACTCAGTTTCCTAGGCCAAGATCATACACCATCACATCTGCTTATGTGACCGAGATGTCAGGTACAGTCGGAGTCTGACCATGTCATTTTTCCAAATTCTCAATCTGTCAAATAACTCAAATAGCAATTTGTAAAATAAAATAATAAAATAAGATAGCTGTTTGTTATTGTATTGTTTTAAACATCAGTGAACAGGTCACAGAAATCTTGCCTAGAGCAGTAAGTAGTTCTCAAACTGCAGTCTCTAAACCAGCAGCATCAGCATCATTGAGGACTTAATGTAAATTTAAATTCTCAATTCCCACCCCAGACCTACTGAATGATGGAGCCCAGCAACCTGTGTTTCATCAGGTCCTTTACATGATTCTGATACACACTGAAGTTTGAGAACCGCTGATCTAGAGATTACTGGTATAATGTTCACATTATTCTAACTGAATTTTGGAATGTTTTACTAATATCTATTATATAAAAGATTAAAGTAGTTTTTGACATTTGGTATAAAAAGCAGGTGTTTCTTACATGATTTCTTTTAGTCCAGATTCACTTCACCTACTGCTCTCTCATGGATAGATGTTTAAAGCAATTGACTTCTTCAGAATATTCTTATTAATAAATAAAATTATCTTGAACCTAATGAATATTATTAAGAGTTTGTTAGATTGAGATAAAATAATGTCTAATCACCTCTGTGAAATAACTTCTATTCCATTTTCATTTTAATGTGTCATCGTTTGGTTCTTCATATTAGTATCGTTCCCTTTTACCTATTTTTGTTTCCCACTTGTTACAAAGAAATTCTAAAACAGAACTGAGCGATGTTGCCGTAGTATGTTAGTGCTTGCAGTGACCAGGAAGTTCAGATAAGTAGCTCTGTACAGTATACCCGGAGACTAGGAAAGAGAGTAGTGTCTCATACTTTGGAGTAAGGTGGGGCCAAGTAAAGCTTTTGGAAGACTTGATGCTTGAGATGAATCATTCATTCATCATATTTATTGAGTACCTACTATATTGCTATGTTATATAAGAATATATAAGAATATATATATATAAATATAAGAATAACATTGAACAGAATAGATGAAATCTTTGCTCATGTAGAGCTTATAATTCAGTGGTGGAGACCAACAATGTATACAGTATGTCAAGTGGTTATATCTGCTGGGAAGAAACATAAAATAGGGGAGGTAGAACATGATGGCGAAAGGGGACGTTTTATATAGGAAAATGGAGGAAGACTTCTCTGATGAAGAAATGGTCCAGCATATTCTATACGTAAGATTTGGAGACAGCCATGTAGGTAAGTCTGAGAAGAATGTCTTAGTCAAAGGAATAACAAGTATGAAGGCCCTAAGGAGGTCACGTGATTGTTCTTTGTGTGGCAGACAAAGAGGCCAGTGTGGCTGGAGCAAGGAGAGTGAGGAGAGTGGAAGATGGGATCAGAGTGATACTTGGGAACCAGATAAACTGGAACTTGGGATTCAATTCTTAATGAGATATGGAGTCACTGTATATAACTTTTTAACTCTTTATTTTGAAATAATTTTAGACTTAGAAAAAAGTTGCAAAAATAGTATGAATAGTGTTTGCATGTAACCTTCACTGGCCTTTCCTAATGTTAACATCTTGCATAGCCATATTATAGTTATAAAAACTTAGAAAGTAAAACTAGTACAGTGATACAGACTGTATCTAGTAGTCTAGATACAGCAGACTATCCATAGTCAAGCTATAGACTATAACTTGGACTATATCATTTTTTCCTCCCTACATCCTTTTCCCATTCCAGGATCCCACATTGCATTTAGTTATTATGTCTTCAGCTCTCTTAAGCTGTCTCTGACAGTTAGTACCTGAGTCTCTGTCTTTTATGACCTTGACACTTGATAAGGACTGGCTAGTTGTTTTGAAGAATGTCCCTCAATTTGGATTTGTCTGATGTTTTCTCATGATTACATGAGCCTTAATGCGTTTTTGACAAGAATTCTACAAAAATGATGTGCCCTTCTCAGTGTGTCATATCAGAGGGCACATGATATCAATATGTCTTATTACTGGTGATGTTAATCTTGATTTCTTGTGGTATCTGCTGGTTTTTTTCACTGTACCATTACTGTTTTTCCCTTTTTAATTAATACATATCTTGGAGGAGGTACTTTGAGATTATGCAGATATCTTGTTTATCCTTAAACTTTCACCCACTATTTTGAGCATTCATTGGTAGATCTTGCCTGTGTAATTATTACTGTCGTATTCTAATGGTGGTTTTCTGTTTTCCTCATTCCTTTATCTATTGGAATTATTCTCTGAGAGCTACTTCTTTACTCATAGTTATAATGAGGACCTATATGTACTCATACCTGTTTATTTTTTTCAGTGGGTTATAATTCAGTTGTATAGTAGTTTATTTTGTTCCTGCTTTGGCATTGAGAACTCTTTCAGGTCAGCTCTGGTACCTTTTCAGAGTACTTCTTACTTTTTTGAACATTTGCATGAGGAGAGGCTCCAGACCAATTTCATGTTATTCCTGCCCCAGCCCTGAAATCCGCCTCCTCTCCCAGGAATTTAGGGTCTTCTTATTAGAGAATGATATTTACACACCAAGGTCTGGATGCTATATGAATTTATTGTTAACCAAGGTATCATGACTTGTAGGTCTTCTTAGTAGACAGTTTGAAAATACATAGGGTATATTAACCCTTGCATCTGTTTTATTTCCATATCTTTATATATAGTAAAAACATAAGTTCATACATTATCTCTAATTCCAATCCAGTACCACAACATTCATTCTACCTTTCCCCTTCCCTCTGTAACTTGGTTCCCCATCATTAGAAATAGTCTCTCATTTTACTTATTTATTCAGCCAAATATACCTATAAAGTAATTTCATAATTGCAAGCCTATACCCCCATGAAGAACAAATTTACTAGAGGATTCATGTATAGCACTATTTGTCTTTAGCCTCACATAGTCAAAAATACTGTTTTTGAAATTATGTTAGGTGAACTCTTTTCTCCCTCACTCTCTTCAGTGGTTTTGTTCTTCGCTTTTAATACAATTAGAATTATTTGTTACAGTTTTTATTCCTATTTGGGATTTCCCATATTCTGGTTAATTTTTAAAAATTTCATATATGGTAAATTTCACTCTTTGTATGTGTAGTGCTTTTGATTGTGACAGATGGATAGAGTTTTATATCTGCCACCACAAACATGATACAGAATCATTCCATCCCCCCTAATTACTTGTTCTTGCTCTTCTGTAGTCAGTCCCTCTTATCTCCTGCTGCTGGCAACCCCTGGTTGCTTTCCATCCCTATACCAGACTGGTGTAAATAAAATGATACATTGTGTGTTCTTTTCGGCCTGGCCTCATTGTCTTAAAGTGCATTAAGATTCATCATCAGTTCATCAGCGCTGTTACATGTATTAATAGTTTGTAAATAGTTTGTACCTTTTTATAGCTAAGGAGTATTCTGTTGTATTCATGTACTGTATAGTTAATTTAGAGGACATACAGATTGTTTCCAGCTTTGGATGGGTCGTTAGAAATTTTTGAGTAACTGATCTAACTTGTATTTTTCAAAAGGATCATTTTGTCTGCCTTGTCAAAAATAGACTGAGGATGGAGAAGTCTAAAGCCATGGCTTTAGAGTATCAGTTAGAGAAGTCACTTCCCCAGACATACAAGTTAGATGTTGGCATTAGAATATGAACCCAGGCAGTCTCGGGTCAGAATCTGTGCTCTTAATTGCCAATTTTTCTGTCCTTTAAAAATGAATGAGGTCAATTACTGCTGATTGACCATGTTATTCACAGATTGAAGAATGGATTTTGAAATTTGGGCATCATTGGTAATCTTACAAGAGCACTTTGGTGTAATAATGAAGATGAAAGTGTAATTCAAGAGAAAATGAGGGGAAAGGAAGTAAAAGACTTAAAAGACAAGGAGAAACTAAGTAGGTAGGTCAGAAAAAAATTTGTGGAGAAAGGCATAGTGTAAACCAGCATGATATGTATGCGAACAGTGGATAGTATCGTGATATGAAACATTGAAGATGGAAGATGGAAAACTAATAGAAGATGAAGATAGAGAAATAGCCAGTAGTTACATGTCAGAGTCCTTCATAGGCTGACATTATGCTGTAAAGTGTGGGAGTCATTGAAATATTTTTAATGAGACTATAATATCAGAGGCCCCTGGGTGGCCTAGTCGGTTAAGCATCCAACTCTCGATTTTAGCTCAGGTCATGATATGGTTTGTAGATTCAAGCCCTGTGAAGGGATCTGCTGTGACAGCATGGAGCCTGCTTGGAATTCTCTTCCTGTCTCTCTGCCGCTTCTGTGCACATGCTGTCTCTCTAAATAAATAAACATTAAAAAGTAATCAGATTTGTGTCTTAGTTTCCTCTAGGCAGTGGTGTGATACGCAGATAGGCAAAAAGATGGTGAGGAAATATAATGTAGGGAAACAGAAGTCCCTTATATTCCAAGTAAAAACTGACAGAAATCAAGTTAAGGCAGGAGGAAGTGATTTTAAAACTTTTAGGAATCTGAATTTAGTAGAATTTGGTACGACTGATCGGATATAGGGGATAAGAAAGAGAGGAAACCAAGCATAAATCCTTAATGACCAAGTTGTTGGCGTATTTCATTTGAAATGCATAGAAGAGGCATCAAGTAAAGATAATCACTAGAGTCTAGAGTTTGGGTAGGAGTAGATTGGAGGTTGTTATCACTTAAAGACCTTGAAGCCATGGCTTTAGAGTATATTCAGAGCTATTTTGGTGCTGATAAAATGCTGGCATTTAGAAGAGAATAAAAATAGGTAAGTCTACAGGAGAGATTGAGAATGAGAAGAGGAAAAATCAAGAGGATAGTGTCAGAAAAGCCAGATAAGTGATTTTTCAAAAAGTTGTCAGTCACTATGGAAAGTTCTAGTTGGCTGAGGATTTAGTATCCATTGTACGTGTTCCAGTGACCTTGATGAGAATGGTTTCATGGAGTTGGTGGAGGAGTAGTCAAAATTCAGAGTTGTAGAAATAGAGATGACAATTTTGTGACTCCTAGCTGTGAAGAAAACAGAATACTAGGTTAAAAGGAGGGAGGTGCTTTTTTAAAATGTTGGAATAGTATACCTCAGTAAAAGTGGAGAAGTTGAAGATTGCAAGTTACAAACAGATGGACTTGCTTAAGCCAGGTCCTTGGAATAAGTGAGGATGGAATTCAGAACACAGGTGGAAAGTGTGGTGGTTGGATCAAAAAGACCTTGCCTTCTTTCAGATTGGAGAAAGAGATGATTGCAGATTATTGTGGATTTATGTTTGGGATGGAAGAGGGGTTTCATTGAAGTACCCATAGCCTAAGTAAATATTGTCATATTCAAGGTTCTTTTCTTTTTAATAGTGTGGATTTATCTGTTGTGTGATTTTAGTAGAAGACATATGATTAAGCCTTGTACTTAGTTTTAAGGTTTCGTATGCTTTAGGTTCCATAGTTACATCCTGCTTCAATAAAAGAACTAGTGAGTATTTTGTTTACTAAGTATCAGGGTATCTATCTTCTAGGCTTATTTCATAATATCTATTAAAGGATTCTTTTACTTTATGTATTTGATTTTTTTTTTTTTTTACCATTTTTTAGGTTTATGGTTCAGTAGTCTCAGGTATATTTACACTGTTGTAAAATGGTTCTCCATGATCTTTTCAACCTGCAACTGAAACTCTATACCCATTAAACAATAAGTTCCCTTTCCTCCTCCCCCCAGTCCCTGGAAACCATCCTTTTACTTTCTATATTTATGAATTTGGCTACTTTTTTTTTTTATTTTTTTTATTTTTTTTTTTACAAATAGTTTATTGTCAAATTAGTTTCCACATAACACCCAGTGCTCATCCCCACAAGTGCCCTCCTCCATGCCCATCCCTCCTCCCCCCACATCCATCAGTCCTCAGTTTTTGTCAGCATTCAAGAGTCTCTCATGGTTTGCCTCTCCCTTTCCCCACCATTTCCGCCCTTCTTCTCCCCCTTGTTCCTCTGTTAAGTTCCTCCTAATCCTCCTATACGTGCACACATATGATATTTGTCCTTCTCTGCCTGACTTATTTCGCTCAGCATAACACCCTCAAGGTCCATCCATGTTGCTACACATGGCCAGATTTCATTGTTTCTCATTGCCATGTAGTATTCCATGGTATAGATAAACCACATCTTCTTGATCCATTCATCTGTTGATGGATACTTAGGCTCTTTCCATGTTTTAGCTATTGTGGAGAGTGCTGCTAAGAACATTGGGGTACATGTGCTCCTATGCCTCAGCATTTCTGTATCCCTTGGGTCAATTCCTAGCAGTGCTATTGCTGGGTCATAGGGGAGTTCTATTGTTAGTTTCCTGAGGAACCTCCACACTGTTTTCCAGAGGGGCTGTACCAGTTTACATTCCCACCAACAGTGTAGGAGGGTGCCCGTTTCTCCACATCCTCGCCAGCATCTAGAGTTCTCTGATTGGCTCATTTTAGCCACTCTGACTGGCGTGAGGTGGTATCTCAGTGTGGTTTTGATTTGTATTTCCCTGATGAGGAGGGATGCTGAGCATCGTTTCATGTGTCTGTTGGCCATCTGGATGTCCTCTTTGGAGAAGTGTCTGTTCATATCTTCTGCCCATTTCTTCACTGGGTTGTTTGTTTTTCGGGCGTGGAGTTTGGTGAGTTCCTTGTAGATTCTGGATATCAACCCTTTATCTGATATGTCATTTGCAACTATCTTTTCCCATTCCGTTGGTTGCCTATTAATTTTCTGGGTTGTTTCCTTGGCTGTGCAGAAGCTTTTAATCTTGATGAGGTCCCAACAGTTTATTTTTGCTCTTGATTCCCTTGCTTTTGGGGATGTGTCAGGTAAGAAGTTGCTGCGTTTATGTATTTGATTTGACAGGTGATTTGTCCTATGGTATATATATGTAAGTCCATATAATGACACACTTCTTGTGATAAATTGTACTTCTCTTTTGCCCAGATTGGCTACTATAAAATTGGGCTTATATTCAACCTGTTGCAGTTTCCTATTTGTTGGGATACTTTTCATTATGAGGAAAAATGCTTAGAGACTACCCACAGGCCCTTAGAGAGGTCTCTCTTTATTCAGTAGTCTCTTTGTGGTTCTGCAGAAAAGTTATCTTTGAGGGTATGGTTTCGGATTCTTGATTCTTGAATCAGGTAGAAAAGGAATTCAGTCTCTTCCATGGGAGCAGCACTTTCAGCTTTTCCAGAGTTCAGAGGTGCTACTGAGAGATTCCTTTAGGCCTTGGAAAAAATTAATGAAGAACTTACTCCCACAGAATGATTATTATTGTAGGTAGCTCTCATGAGCTTACTATCATTTTTGAGAATAATGGAATCTAAGCTACATGTTTCTGTATCTTCTCAAAAAAGACGACTTTTTCTGAGGACAAAGCAATAGTTAAGATTTTGTTTTGTCATTGTTAAGGTTTTTAAATTTTCTTTTAATGTTTGTTTATTTTTTGAGAGAGAGACAGAGCATGAGTAGGGGAGGGACAAAGAAAGAGGGAGACACACAGAATCCGAAGCAGGCTCCAGGCTCCAAACTGTCAGCACAAAAGTCCAATGTGGGGCTCTAACTCACGAACCACACAATCATGACCGGAGCTGATGTCGGACACTTAACCAGCTGAGCCACCCAGGCACCCCGTCATTGTTAAATTTTAAACATAAGTATAATCAAAGTGTTGAAATACATTTTGCCATTAGGTGTTTTCCCCAATGTGCTTATCATATTGGTCAGAGTTCTGTCAGAGTATAGTACCCAGCATTCAGCACCTCTATTAAATTAACACCAATACATGAACAAGTGAGTATCCGAAAGAGAACAACAAAAGTGTTTTACAATTTGAGAGCAATGATTAAGGGGGAACAAAGTTAAATATCTTGACATTGTGTGATTAAAATAAAGCTGTTTATTTAGGGAAACATAGCTCTATACCACAAGTTAATAGCCTTCAAATATGCCCGAAATCTTGGTTATCTGGAACTTGGGAATAATGAGCTAGTCTGGACAATTAAAAGGGCATCCTCCTAAAAATTGAAGTCATTTTGCTTTAACTGCCTTTGTAAATGAAAGTTTTGTGTGCTTTCTAAAATTAAAAAATTATTCTAATGCAGAGTAATCTGTCTGAACATCAGTTAATATGCCATTGGTTAATATACTGTTGTTAGGAGAGGTATTTTCCTCAATCTTAAATAAACTTTACCACTGTATTCAGTCCTTTTTTCCCCTCCCTAATTTTATTGTTTTTTCTTTGTGGTTAGTTTCTTAACTGTGACCTATGTTCTATTATAAGGGGGTACATCTTAAAGTTTATATTTTACATGGATGGAAACAAGTTTTACATGCTTTAAAAAAATGGGAGAAACATAATTTGGATTATTTTAATGTATTAGAGTCACTTTTTTGAACACAAATTAATATAATATGCCATTAGTTAATATACTGTTGTTATGAGGTCTGTTGACCTCATTCTAAATCGTCTTATTAATCTACTGCTTTTTTTCTCCTTTAGTTTTGTTTTTCCTTTGTAATTAGTTCTTACCTTAACCTGAATGTTTCCATTTTTAAAAAGATATTTCTTACTCTCAGAGTTTTGCTTTTTCTTCAAATAAGGGAAATTGGACACCACATTATCAAAATAAACTAATTTCCAGAGGGAGCCAGGAAAGAATATTGTGAGAACTATATGATATGCTAAGCATGGGCCCTACCAACCAGTTCATAAAGCTGAGCTGCTAGAATATGGATGATTTTATATCTGCTGAAGAACAAAAAAGTCAAATTTGGCTGAACCAATGTAGTTAGGCTTTCATTTTGTAAAGATGTTAAAACATCTTCACAGACTAACTGGCAGGCTTACAAACACACACACACACACACACACACACACACACACACACACACAAAACGAACAACATTTTGTCCTTGCCTAATCCAGAATTAAAAGAGGCAACTGCCCATGCCCTTCCCCGAAGCATCCTCCTGTAGGTTCTGGGCTCTCTGTGGAAAATCTCATTTTCTCTTCCGTAATTATTAGCCTACTCCTCTACTAAAGGAGAGTTAACTCCTTTAAATAATTGTATATAGTGACAGTGGCTATAAAAAAGCTATTACCTGCTTGCTTTTTAGTATGGGTTTTTCCATAGTAGATAAAAGGTTTTGGTTTTATGGGTTTAGGCTATTTAGTTACTGGATAGAGAAAAGGCATCACAAAGAAAGCTTTTTCATTTATTTGAAACAACTCTCACTGTTGATCTTTTGATGTTAAAAAGTAAGTTGTTCATCTTTTAAAACTCTGAATGTCTAGTTTATTCAGTATCACTGACATTTCTGGAGCTACCAGAGGCTATTATATGCAACTTGCCCTTTTGAGTTTCAGTCAGAGTTCATAGAATATCTTAAGTGATGTAATTACCAAGTGTTATATATAATGCAGCTTCTAAAAAGAGTGATTTTTTTCCTTTAACATTCACTCTAAAAACAATTCAGTGTAGAAATAGGTTATAACTGAACTATCTATATTTAGTTATAGTGACTGCTTGAAAGAATGAGTTTATTTTAAGGAAATATCAAAAGGAAGTACTAATTTAGTTTTCTAGAATTATTATGATTAATATACTCTAAGAACTAATTGGTAATGTGGACTCAGACATACTTGATTTCACATTTTCAGATTAAAATAAATTTTAATAGGATGGAAAAGTACTAGCTTATCTTAGAAACATCATAAACGTGACTAAATACCCTTTTCAAAGCTCTGACGTGAAACTTGGATCCTGTTAGGCAGGCTTTTTTTGTGGGCGTATTAATTCACACTCCACCTGCCAGTACCTATAGGTAAAGACATGAAACCACACCCTCTGTTCTGACCTTTTCCTCAGGGGACACTGACTAGAATCCTTTGGCTTATCATGAGAGGCTGTTTGAATAGCTCAGTTCAGAGGAGCTTTTACTTTTGAATTGAGTGAAGCAGCAAGAACAAGGGAAATAATGTTGCAACTACACTTCTGAAGACTGCTACTATGGAGATTTAAAACTTGACCTTCCCTGCGAGTTTGATTGGAAGGCTTATTTCCACAGATCCATTTAATACTGAAAGCAGTTTTATTGCTCAGCTAATTAGATATTTATATTTTCATTCTATTCTTCGAGGATTTAATTACTTATTCCAGTTAAAATGCCTTTATTTTTGTTGGTTTTGTTTTGTTTTTGACGAAGACTGATGGAGATGTAGTTTTTAAAATAGATTTGTGGGGTTTTTCTTTTATTCAAGTTGTATGAATTAATATAATGTTTATTTGATAGTACTAAAAAGAAATTTTCATACAATGGTGTATCTTTATAAACTAAAGAGAACTTTTTAATGTAGTGGAAAACTGTTAAAACCAGTGAGGAAAACTGGCAGCTGCATCGTCTAGAATGGATTCTTACAGGACCTATTTGGCAACTGTCAAACTCAGTGGCTCGTGGTTGGAAGAACAAGATGAAGATATTTATGAGGTTGAATCTCGTGTGCCTTTACCACATCCTTTTCCTCTTTGTGAACATTTGGATGAAAATAACTCAGTAATTATTAATACTTCTATTTTTCATTTTATTCATAAAAGAAATGGGCACATATTAAAGCTTATTTCTAAAATTTCACTGCCTACCCCACCTTATTCAGTAAGTATAAAAAACTTGGTTTCTTTTAGTTTTAGTTTATACTTTTCAGTTTTTTATACAGTTTTGTGAGTAATATCTGCGTAATGAGAAATGAACTTTAAGTGTCCTCAGTAAGGGTAAATGGAATAGAATCTTGTTATTGTTTCATATGTGACTACTCATTTATCCTGGATGTATTGAAGGGCTAAATTTGTTCTAAGAGCCTCGCCTTGGTTATGTTTTTTATTCCAGAAAGCAGACCGAGATAGTATTACAGTTCTCCCATGCCAGGCAAGCTGTTTAAAAAGATCCTGCTTGTCCTTAAGACTCTTGCTTTTATATGTTTATGATCCCAATCTTGAGTAAAAAGGGAATGATTAAAAGGCAATAGGCATTATGATACTTAAAACAGCTAAGTGAGCCAGTTAGGAATTTTTTTACAATCATATGGTACATTGGCTGTAGTTCCAGACAAGGAAAAAGAAAATCTGGATTCTAAGTTTAACTTTCTTGTTAACTCATAAGGAACTTATTTTTAATATGCCTAGTAATCCTGTGAGGAAATACTGTTTTCTAGTTTTTATGTGACATGTATTTTATAAACATTGTTAAGGATAAGTACTTAGCATAGTTAGTACTTCAGGTTTATTTAACACATAAATATGTTGTGAATGATTCACCTCAAGTTATTCAATATAACTACAAGTTATTCAGCACTTTTTATGACTTTCATGGCTTTAATTATAATACAGTAGCTAATATTTAACAAGACAGATGGTTTACAGAAATGTTGTTACCTCCCCATGAAACTTTTATATCACAGTGGCAATATTTATTGCTGCTTTATACATACTTATGATGATAAGTTTCTTAACTTATTTAGAAGCACTGAAAATGAAATTTTTGTGTATTTCATATTGTTAGGTATTAGGAATAAGTCCTACTTAAACAGGATAGAAAAGACTTTTTAAAGTATACTTAGATGAACATTTGAAGGGGGAGTGTCTTATTCCAGTAAAGTATAAGTACCATCTGCTATAATAAATGAAATTTGTTTGCTAGCTTTACTGTATTGGATTCTTCTATTTTTTCTCTTCTGTTTTGTAAAACTGAAGTTATTGTTCGTGGTTCTATGGGAAATATTTAAATGACTTAAATATTTAATAAATTAAAGGCTGTAGATCTTGTTAAGAAGTAGACATAGAAGCAAAAACAATTTAATTTTCTTATCTAAAGTATTTATCGGGCGCCTAGGTGGCTTAGTCGATTGAGCATCCAGCTTTGGCTCAGGTCACGATCTCACAGTTCATGGGTTCGAGCCCCACGTCAGGCTCTGTGCTGACCGCTAGCTCAGAGCCTGGAGCCTGCTTCAGGTTCTGTGTCTCCCTTTCTCTCTGACCCTCCCCTGCTCATGAGCTCGCTCGCTCTCTCTCGCTCTCTCACAAATAAATAAAAACATTAAAAATTTTTAAATAAAATATTTATCTTGCTATAAATGCTAAGTGCTTCTTGTACAATAAATTTGGAAGATGAAAAAAATCTATCCTCTTTAGAGCTTTGAACTCTTACAGAGTTTTTATGTATTTACCAGACAGCCACTTTATAATGCACAGAAGAAGCTACCTATCTGCATATGTAGAACCAGTTGATATGTTTTAAAAATACAGACTGTACTGTAAATTCAGAAGAGCAGTTATATATAATTGAGTTCGTACTTTATGGTCATGTTTTTTATAGTAAAAATCAATGTGTACTAGTTATCTACATTTAAGGGAAAATACTCTTTTCCCAGTCAAAAGTAGAAATATATATAAAGTTTTATCTTTGTTGAGGTAGCAATGACATCAGAGATGTTTTAGGAAATATTTTGTGATTTGAAATGAAATGTGTATTCATATTGTGTCTAAGTAATAAGTTGTAAATAATAAATGACCACATCCCATTAAATAAAACAAGAAAAGTCACATACTTGATATTTTGGAAATTGACTTAGAGTGACCATCAAAGGCTTTTATTTAGTAACTCTAAAATCTGTTTGCCATGGTAAATACTACTTAGATGTGAAGAGCAGAAGCCTTTAAAAATATAATATTCTTAAATATCATAATTTGATAATACATTATTGATATTTGCCTATAAATTAGAAACCACTACAGTTTTTTAAACATAAAACATGGTAATATCTTTCTCATATACTAAGTAGTTTATAATTTTACAAATTCTTAGGATATTGTGTTGTGAGTCTGTTAATATAGTGATTGCTTTTTAAAAATTTTTAGTGTCATAGGACTAAATACTAGAAACATTTGAGTTCAGTTTTTAGTTTAAATAAAAGCAGATAAGCAAGTATTGACTGTCAGTCAGAAGCTCAGAAAACAAAGACAGCCATAGTGCTTTCCTGTAATTTCATGGAGCTGGTAACAGTGATCACTGTTTTAGAGAGCTTTGGCCTTGAGTCTGTATTTGACTGTCATCTTAAAAATTGTTCAAGAATGTAGTTATGTCAATAACAGCATTTTAAAGGAGACTATATTTATGAGTAATTATGGGTAATACCTCTGTATTCTAAGATTTTGAAAATAAATTGAATAACCATATAAAGTCTTGTAGATATTTCACAAATGGACAGAAATATAAAGGTTTTAGTTACAACATGGGTTATAATTTCATTTTATTGTGACACTATGATTTTGTTAATTAAGGCCATTATATGAATCATATATTCCTCACAGTGTACAGCAGGAGTCCAGTTGATAAATGTTAAATATTAAAAAAAATTTAAGTTTTACATAAAGCACAGTCACATAAAATTCTTCTGCAAATAAAAAATGACCCTAGGTGTTATTAATTTTATATCGTTCTTTATATGATAGAATACAGATCTAGTGATCTAAATTTATTTCCAAAAGAAGTGTTTTCTTTTTAATTTTTAAATGTTTATTTTTGAGAGAGAGACAGGCACAGAGCAGGAGGGGTGGAGGGGCAGAGAGAGAAAGAGACACAGAATTCAAAGCAGGCCCCAGGCTCTGAGCTGTCAGCACAGATCTTGATGTGGGGCTTGAAACAACAAACCATGAGATCATGACCTGAGCCAAAGTTGGACACTTAGCCAGCTGAGCCACCCAGGTGCCCCCAAAAGCAGCATGCTTTTGTTTGTTTAATAAAATCAGAATACATTTGTTATGGAAAGTTATATGTAGGTAATCTACTTGTGTACTGCTTTTCCCACCTAATGTTAGCATGCACTAGAAATATTAAATGGCTGTAGTTGAACAGTTTATTTTTAATTTAAAACCCTTTTTTTGTTAAGCTTTAGTGGGGAATGACACTGGTATTCCCAACACCTTGCCTTCCTTCACGTATGCTTTCCCTCCTCATTTAGCTTGAACATGCAAAAGTTACACAGACAGAGTTGATGCGGGAGTCATTTCGACAGAAACAAGAAGTGACAGAGTCCCTTAAGTGCCAAGAAGAATTGCGAGAGCGCCTTCATGAGGAGACCAGGGCTAGAGAACAGCTGGCTATGGAGCTCAGTAAGGCTGAGGGTGAGCAACTTATTGTTGGCAACTGAGTATGGAAAAATTTCAAGTTTAAAAATAGATATTTTGATGCAAGCCAGCTTGGGAAATCACCAATCTATTCTAATGTAGAGTAACCACTGAAATGTAGTTGTAATTTGTCTTCAGACTTTTTCTAAGAAACTTTTAAAACTATATACTTTTAATTATCAAAAAGTATTTAATGGAATTATAGAAAGCATTAAAACTTTTAGAAAATATAGAAATGGATGATGGTGATTTGTTACCATAATTCCACCATCCTAAGACAAGTCTTATAATTTAGCAATGAAAAGACTTGTTAATAAATTGTTCAAGTTTGGGGCACCTGGGTGACTCAGTGGGTTAAGTGTCTGGCTCTTGGTCTCAGCTCAGGTCTTAATCTCAGGGTCGTGAGTTCAAGCCTCATTTTGGGCGTGAAGCCTACCTAGATAAATAGATAGTTCAAGGTAACCATTAAATGGTGATGCCAGGCTTTAAGCCTCAGAGGCCTCATACTGTTTATATTCTGCCATACCATTGTGGTTGTTGGCCTTCTAGAATTACTTAAAACATCCCCTTTCTCTAGAATATTTAAAATGTGATTTGGTTCACAAGCATCTGATTTATATTAAGCTTTCTTGTCTATGTGCATCTGTTTAATAAGGTGAGTTACACCTACATAATGTGATACATTGGCAGAGCAAAGTAATAGAAAGTTCAAAGGAACATCATATTTAGGCACAAAGGTTAAACAGGAAAAACTGCATCGAATGTACCATAATTGCTGCTATCAGCAGCAGCAGATTCATTCAAGATATTTATATAACGCTTAATGGTAAGATTTAAAATAAGTTTTCATCCCATTCCTTGTTAATTTTATCTTATAGGTGTCATTGATGGCTATGCAGATGAAAAAACTCTTTATGAAAGGCAAATTCAGGAAAAAACCGATATAATAGATCGCCTTGAACAGGAATTGTTATGTGCAGGTAATAGATTACAAGAATTGGAAGCAGAACAGCAGCAGATCCAAGAAGAAAGAGAATTACTGTCCAGACAGAAAGAGGCTATGAAAGCAGAGGCAGGCCCAGTTGAACAGCGTATGTATTTTTAGACTTTGTATATGAAACATTCCTTGAAAGTTCAAAGTGACTGTTTTCCCCTTTCACTGCCATGATTCATGTATTTTATATTGGGGTTGAAAAATTACAAGAAAATCTACCTCATTGATAAATGTTTTATTAGCCAGCTATATGGAGTTTTGGGTTTTTTTCCCCCTTTGCCAGATTTTAACAGGAAAAGATAATTCTTTATCCTTAAACTTCTGCCTCGAGATAGCTGCACATAATATAGCAGGACATGTTTTAAACTGTGTAAGATTCATCTTTTGATAGCAGAAAGGCAGCAAAAATGTATACTTGGATTAAGTGAAAAAGCACTGAGCCAGTACTGCTAGCAAGCAGGTGGGGGTGGATTTCAGCCTGCAGGAGAATAGATTGAAAACGTCAGTGGCTGTTAGAAGCTGGCTGACATCTGGTTTAATCTATGTAGGAGTTCAAAGAATGTACAGTTTATAAATAACCTTTAATCTTTGCTTAAATGAGAAATTAGGTGTAATATCTTAGTTTTTTTCGCAGTAAAAAAATAAGTGTCAGTCATTATAACAATGGAACTTTAAATCTTTTTTTATTACGTCCTCCCACTTTTCTATTACACATGCAGCTGGAATTATACATGTGTAGTTTTACTAGTTGAATTTTACTAATTGAGAAATACAGCATATGTTTTTAAAACATGGCACAGTTTCTGGTTGCTCAGATTTGTTTAACACAGGTTTAAGGTTGGACTTTTTAATGTGCAGAGTGTATGTATCCTACATGTAAAGCATTCAAGAAATACTGTTACATCAGAATGTTACCAATGATGGTAATCAGTGGTTTCAATTTTTACTTCTAATTCTTTTGTGTTTACATATTATCCTATTTTAGGAAATAGACGTGTAAATTACATCTTTGTTCTGTGTGTGTGTTTTTTCTTTCTATTCTTATAGGACTAGTAGATGCTGCAGTCGATGCAGCACCAGGAGCAGGTGTGTTTATACAATTGCATGGCCAGTCTTTGGGTGGTAAACTTTCAACTCCAAAAATGGGGTGACATTTGAATTTTCAATCACATACCCCTGCTTTTCTAAATAACATACCTCTAAATTTGCTGTTGTGTTTCATACTTACAGTTTTTCTCTTTAACAAAAAACTTTTCTTACAATAAAAATACATATTTATATTTGAAATTAACAACTGAGATTCATAGTGATCATCATCTTATATCTGTTTTTCCACAGAGCTTAAGACAATTTCAGTTTTTTACAGAAACAAATGTATTAAATTCTCTCAGCCTATAACTTTTCAAAATGCTCTTTCTAAATCAGGAAATATATAAGATGATGATATCAAGGATCAGTGAAATTTAGTAAAGAGACTTTCTGGTTCACTTAGCTTTATATTAACATCTGAATCACTATTGTTTTAAAAGGAAAGCTATTTTCTATAGATTCCTAGTCCTGAGTACAGTGTTGACAGACTGGTTAGTGTAAAGACTTTCAGGTTATGTTCCTTTATTTTTTCATTAGAAGATTGTTTTACTTTGCCATATATACTTTATTGTTGCATTGTTAATGTTAACAATAATAGCTAACACTTAATGTAGTGCTTACGATACTCTAGGCACTATTCTTTGTATTTATTAACTCATTTGATTCACAGTAACTCATCAAGATCAGTACTATTACTATCTCCATGTTTACATAAAAGGAAATTGGAGGACATCATGTTTGTTAAGTATCACATAGGAGATAAGTGGCAGAGCTAGGATTTGAATTCACAGTCTCTGCTTTTAAGCACTACACCATACTGCCTCTCATATTTGTCAGTTTTCTCTTGATACATACATGTATGAGCATGCAAGACTAACTCAGGAATATGGATCTAATGAGGAGAAAGACTAACAGGAAATTCTGATTATAGTTGTATTTTTTTTTCTGTAACTCTTACTTGCCTTGGTTAAAAATTTACAGTCTTTGATCTTCATGTGTGTTATGTATGCATATATAGTGACTTTATTGGTTTGGAATGAATTGATTTTTGCCTGAGGTGAGTTATTTCTGTGCTTAAATTTAATTAGACTTTGTTCTTTTCCTTATAGTGAAAGTGGACTTTTTTTTTCTTGGTCGTTTGCTGTGGCATTTTCACAAAGTATTGTTTTTAGTGACATAATATTTCTTTTTGTTAATATGGTATACTTTTTTGCTACTAGCTTGCTTACTTCTATAGGAATAGGTTGCTTTGATATTTTCATAGGAACATTTTCCTTTTTTATGTGTGTTTGAGGTAAAATTCAGATCTATTTCATGGAGGTGAAATATGAGCATTGTTACGGTTGATTTCACTGTTGCTGTGATTTAACTTTGTATGTTTTTATATTGTAAACAGAATTACTACAGGAGACAGAAAAGTTAATGAAGGAAAAACTAGAAGTACAGTGCCAAGCTGAAAAAGTACGTGACGACCTTCAAAAACAAGTAAAAGCTCTAGAAATAGATGTTGAGGAACAAGTCAGTAGGTTTATGGAGCTGGAACAAGAAAAAAATGCTGAGCTGATGGATTTAAGGCAGCAAAACCAAGCACTGGAAAAGCAGTTAGAAAAAACGAGAAAGTTTTTAGATGTAAGTATTCTTAACTTGAATACTGATTTTTCTCAGTAGAATGCTTACTTGCTGCTACTCTAGGTTGTGAATGTTAAATTATGAAGAGACTCTTGAATTCTAACATTTTCATCAACCTGTGTTTTTTACCAATTAACTGAAAAGTACTATTCCAAATACAAATTTCTAATAATTTTTATTATACACCTATCACAATTAAAAGCAGTACAGACAGATTATGAATAAACCCTACCAGTTAGTCTTTTCATATTCAGAGCTAAGAAGCTTGTCCCAGACTTTCTTTAACCAACTGCAAAGCAGGGTGAGGATCCTAAGAGCTAACTGGTCAACACTGTTTCACCCACAAAAGATATACACCGGAACACTGTGCTCTTGGAACAGTTGTTATCTTGTCATTACTCTCTTCCAAAATGATACTAAATCTCTAATTTCACATGGATTTTCTTCTTTGGGGTTTCACTTAAGGCCTGATATTCTTTTCATATATCAGGGAATCAGATTTTCACACATTTTATAATTTTAGATATGAAACCTATATTAGGATGAAAGAAATTGATTTACTAAATGGTTCTATTTTTTTAATGACTAAATTAATAGTGAAATTCCTCTTTTGCTCCAAAAAAATAAATTCATTTTGGGAAGAATATTTTTATTTCATTCTGTATTTAACATTACTTAAATTCTTAAAAATGTTGTGCTTCAAATAATATTTAAATGCATAAATTCTTGTCAAAGAGCCTAAATAGACTGTGTACCATACGTACAGGTGTTCTTTTCTTTAAACCTTTTGATTTGGGGTTTTCTGTGGCCATCAGTTGTTTATCTTCAAATAAAGCTATACGTATAACCAAAGGGAAGTAGCACAAATAATATTGATATATTGTCTCTTCGGTTACTGTTACTGTTATTAAACTTTAGGAGCAAGCCATTGATAGAGAACACGAAAGAGATGTATTCCAACAGGAAATACAGAAACTAGAACAGCAGCTTAAGGTCGTACCTCGATTTCAGCCTATCAGTGAACATCAAACTAGAGAGGTAAAAATTTACTGATCTTGTCTGTGCTGCAGTATGTTGTGTGTAATATGTGTGTTGTGAAGAACTTAAAATTCTTTCTGTCACATGTAAATCTTCAAAATCAGAAAATTAAATATTGCTTCAGTGTGAAAAGTTCTTGAAACTCTAAAAATTCTTTGCACTGGGGTGACTGGATGGCTTAGTCTCTTGAGCATCCGATTTCAACTCAGGTCATGATCTGGCAGTGGGTTGAAGCCCCGTGTTGGGCTCTGTGTCGACAGCTCAGAGCGTGGAGCCTGATTTGGATTCTGTGTCTCCTCTCTCTCTGCACCTTCCCCCGCCAATAATAAATAAACATTAAAAATTGTTTGCATTGAAATCTGGAGTCCTTTCTACCTGTATTTATTTTCTAATCGCCCAATTCAATAAACTTCTCTATTTATTTCTCTATTCCTATTCCCAACAAAACCGAACAAGAGTTTTCTGTATTCAGACACCTATTCTTGCCCATCTCCCATTCTTTTCTCAGTCCAGTGCAGTGAAGTTCTAACCCTTCTGTCTCAGTGTGGTTTTATATCCTCTCTTTCATTGAAATTGTTCTTGTGAAGGTTACCAGGCTCCTGGCTATGGCTGTTAATCATTTCTGTCTTCATCATACTCATCCTCAGAGGCTTTCACATCAGCCTTCTTCCTGAAACACTTCCTTCTCTTGGCTTCTGTGACATACCTACTTCATTTGGTCTTTTTCCATAGTCTTTGTTTCTCAACTCAAAGTAAATGATGGAGAACCCAAAGACTTAGTCTTGGGCTCCCTTTTTCTTTCCTATTAATATTCTCTTCCCAGGTAGTTACGTGTAAATGTGTGTTTATATCTCCAGCCCTGACATCTCTCTTGAACTCTGGACTCTAATACTCAGATGCTTTACCATCTATCTGCGTTTAGATATCTCAAAATTAACATGTTTAAAAGAGAGCTCTTGATTCCCGAATAGCCCCCATCAAAGAAAGATAATAATAAAACATGTTCTTTCTCCATGTCAGTAAATAAGATACTGTCTTCACCTTTCTCATTGCTAAGACCTAGAATTCATTCTTGATTCTGCTCTTTCTCAACCCCATTGGTGAGTCATGTTGCACTGTATCTTACATCTTCTTCTTGTTTCCATTTCATTCATCTCCTGAAATCCTAGCTTGTCACTGTTTTTGCCTGGATGATTTTGGTAGCCTCCTTACCACTGTACTTGTTTCTACTTTTTCGTCCCAATTATCCAACTCTATATTTACCAAATAAATGCTACATGAATGAAGGAGGATTTATAAATTGCTAAGGATGGCTTATTACGGGTATAAAGACATCGTGCTTGGGGTTAGACCATCCTAGTTTGAATCATCATTCCGTCATTTAACACATGTGTGACAATGGCTAACTCACTTTTTATAACTTTCTAAAACTTGTTTACTCATTCTAAAATAGAGATTGTGGGGTGCCTGGGTGGCTCAGTCATTGTGCTTCCAGTTCTTGACTTTGGCTCAGGTCACGATCCCAGAGTCATGGGGTCAGGCCCCACATAGGACTCTGCACTGAACATGGAGTCTCTCTCCCTCTTTTTCTGCCCCTCCCCCACTTGTGTTCTCTCTCTCTCTCTCAATAAATAAACCTAAAAATATTTTTTTAATCTTACAGTATGTAAGTACATTATTTGTTTTCTTTGAAGTGTGACATGCCTCATTCATGGTATCTTAAGAAACTAACATGGATGTGTGTATTTGATTTTTCTCCTGGAACGTTTTGATCCATTTGTTCTGTCCTTAACCTTGCCAAATCTGATTCTCCAGATTCTGATTTTCTCAAGATCAAAATAATCTCTTACAGTATATTGTACTATTTGCTGATTTTTTTTTTTTGTCTTTTTCCTTGAGTGTACTCCAAATCTTAGCCCACCCATTATTGTTAAATTTTCTCTTCAGTAGCTTTATTACAGTCATCCTTGAACCTGTAGTTATAGGTAAGTTTGCATTTCTTTTAATGTTTTGGGGAATAAGTATCATTTTTAGATAATTTCCTTAAAGTATCTCACTAAGGTAGAATTCCTTTTTTTTTTCTCTTACCATCACACTTCTTTTTTTAGAAAGCTTTGTCTCTTTACTTGATGAGAACTAATTTCACAAGCTATCTTATTCTTTCTGAATCCTTCTGTCACAGAGCCATTCTCTTAAATGGACTTGCATATCAGAATTACTTGGGGAAACTTTCAGTGTGCACAGATCCTTCTTACCGCCCAGTATTCTCTCTCATGTCTGTTCTGGGCCACTGGAATGTGCAGGCTGAAAAAGCTTTCTACGTGAGTGTATTAAAGCTCCTCCATTCTCTCCCATCTCTGTGGTGTTTAGAGCCATATTATTATTATATGTATCAACTATAACCATTTTTGGAAAGAAAAATAGAATCCATTAAAGATTTCTTAAGATTATCTCATCTCGCATAAGAGTATAAGTTGGGAGGTGCCTGAGTGGCTGAGTCTGTTAAGCACTCAACTTTTGGTTTCAGGTCAGATCATGAACTCATGGGGTTTGTGAGTTCAGGCACAACTTTGGGCTCTGCGCTGACAGAGTGGAGCCTGGTTAGGATTCTCTTTCTCTTCCTCTCTACGCCCCTTCCCCGCTTGTGCATACACTCACTCTCTTCTCTCAAAATAAACAAAGAGTGTAAGTCAGTACTCTGCAAACTTGTCATCTTTATTAGGTTTTAGCGTCATTGTAACATTAGCATTTATACTTTAAAATTATTCAAAAATGTAATCTTTTTTCTCCTCCTAGCTGTAGAAAGTCTTAGTTTTAAGAGAAAGAACTTTTTGTAAAGGGTTGGTGAGAGCAGTATTATTCCTTTTTTGTTAGGACTACCTTGTTTTATCAACTCAGAGAATGTCACCATAGTTGGAGACAATAGTTGCTCTCCTTATCAAAAATACTATGAGCATGGCCTCTGAAAATACTTTCTGAAATGAGGATAGGTATGTTATTGAAATTTTGTCAAATTACAGTTTTTGCTTATTATATGTCCAGGTTGAACAGTTAACAAATCATCTGAAAGAAAAAACAGACAAGTGCAGTGAGCTTTTGCTCTCTAAAGAGCAGCTTCAGAGGGATATACAAGAACGGAATGAAGAAATTGAGAAACTGGAGTTCAGAGTAAGGGAACTGGAGCAAGCCTTACTTGTTAGTACAGACACTTTACAAAAGGTATGGCATTTTCTTTAGGCTAATTTCATCAAGTGTTTTAATGTAGATTCCTCTTAGTTACATGAACATCAGTTCCCTTAAATAAAAAATTACTATTTTTTGATACTATTACAAAATACAAATCTACCTTTATGTCTTCAGTCATATCGTAACTATATCTGTTTATTCTTATCTCCAAATGTTACTTGCATACCATAGTCCCAAGAAAGGAAGATTAAGTAAACCAGAGGAATGAAAGATCGTTTTAACAGTCAGTAAGGTTGTGATTCTAAAATAATAGCCAAGTGAAAAAGTTGTGACACCAATTGAATCTGATGCTTTATCCCAGAGTAAGAAGGAATGAAATCTCTGCAGAAAGCAAGAATGAATCAAAGAAGAGCAGGATAAGGAAGCTTGGGAAGGAAGCATCTAAAGGGATAGTCTCCATTTTATCAGAGGAATGAATGTTAAGAGTGTCAAGCATTCCTCTTTGAATTTGTATAAAAATGTGTTCAAAACCGAGGATCTATAACTTTGATTATTCACTAATGTAGATTATCAACTGCTAATGGCATTGCTATTTTTCCAGTTAAAGTAGATAATTAGATTTAATGCCTGAAGTTTTGAGAAAATTCTCATGTATTTAAAGGTAGAGGACCAAAAGCAGTCTGGAGCTGTAGAAGCTAAAACAGAATTGTCCCTAGAAGTACAGTTGCAGGCCGAGCGAGATGCCATAGACCGAAAGGAAAAAGAGGTAAGGGGTTTACCTTTAATGACAAAATGTGGTGTGAATTATTTTAAATAATTTTAAATAAGTCACCTTGGGAATATCATTTGCACAGAATGGAGTTTATACTGTTTAGACAATTTCCTAGCTCATTGCCTAAATTGACCTTGAAGACCATAAAGAGTTGAACACATAAGCTGGTGTGAGAAGTGTTCCATGTAGAGGGGCAAACGTAAAGGCCTTGACACAGGAAGAACTTTGAAGACAAAAAGAAAGGTACGAATTCAGTGAAGAGGAGAGTAGAGAGAGAATTGTGTTAGGACAAAAGGCTGGATCTCTCTTTTTCCCTTCCTTACTGTGAGCTTAGAATTATTGCTACTTTACTGTAGGGTTTGGGTTTTGTTTTAAGTTGTATTGCCCTGGGAGGTTATAGTGCTATTTTACAGAATACTAAACATGTTCTTAAAAAATTAACAATAAGGTAGTTAAATAAAGTTCTCCTGTGGTTTCCTACTCCCTCCCTTCTCAAGAAAAAAAAAAAAGGAACAAAAATCTGCTTTAATACAGTAGTAATTTCCAGTTTCAAGTTATTTTAAACTTATTTGAATTTTTGTCTATTAATTTTTCTATGTACTCTACATTATTTATCTGTATCATATCATTACAAATATTTAAAATTTTTGAAATTACATTTTCATTTCCATATAATTTTTTCAGGGTACTTAGTAGATTTTAACAAATATTTATTGAACTTAAACAGTATATAAATGTTAATAAGTGCTTTGGAAAATACAAGAATGAATTAGACATCAACTCAAACTCTAGCTCAGACAACTTGTAGTTTTGGGGGCACCTGGGTGGCTCATTTGTTTGAGCATCTGACTCTTGGTTTCAGCTCAGGTCATGATCTGACAGTTTATGAGTTGGAGCCTTGTCTCAGGCTCTGCACTGACAGTACAGAGCTTACTTGGGATTCTTTCTCTCTCTTCCTCTCTCTGCCTCTCCCCTGCTTGTGCACACGCTTTCACTTGCTCTCTTTCTCTCTCTCTCTCAAAATAAATAAATACTTAAAAAAAATTTTAGGGCCATCTGGGTGGCTCAGTCGGTTAAGCATCTGACTTTGGCTCAGGTCATGATCTCACTGTTTGTGGGTTAGAGTCCCGCGTCGGGCTCTGTGCTGACTGCCAGCTCAGAGCCTGGAGCCTGTTTCAGATTCTGTATCTCCCTCTCTCTGACCCTCCCCTGCTCATGCTGTCTCTCTCTCTCAGAAATAAATAAAAAAAAACATTAAAAAGCTAAAATAAAAATAAAAAATTTTTTTAAACGATAGGAATTTTTTTAAAAAAAGAAAACTTGTAGTTTAGAGAAGGAAAAAACATCTACATAAATGATGAATAGAAATGATCATCTCCATGAGAAGGATTATTTCCTTGCCATTGTGTAATACTAGTGTTTATATAAAAGGTTTGTGTTTATTTTGCTTTTTTTGTCTTTTCCACAAAAAGCAGGGAACACTTGTTTACCTGTAACCACCTCTGTGTGTTTTGAAAAGAATTGAGGAGCTTGGCTGGTTCAGTTGGTGTAGGATGTAATCCTTGATCTCAGGGTTATGAGTTCAATCAAGCCCCATGTTGGGCATGGAGCCTACTTAAAAGAAAAAAGAAAGAAAATAATTAACATTTAAATTTAAAGATTTACCTTACATTAATTAATCAAAAAAATAGTCTGCTTTCTAAAAAGATAGACCTTCAAAACTGGACCCAGAAGCAATGATTGTTAATTATGGGCAGATGATTGTTTACTAACTTTATATTTTAATTATCTTTTTGCATGACATTACTGACACCTTAAGTTTTTAAAGTGAGTGTCCAGTAGCCATCTACATTTTACTCAGACTCATAGTTGTTCGGAACTACAAAGAGACCTGTCAACCAGCTTCTGTCAGCCAACTCCCAGTTTTTATAGACAAGATAGAGCCAGACATGTTGAGTGAGTAAAGGGTTAAAATGATAGCTGGTCATTTGACCAGCTGGTCTACTGGTTTTTAATCACAGTAACAAATACTCTGTCAGAACTCACTTGTCTGGAATTAAACATAGAATTAAAACCTAAAGGAATATAGAATTAAAACCTAAATCTTTCAATGAAAATTACTTCTTAAATGTTCTCTCCTGTACTAGGCAAATACCTGGTGGAGTATAAACATAAGATGTCTGTATGCATCATTATATTTTGAGATCTTTTCCATTACTCTCATAGGCTTAATTTGTGTAAAACTTTTAAGTTTATTGTATGTTTAGAAATGCAGAATGAATAGAGAAGAAACTGAAAGATAGTTTAAGGATGATAAGAGAATGGGGACTAATGAGGAGAGAAACAGAAGGAAGAGTTTCTTCAAGAAAAAGATGCCTTCAATAGGTTTTAACTCTATAGGGCTAGTAATATCTAACTTATGGATGGCAGTAACAAAAAGTAATGGTTAACTTTTTTGAAGTCTGTGCTAGAAAGTGGTATTTTAAATGCCTGTGCCATTAATCCTTACACTCTCCCCCTCAGGGTAGGAGAGTGACGCCTAGCACTAGATTAGGCTCTAGTGTTACTTCCATTTTACAGATGAATAAACTGAGTCTTTAAGAGAGGTTAAGTAACTTGCTCATGGTCATAGTAAGCATTTTAGCAAGAATTCCTCCTGGATTTCTCTGATTCTGGAGTCGTTTGATGCCGTACTGCCAAAGAATTAGGGAATGTTTTGCCTTATTGGTGAGAAGTATTAAAGACTGTCACTCAACATCTATTGGGCACTTATGTGTTGACTACCACTCTCCAGTTGTAAAACCAGTACCAGATGTCAAAGAAGACATACACATTTGAAAGAGATAAAGACTTAAAAAGAAAGCACAAATAGTTACAAATTAATTTAATCCAAACAACCTAGATAACCTTTGGTAGCTAAATTAAACAAGATTAAAACAAATAAATGCCACTCTACTTTTAAGGCCTAATAATATTCTTGTGGTTTTTGGTTGTTACAGACTCAGTAACAGGACAGCCTGGAAGCGAAACTGGCTAAATTAGAGGAATAGGAGGAAAGAATCATACAGTGTCCTCTTTGGGAATTGAAGTCTCTGTTGTGATGACTCAGGTTCAGCTACCTGTAACAGAAATGTTAGTGCTTTAAACGAGTGCTCCTCAAACTTTAATGTGCATATGAATCCCCTGGGGATCTTGTTAAAATGAAGATTCTGATTCAGGAGGTCTGGGGTGGGGTTTCAGAATCTGTGCATCTAACCTGTTCCCTGGTGATACCAATTCTGCTGCTCTAGGGACCACAGTTTGAATAGCAAGGCTTTAGATCCAATTTAGAATTTGACTATAAACTGATAGATCAAAAAAGAAAACAAATGAACAAACAAAAAACCAAACATGCTTCTAAATATGGAGAACAAACTGGTGGTTGTCAGAGAGCAGGTAGCCTGGGGGGTGGAGAGGGGAGTAGGTGAAATAGTGAAGACGATTAAGAGGTACCCCCCAAAACAAATAGCATTTGAGGTAGAGCATCAATTTTGAACTTTAGTGTCCATGTATATATTAAAGTAATAACTTTTCATCAAAAGCAGTCGTGAAAGATAGGGATCAGTATCAATACTATTACATTAGATAACTTTGAAGAAGGTATAATTACCATAGTTTTCACCAGTCTAACCTGATGATTATATGTGCACAACTACTAAATGTACTTAAGGTGTGTCTACTGAGTTTAATTCCAGTGTACAGAAAATAATTCAAGTATAAGTTTTGGACATTAGTTATTAGGAGCAGGAGAAGTGATAGTTAAGAATGTAAGGCTCCACAGGTAAACTTCTCAGGTTCAAAAGCTAGAGCCAGTGACCTCAGGGCAAGCAAGGTACCTTGCTTTGAGTGACTCCTTTCCTCATCTCTGAAATGAGGATATTTGGATTGTTAATTGAAGATCTTAGAAGGTTATTACAGGCTTTAAAAAATTTTTTACATTTTAAGCACCTTACACAGTGCCTGACAGAAACTGTCTATAAATGATGGCTATTATTACTAGCATCCGTACTTTTTCTGTTAAGGAAATATTAGGCTAAATGATTTTCAAGGGCTTTGCCTTGCTAGTGCCAAGACATGATGTTAGCAGCATATGGTTCCTTTCAAGTTCTAAGGCAATAAATGATGTGTAGGCTGCTCTCTGAGCCAGCTGTCAGTGAATAATATTGCTCCTGCATTTTAGGTTGCTTGTAATGCAGCGATTTGATCATCAGGTAAATACATATTTGGAAATCCATTAAATATTAAGTACCTATAAAGCACTATGCCTAATGACTATTCCCTAATTAAGCCCAACTTTTAAAATATATTGATAACTAGCGCTTAAAACTTGTCATTAGTTTCAGTCTCTATATAACCATCAAAGAGCAGTTGCTTTACCACTAATAGTAATCTAGGCTCAGAAAAAAGCTAAATTTTTCTTGTCCTACACATAGGATACACGTAGGAGTGCTCTAATTTTCTCCTAAAATGGTACTAATAACTCACTGTTTTAAGTTTCTGTATTTCAGACCTAAGGATCTCATGGTCTTAGTGTCTACCTCTGCTTTCTTTTACTTAAACAAGGCACATGGCAGCCAAATCTTTCATTCGGTTAAGTATCAGGATGGACTAATTTCAGCTAGTCTCACTTGGTTGCTAAAGCAAGCGACCAAATTATGCAGCTTTTTGAACTTTTTGATAGCAGCCAAATTTAACATCAAGAAAGATTTAAAATGCAACCCTTTCCCTTCCTCCCATGACTCTTTCCTGCTTTATAAGATGATATTTTAGGTAAGAAATGGCTCCTTGTATCCTTGATTTGAAGGTCTCTTCTTTGCTTTGGGTAGGAGGATTTAAGGGTGTATAATCAGTTTGAAATACTTAGAAACCACACAGTTAAACCTGGCTTAGAGAAACTCCTTTATTCTCATCACTCATGTCCTAAGCACTTAATTGCATTTTATACAGCTTCTACAGCTCTTTGTTCTCTCTTGACAAATAAACATTTGTATAAATAGGTTTTTATTTTCTCTTTCCTTTTGATAATTTTGGTATCAAAGATTACAAACTTAGAAGAACAATTAGAGCAGTTTAGAGAAGAACTGGAAAATAAGAATGAAGAAGTTCAGCAACTACATATGCAATTAGAAATACAAAAAAAAGAATCTACTACCCGCCTCCAAGAACTTGAACAAGAAAACAAACTATTTAAGGTAATTAAAACTTTGTCTACAAATAATTCATAATTTTTGTCTTAGTAGCAAGCATTTCTGGGTCCACTTGCTAAATCATACTTAACAGAGGAGTGTTACCTACCAGTGGATTTGCATGGAACTTATTTTCAACCCAACATAAACATTTGAGTGCATCATGAGAGAAAAATTTTTGAGAATTGTTATCAAAAAATTCTAAGAATTATTAACTTACAGTTACTATTATGTTATCTGATTTTATTTATTTATACATTTTGGGTATTTTATCTTTTGTAAGATTCAATGGAAACAATATTCAGAAAATGACATGTAGTGATCTACTACCCAACTGGGATGGTTATTTTTGTTTCTAGGATGAAATGGAGAAACTGGGATTTGCCATCAAGGAATCTGATGCTGTCTCTACTCAGGACCAACAAGTGTTATTTGGAAAACTGGCTCAAATAATGCAGGAAAAAGAAATGGAAATTGAGCAATTAAATGAACAAATTACAAAACTGCAGCATCAACTTAAAATTACAACAGATAATAAGGTAAACAAATGTAAAATTACTACATAAAATTAAGCTAGAATTATAAGGGTAAATGGTTATTTTTCAGCTTCTCTTTAACTATAAAACTGAATAAACCTTAATTCTCTTTTACCCATTAATTTTAGTTCATTAAGACACATTGGCTTCAGGGTGTCTGGTTGACTCAGTCAGGTGGGCATCTGACTTCAGATCATGTCATGATCTCACAGCTTGTGAGTTCGAGCCCTCCGTTAGGCTCTGGGCTGACAGCTCAGAGCCTGGAGCCTGCTTCAGATCCTATGTCTCTGGCTCTTTCTGCCCCTCTGCTGTTTGCACTCTGACTCTCTTTCTCAAAAATAAATAAACATAAAAAATTTTTTTTAAAAAGAAAATGACACATTGGCTTTATAAGCTCTGTGTATATTTTTATCCCCTCCTAATATCAGAGATTTTCGATGTTTTCCAGAGAGTCTCTGGTGACTCAGATTTCATCATATCATTCTAACCAGATGTAATAAATATTCTTGTATTTGATATGAATTAACCTGCTAGAGACCATTTTTGTTTTAATACTTCTTTCTTCTCAAGTAGAATGTATTGATGTTAACTATTTTACTCACAGAAAATCAGCTGCTAAAGTGTAAATCACTTTATATTTAATGGAACTTTCTGAGCAAATTTCAAAATAAGGTCATCGTTTGATCTGATGGGGGACTCTTGGTCTATATTAAACTTAATCTAATACGTCTGAGAAGTATATTGTGTGAGATCAGTGCTTTCAGTTCCTGCCTTTAGAATAAAAAATAAAATTCCCAGAATATAAATTTGTATTTATTATGTCTGTTACTTTTTCATTAACAGGTTATTGAAGAAAAAAATGAACTGATAAGGGATCTTGAAACCCAGATAGAATGTTTGATGAGTGACCAAGAACATGTGAAGAAAAATAGAGAAGAAGAAATTGAGCAGCTCAATGAAGTGATTGAAAAACTTCAACAGGAATTGGCAAATATTGAACAGAAGACATCAGTGGATGCTATTTCTTTACCAGAAGAAGCAGACAGTTTAAAACATCAATTGGATATGGTAATAGCTGAAAAATTGGCTTTGAAACAGCAAGTAGAAACTACTAATGAAGAGATGGCTGTTATGAAAAATGTACTTGAAGAAACCAATTTAAAAGTGAACCAGCTAACTAAAGAATTATGCAGCTTAAAGAGAGAACATGGAAATATGGAAGAAATCCATAGTGTACCAGAGAAAAGCATTAACATGACTATAGATGATCTGAGCAAAACCAAACCTGAACGGGAAGTAGTCCTTTCTGAGAATGCTCTTAAACCCCTAGAAAATCAGACTTACCTCACACCTTTTGAAGAAAACAGCAAAGGCTCCATTACCAGTTTGGAAACAAAGGTGCTACAACTTGAGGGCACTGTGAGTGCAAAGGACTTAGAACTCACCCGGTGTTATAAACAAATAAAGGACATGCAAGAGCAAGGCCAGTCTGAAACAGAAATACTAAAAAGGAAGATTGTAAACCTACAGAATGTACTTGAAGAAAAAGTTGCTGCAGCTCTTGTGAGTCAAGTCCAACTTGAAGCAGTTAAGGAATATGCAAAATTCTGTCAGGATAAACAAACAGTTTCATCAGAACTTGAAAGAACAAATGCACAGAATTTAAATCAAGTAATGGATAATGAGATGGAGTCAAATGTATTAGCATTAACCTTGAGAATATCAGAATTAGAAAGCCAGGTGGTTGAAATGCAGACTAGTTTGATTTTAGAAAAAGAACAGGTAGAAATTGTAGAGAAAAATGCTTTGGAAAAAGAAAAGAGGCTCCTAGAACTACAAAAGTTATTGGAAGAGGAGAAAAAACAGGGAGGTAAAGACAAGAAAAGAAGCCCTGAAGGAAGTTTTGAAGTTCTCAAGGTTAGTTTGTACTTAATTTTTTTTTCACTTAAATAGCCTAAGAAATTCTCTTTTCTTCATTCTCTAAGCTTGATTGCTAATTTACCAAATTAAATATGGTGTTCTTTATATCTATCAATTCATATATAAAGGGTTTTTATAAAAATTACTTTATAGTCCCATTATTATCATTAAAATAATGGGAAAATCTATATTTTGTTACCTTCAAATCATGTTATCTATTTCACTAGCATACTCATTAAGTAGACCAGTCAAAATTAGAGGTGTTAAGTTTAGCAAATATCCTTTGGAATTTGTGTGGGGTTTTTTCCTGTCCCATCTAATATGCATGTTATGTGATCATTCATTTTAAATAATGGAAATTGATAAAATATATTAGTATTCCACTGAATTAACATATCAGTAAGACGTCATTAGCTTTTGCAGACTTTTAAAGCTGGTAATAGATTCTTTCCTTTCTTAGAAATAATTTGTATTTCACCCTTGTAAGTCTGCTTATATAAAGATTTGAAATTGCATTTATTTCTTATCATAGGACAGATATAGAAGGACTTTAATTTTCACAACCTCACTTTATGTATTTATAATATTGAGTATTAAATATGCAGTCTTATCTGAATACCAGGAGATTAACTCATGTATCAAGATTCTATGAATATATGTTTTACAAAGGCTGTTAATTCTGGGGCACCTGGGTGGCCCAGTCAGTTAAGTGTCTGACTCTTGATTTTGGCTCAGGTCATGATTTCATAGTTCATGAGGTCAAGTGTCACATCAGGCTCTGTGCTGACAGTGCAAAACCTGTGGAATTCTCTCTCCCTGTTCCTTGCTTACATGTGTACGCTGTCTGTCTCAAACAAATACACGTTAAAAAACAAAAACAAAGGATGAGAATTCTTTCCACTTACTAGGCTTTTTTCTCTTTCCCAGAACTAAAACTTACTGTAGTCATATTAAAATATTAATGTGACTTTCTATGCATATGAAACTTGTAAAAAGTATCTTAGCAAGACTTTGCATTTTTTGAGGAAAGTGATATAAATATGAAAGTTTTTGAATGGTGATGGTATTTTCGTTAATAATTTATAAATATTTAGGATACATACTAACATGAAATATCTTTCATTCCCAGAAAATAACTTTTCTCTTATTGTCTCAAGAATATAAAATGATGGTTCTAGGGGGCCTGGGTGGCTCAGTCAGTTGAGCATCCAACTTTGGCTCAGGTCATGATCTCATCACTTGTGGGTTCGAGCCCCACATCGGACTCTGAGCTGTCAGCCCAGAGCCTGATTCACATTCTGTGTCTCCCTCTCTCTCTCTCTGCCCCTCCCCCACTCACACTCTACCTCTCTCTCTCAAAAATGAATAATAAATGTTAAAACAAATTTAAAAACTTAAAAAAAAGAATATACAATGATTCTAAAAAAATTTTCCTATTTGTTGAAAGAGCATGAATCATTTATTTCTATACCGTTTAATCTGATAGGCAGTCATTCCTGAAAAAGCTTTATTAGAATGTATCAGTACCTTGAAATTGGTTGTATTTTTTTGAGAATAATATGTTTTTAAATGTTTTCCACTGTCATTCAGACATCTACTGAGCTAATTCGTCCCAGTGAAGAAAGTGCATTTTTTGGTCAACTTGAGGCTCTTAGAGCTGAAGCATCAGCCACCAAAGAAGAACTTGCCAATTATAAAGAGAAAGCAGAAAAGCTTCAAGAAGAGCTTTTGGTAAAATAAGTAACATACTTCCTAATTCACTTATTTTTATATACTCTTAATTTCTTTTCAAAGTTTATTCTCTTCTATAAAACCAAACCAAATTTATAACTTAAAAGCTGGAAACAAATCTTTTGTGGCTTTGGCTTAAAGTTACTGTAGATTTCTTTACTGGTATGTTCTTGCTTAGTTTTCCTTGAATAGTTTTTAAAAGGATGCTTTTAGTCTCAAGTCTCTTAATGAACAAGAAGATAGATGTTAAGGAGAACTCTTACCCCATGAAAACCAAAAAGAAGAGGCTGATAAAATAATTTCATTTCTAAGGTCATCTGTGAATATACATATAATAGAAATTTATATATGGAATCTGGGAGTGTTTTTTAAAAAATTTTCCTATTCTAAGGAAAATGAATATACTCTCGTCTCTAAATTCTACATTTAATATTTTTAATTGAATATTCTACTGTTCTGTTTATTATGTTTTAGGTAAAAGAAACAAGTATGGCATCTCTCCAGAAAGATTTAAGCCAAGTTAGGAATCAGCTCACAGAAGCAGAAGAGAAATTATCCTACTTCTCAGAAAAAGAAGATAAGACTGAGGTACAGGAAAACAGAAAAGTCTGCGTATTAGAGCCTCTTCCTACTACAGTGGGTGAAAGTTTGGCATCCCAGACAGAGGGGACTCTCAAGGTTGATAGCAGTCCAACTCCACATATTCTTGTTAGAAATGTAGGAATCCAAATTGATTTACAGAGTGAATGTTCATTGGAAGAAGTCACTGAAATAATCAATCAGTTTACTGAAAAAATTGAGCAGATGCAAGAACTACATGCTGCTGAAATTTTGGATATGGAATCCAGACATATTTCAGAAACTGAAACCTTAAAGAGGGAGCACTATGTTGCCATTCAGTTACTGACAGAAGAATGTGGTACCTTGAAGGCAGTGATACAGTGTCTGAAATCGAAGGAGGTATTTGGTTTTCATAATATGTGTTTTTTCAACATTCTGTGTGTGGTTTTTTTTTTACCCAAAATTCTTTATTTTTAAGAGAAAAAGAAATACGGGGTAGTCTCTTCCTTATGATTGCAGTTTTCAATCTTTTTTGCCTTGTGTAGTCCAGTAATAATTTCCTACAAAGTTCCTCTGCAAATTTGGAATGTGATAATATCATTCCTTAATTCATGAATGTTTTCTTATGATAATATCCATTAAGAAAAATATTGAAGACTTTTAAACCATAGATAGTTCCACTTACTGTGAAAGATTGGACACATTTAATTGAGTTTTTCATTTTTTTTTTTCTTTGACAGCATTACAAAAGAACAAAGCTAGTTATTAGGTCCTATTTTTATTTTTATATAGGCCAAAAATGTTATGTATTCTTTTGTTTTCTCTAATTAGGGATCCTCACTTCCCGAATTAACACATTCTGATGCTTACCAAACTAGAGAAATATGTTCAAGTGGTAAGTGACATAAATTTCTGACATTTTTGTACTACTTAATTAAGAAGTGTTTGTTTCCAGGTGCCTGGGTGGCTCAGTCAGTTAAGCATCCAGCTCTGGCTCAGGTTGTGATCTCACAGTTCATGAGTTTGAGCCCTGCTTTGTGCTGACAGCTCAGAACCTGGAGTCTGCTTTGGATTCTGTTGCCTCCCTCTCCCTCTGCCCCTCCCCCGTTCACACTCTGTCTCTCCCCAAAACAAATAAACATTAAAAAAAATTTTTAATAATAAAAAGTATTTGTTTCTTTTCAGTAGTCAGTTGTTTTCTTTATTTTAGATTCTGGATCAGACTGGGGTCAGGGAATTTATCTTACACAAAGCCAGGGATTTGACACGGCATCAGAAGACCGAGGAGATGAAGGTGAAAGTTCAACAGATTCATTTCCAAAGAAAATAAAGGTACTATCAGACAGCTTTTAGTGAAATTTAGCCAGTGTGATTTCTGTATTGAACATAGCCATTTTTTAGAACATGTACAGTAACTTTCTTAAGAGAGAATGAAAGGAACCTTGGCAATCTATACAGGTTTATTCCTGTATTTTGCAGATAATAAAGAATAATGTATTTAATCATTGTATAAAGAGATAAAGAGTTTTAAAATATTTTCTTATTCCTGGTATTTTTGAGTGCCAAAATTATTAAAGCAATCTCAAGGACTAGAATTTATCTCCTACCTATTTCTTTTGGCCAAATTAGTGGGTAATAGTTAAATCCAGGAAGGATTTACATTAGGTAAATAGAAGGAACTTACAGGTAAGAGCAACACAAAAGACACTATCTTCTGGGATTGACTTACCCATCCATTAGAAAAAAGCAATCAGTAATAGTAGCCTGGCATTTCCCTTCTTCAGTGGCTCTTCTAAGTCAGGCTAATTCAATAAAGCTGTCTTGCTTAAAATGTAGTTCTCTTTGTATGTCTGTCTTTGAAGAAGTTGTCATAATTCTAGCCTTTGGGTTTTGATTTCTAGGGATTACTAAGAGCTGTCCATAATGAAGGCATGCAGGTGCTCTCCCTCACCGAGTCTCCCTACAGTGATGGAGAGGACCATTCTGTTCAGCAAGTTTCAGAATCTTGGCTAGAAGAAAGAAGAGCTTATCTCAGTACAATCTCAGCTCTTAAGGATTTAATTACCAAAATGCAAGTGCAAAGCGATGCCGAGGTACTCAATATTATGCATCTTAACAGTTTAATGTGCCTTTTATTATAGTAAGGCACTTCATAATTTGTTACTGTTTTTTATGATGTATTTTCACGTGAATTACTTTGTATTATTTAAATGCCACCAGCCATACTCTTGAAAGTAAATGCATATACTTTTTGGCTTCTAATATTTAATTTGGTTAGTAGATAAATACCATTTTTAGACTTTTTGTAAGCATACTTACTTAAAAACTAACTACTTTTTTTTATTCTTTGCTAGGTTTATGATAGTTCCCAGTCTCATGAGAGCTTCCCAGACTGGCGAGGTGAACTTCTGCTTGCTCTTCAGCAAGTTTTCTTAAAGGAGCGCAATGTTTTACTAGCTGCGTTTCAGACTGAGCTGATAGCTCTAGGTACTAGAGATACAGTTGGATTATTGAACTGTTTGGAACAGAGAATACAAGAACAGGTATCAAAATTAAACTGTGAAACAAAGAATGCTTTTTAACAGAAGTAAGAAAATGAGTTATTGATTACTTTTAGAGAAGGTCTGCAAGTTAAAATTTTAACAGGAGCCACCAAGACTATTAGGAGAAAAATTATTACCTTAAATGTTTTATTTTAGAAAATAAGCAAAGGCTGAAAATTAATGAGCTGTTCATCCAACTTAGGGAGTTAGAAAACAGCAACAGAATAAGCCCAAAGAATGTAGAAGTAAGACATGGTCAGTTCTCACTGTCTGCAGCAGTTAGATTCTGGAAAGTTGCTGAGAAGCTGAGTCATTGCTACTAGGGGAATACCGCAGGTAGGTTCCTGTGAGCCCCTGGTCGTGACATTGGCCAACCAGTCAATACCTAATTTTGTTTGATTTATGTTTCTATTTAAAGATTGCCTTAATTATATGTATTGGGATTCATTAACCTTGAATTCATGGCCCATCGCACTATACAACTCATGCCTAAAAGCTTATCACATGTATTCTCTACATAAAATACAGCCTTCTTGTGCTTAGGAACACTTGATAGTCCTTCATTGTTGTGCTTGGCAACCATTCCAAACAGCAAGATCACCAATAAAAAGCAAAGAAGTGCAAAAGAACACAGCAGTGAATAGATGGCAAGAAAGACCCTTGTTTGCGAATTAAGACATGAAAGAAAACAGCAGAACATCACCTAGTTCACCTTCAGCTCCGATCATGCACAGCTGGCAGTTTAAATATTTTGCCCCTGTTTGCATGCTTAAAAATAACTGTAAAAGCACTGCTAGTATTAATTCTGGGTTACAGATAAGTTTTAGTGGATAGCCAGATTTGTAGATACATAATCCACAACAAAGAAAAATTTTAATAAAGAAAAACAGAGTTAGTGAAATACATACACTGGTACAAAAGAGAGGATAAAAACTTTAAAAGTTTGTTCTTTGAAAGGCTAAAAGACAAACATTTGTTGGAGAATCAGTTAAGGAAAAAGGTAAAGTACACTTTTATAAAAGAAATGAAAATGGGACCACAACTAAAAATAACAAATATAAAATAATAGAATTTTACGAATAATTTTACATCAATTCAAAATTGTGGGTGAAATAGATTTTCTAAAAAAATAATCACTTCTCAAAACTGACTCAAGAAGAAATAGAAAACCTGAAAATACCTATAGTTAGTGAAAAAAAAATAATAAAATCGATAGATAAAAAACTCATAGAATACTTCGTGTCCAGATCTTGAATTTTTAACTACATGTTCCATTAAAAGGAACTAAGACTCCTTGGAGAAATGGCTGATTCCAGGGCTGGAGCAGGGAAAGTACAAGATGAACCTGGAATATCTTATTTTACTAACAAGGAAGTGCTCAAAGAATGAAGGGGAGATGTTAAAAGATCACAGTAGCCAGCTGGAAGGAGTTCCCAGTGTCTACATTCAGGACAATCAGAATGTCAGACTGAATAATGATAGTGACAAGTTATAAACCAAAGAGTAAAATAAGAACTTATGAATTCATAGTGATATAAATAAATGAATAAAAATTCTTTAAAAACAATTTTTAAATATTTATTTATTTTTGAGAGAAAGAGACAGATCATGAGGGGAGGTGTGGAGAGAGGGAGACACAGAATCTGAAGCAGGCTCCAGGCTTTGGGCTGTCAACACAGAGCCCAATGTGGGGCTCAAACTCACAAACTGTGAGATCATGACCTGAGCAGTAGTCAGACACTTAACCAACTGAGCCACACAGTCACCCCTAAAAATTCTTTCTATGGTAGAATGCCAGCTAGTGTGTGGAAGAAATGATGAAGTTAATAGATCACCTTTTAGTAAACCTTATAGTAATAATTCAAGCAATAATCAGCAATGGGTCCTAAAACTAGTATGAAAATGTTTGATTAGAAAAGTATGTTTACATGGTCTCAGAGTAAATTCCCAGGAAATCTCTTTTAATTATAAAAGGAAAAGTAATAACTGTACATTGGAGTAACCTTACAGATACCACCATAAGCAAGTGATCAGAATTAATATCATCAGTAATAGAACAATCCAGACATCATGTACTTCCTGACATGAAGTATACTACCACACTTAACGTGCAGAGCTAAAATCTACTCGTAGGAATATATTAGACCAAAACAAATTGAGGCCACTATACATCTTTCAGAATGGCCAAAATAAAGTTTAGTGGAAGTACCAAGTGCTGGTGAGGATGCAGAGAAATTGCATCTCTCATACATTGCTAACAGGAAAGTAAAATGGGAGAGTCACTCTGAAAAATGACCTACCAGTTTCTTATAAAGTTAGTTATACACTTAATATATGACCTAGAAGTCACATTTGTCGTTATCAGACAGTGATGAAAACAAATGTCTTTGTAAAAATCTATACAAGATTATTTCTCACAGTTTTATTTGTAACACCCCAAAACTGGAAGCAACCCCATGTCCTTTGACAGGTATATGGAAGAACAAATTACAGTACATCCATACAATGAAATACTACTTACCAATTAACGAAGAACAAACTAATGATACCCTAAACGTCATATATGTTATGTAATATTTGGATTGACAAAAATATAGTGATAGTGAACAGATCAGTGCTTATCAGGGGTTATGGTTGGGGAGAGGATACACCTAGATACATACAGGGAGCGTAATAAAGCAAATGTGGTTTACATTTAGAGAATTTAGATGAAGGATATGTGAGGATTCCTTGTACAATATTTGGAGTTTTTCTATAGGTCTGAAATTATGTAAAATATGAAATAAAAAAAGTCTCCCCACAAGAATTATACCTAGCTCAAATGGTTTTACAGGTGAAGTCTAGCATACATTCAAGTAGTAGCTAATTCCAGTCTTAATCACACACTTCCCATTGTTGGATGACTAGGGCAGTGCCCTGTCTTCTTGTTGGGAAGCTAATGTAACCCAGTTAGGAAAATCAGACAAAGATAATATAAGAAAGAAAACCTAGGGACCTGTTTTATCCATGAACACAGATGCAGAAATCCTAAACAAAATATTAAGCCAAATCCACCAATGTATATTTTTTAGAAACACAGTCACCTTACACTTATCCAGGAATGCAAAGGTAGCATACCATTAAAAGTAACTCATGTGACTCATTATTTTCATAATTAAAGGGAAAATAAAACCAGTAATCATTTCAAGAGATACAGCAAGTTAAATAAATGAAGAATTTAATACTTTAAAATACTTTAAAACAAATAGCAGCTTAAAAATAAAAAGGAATTTCTTAAACTACATAAGGGTCTATTTAAAAACCTACAACAACCATTATATCTATAGTTAAACATTAAAAATACTCTTCTGTAGCTTGTCCTAAAGATTTAGTTAACAAAGCAAAGCAAGAAAAATAAATAAGGATTAGGGATGAGAAGACCCATCATTGGTATGATTGGATGTTTTCTATATTCATCCATATAGAAAACCATAAAGAATCTATACACATAGCATTTTAGAATTAATTAAGTTTGGAAATATGGCTGGATGTAAGATCAAATTGTAAAAATCTGATATCTTGGGGCACCTGGGTGGCTCAAATCAGTTAAGTGTCCAACTCTTGATTTCAGCTCAGGTAATGATCTCACTGTTCATGAGATCGAGCCCCATATCAGACTCTCCCGACAGTGCAGATCCTGCTTGGGATTCTGTCTCTCTCCCTTTCTCTGCCCCTCCCGTTCTTGCTTTCTCACTCTCTAAAAATAAATATAGTTTTTAAAACATCTGATTTCTTAACAACAAAATGTAACTTTAAAAATAATTATTTCCAGGGGCGCCTGGGTGGCTTAGTCGGTTAAGTGTCCGACTTTCGCTTAGGTCATGATCTTGCGGTTCGTGGGTTCGAGCCCCGCGTCGGGCTCTGTGCTGACTGCCAGCTCGGAGCCTGGAGCCTGTTTCAGTCTGTGACTCCCTCTCTCTCTGACCCTCCCCTGTTCATGCTGTCTTCCTCTCTCCTAGAAATAAATAAAACATTTAAAAAAATAATAATTAAAAAAAATTATTATTTCCAGGGTGCTGGGGTGGCTCAGTCAGTTAGTTAAGCATCCAACTTCAGCTCAGGTCATGATCTCACAGTTCACAGGTGCAAGCCCTACATCGAGCTCTGTGCTGACAGCCCAGAGCCTGGAGCTTGCTTCAGATTCTGTGTCTCCCTTTCTCTGCCCCTCCCCTGTCTGTACTCTGTCTCTCTTTCTCAAAGATAAAATTAAGAAAAAAATTTTAATAATTATTTCCATAGTGTTAAGTAAACAAATCTCTAAAAATATACAAACTACAAAAATTTACTCTTAAAAAAATAGAAAATCTGAATAGACCCATTACAAAGAGTTAAATTAGTAATTTTTAAATTTCTCACAAAGAAAAGCCTGTGATTAGATGGCTTCATTGGTGAATTCTACCAAATGTTATAAGAATTACCAATCTGGGGCGCCTGGGTGGCTTAGTCGGTTAAGCGTCCGACTTTCACTTAGGTCATGATCTCGCGGTTCGTGGGTTCGAGCCCCGCGTCGGGCTCTGTGCTGACTGCCAGCTCAGAGCCTGGAGCCTGTTTCAGTCTGTGACTCCCTCTCTCTCTGACCCTCCCCTGCTCACGCTGTCTCTCTCTCTCCTAGAAATAAAAAAAAAAACAAAAAAAAAAAAGAATTACCAATCTTTGGGGTGCCTGGGTGGCTCAGTCAGTGAAACGTCCGACTTTGGCTCAGGTCATGATCTCACGGTTTGTGGGTTTGAGCCCCGCATCGGGCTCTGCGCTTACAGCTAGCTCAGAGCCTGGAGCCTGCTTCAGATTCTGTGTCTCCTCTCTCTCTGACTCTCCCCTGCTCGCTCACTCTCTCTCAGAAATAAAGAAAGAAAGAATTCCCAATCTTTCCTAATCCATTCTGTGAGGCCAGTATTACTCTGGTTCGTTCGTTCTTTTTTTTTTTTTTTTTTTTTTTAATTTTTTTTTTTATTTCTGAGAGATAGAGACAGTGTGATCCGGGGAGGGTCAGAGAGAGAGGGAGATACAGAATCCGAAGGAGGCTCCAGGCTCTGAGCCAGCTGTCAGCACAGAGCCTGACGCGGGGCTCAAACCCACAAACCGTGAGATCATGACCTGAGCCGAAGTCAGACGCTCAACCAACTGAGCCACCCAGGCGCCCCACTCTGGTTCTTTCTTAAACCAGGCAAAGACATCATAAGAAAAGGAAACTAAAGACAAATATCCAATGAGAATAAACCACCACTGGGAAAGTGAAGCAGTGCTACAAGTATGTGCAAACAAAACAAGTATCTAATAGTGTAAGAAAAGCTCAAATAAAATGTATTATTCATACTATGGAATACTATTTAACGTTGAAAATGATTGTGAAATAGAGCTGTGTCAGTCCACATGGTTCAACATGAAAATCTCTTAATTTCATTAAGTGAAAGTAGAGTTTTTAGATAAAGTTTTAAGACCTGCAGAACAGTACTGTATATTGTTTAGGGTGTGTGTATATAACATAATATGCAGAGCACATGAAAATAACACCAGTCTTCAAATTTGATGATTTCTCAAGCAGGTCGTGCAGAGGACACATTTGGGGAGCACGGGGGGAGGGCGAGGGGGGGGACTTCAGCTGTGTAGGTACTTTTTCTTAGGCTGTGTTCAGGGGTGTTTATTCTTGTTGTGTGTTTGAAGAACTTCAAAATATGTGTGAAGGTTAATAATTAAAAAGTAAACCCTAGTAAATAGGAAGAGAAAATTAGTATCTTTCCAAAATTTTAGCATACGTGTTTCAATTTTGTTTTTCAGACTTCCTGGTTGTTAATTTTATTGTTCTTAATAAATCTCTTCACTTGATTTTTTTATTTTGCATTATAACAGAGTATTGAATATCAAGCAGCTATGGAATGCCTCCAGAAAGCAGATAGAAGGAGTTTGTTATCTGAAATTCAAGCACTGCATGCTCAAATGAATGGGCGGAAAATGACTCTGAAAAGAGAACAAGAGAGTGATCAACCAAGCCAAGGTATTCTGTGTGTCCAGCTTATGTGGTAACAACAAATAGGTGGAAATATTTCACTTTGTTTCCCCTCCTTGTATAATTCATTTAAAACACATTTCTTTTTAGTCACATTTTCTTCTCATTCTCATATCATGGGAATCATTTACATTAATTACTCTGGGATTTAAAGGCTTGTCCAATTGGTTTTTAAAGATACATTTACTTAAAATGTGGGCGCCTGGGTGCCTCTGTCAGTTAAGGGTCTGACTTCATTCAGCTCAGGTCATGATCTCACAGTTCCTGAGTTTGAGCCCTGTCAGCACAGAGCCTGCTTTGGATCCTCTGTCCCCCTCTCTCTCTACCCCTCCCCTATTTGCACTTATGCTCTCTCTCAAAAATAAACATTTAAAAAATAAAATACACTAAGCAAGCATTGCTTTAATCAGGTTGTTTAGCCCATTAAGTTCATTATCTTTCTTTGTTTTGAAGCTCTTTCTGAGGTTAATGACCTAAAAGGAAAAGAAATCCACAATGAAAGTAACTATTTCTTTTTAAATCCTTCTTACTATAAACTATAATATACATATAGAAAAGTGCAAAACTATAATATACATATAGAAAAGTGCAAAGTACGAAAATACAGAACAAATCTTTAAATGAATGAATATTTGTGGAAACTTCACCTACGTCAGGTACCTCTGAAGCTCCTTCCCAAACACATACTCCTCTGTAGTAACCTAGAGGTAACCATTATCCTGATTTTTCTGGAGTTTTACTACCTCTTTGTACCTCCTAAGGTACCTCCTTAGGCTACCTCCTAAGCCATGTAAGTTTAAAGTTTTCCTGCTTTTGAACTTTATTAGTCTGTATATATTTGTGTCTTCCTTCACCTCTCTCTAATATTTTTCTGAGTATTTATCTGCATTTATGTCCAATTTATTTATTTTTGTTACTGTATAGAACTCCCAGAACTTATATATCCATTCTGTGGTTGAATATTCGGATTGTTTGTATTTTTTAGATATTACAACCAGTGCTGTTCTGCACATTGTGAATACTGTTTCTGATGCATACATACATAAGTTTTCTGGGTATATATACCCCAGGGGTGGAATTGCTGAGTGATAGAATACATAATTTCACATTTCTTTGGTAATGTCAAACTATTTTCTAAAGTGGTCCTATCAATTTGTATGCTTACTAGCAGAGTATGAGAGCTCTGCTCCTTCACTTATTTGCTGGTAGGTAGTTGGTATTGTCAGATCTTTGTTGCCAGTCTGGTGGGTGTGCAGTGGATCGTTGTTGTGGTTTTAATTTACATTTCTCTAATTACTGAAGTGGTTTCATTCTTTGTTATATGATTATTGGCTAGCTGTTTGCTTTCGTGGTATGTTTGTTCAGATATTTTCCCCACTTTTTGGCAGGAGTGTCTGTTACAGTAAATTGAGCTGCAGATGGAAATCATTAAGGATTAAGTACAATCTCAGGGGCGCCTGGGTGGCTTAGTTGGTTAAGCGTCCGACTTTCGCTTAGGTCATGATCTCACGGTTCGTGGGTTCGAGCCCCGCGTCGGGCTCTGTGCTGACTGCCAGCTCAGAGCCTGGAGCCTGTTTCAGAGTCTGTGACTCCCTCTCTCTCTGACCCTCCCCTGCTCACGCTGTCTCTCTCTCTCTCTCTCTCTCTGCTCTCTCTCTCTCTCTCTCCTAGAAATAAATAACAAAAACATTAAAAAAAAAAGGATTAAGTATAATCTCATTTCCATCTAGTGAAGAGACATTTTGGTCTTCAGTTTTGTTTCACATAATGGTAGACACACTTGTGCTTTTGCAAATTTTTAAAGTTATACCATAAAAAAAAAATAAAATTAAATAAAGTTATACCATAATCCCACATTTGTCTTTGAGTAACTAAAAATTTTAAATATCTTAAAATATCTCAGAGAAAACAAGTGTATTGAAATCACAAATATATCTTATATTTAGACATAAGATTGATTAAAGATTATTTTTAGATAATTGATTAATATTTTACTTTAATATTTAAGTTAATAAAACCCCATTGAAAGCTTAATAGATACATATTTATATTTGTAAATCCTTGGTTTCTTCTAAGAAATAGTTTTTTATTTTTTTTTAATGTTTTATTTATATTTGAGAGACAGATACAGTGTGAGCAGGGGAGGGTCAGAGAGAGAGAAAGGTAAGAGAATCCAAAGACAGACTCCAGGCTCTGAGCTAGCTGTCAGCACAGAGCCCGACACAGGACTCGAACCCATGAACCGTGAGATCATGACCTGAGCTGAAGTCAGACGCTTAACCCACTAAGGCGACCCTAGGAAATAGTTTTAAATGCTTAAACTAAATGATTATCTTCTAAAGCCAATGTTATTCCTGTCTCCTAACATCAGTAGTATGAATTGTAATATAATGTGGTGAACTTTGATAAAAGTTTTTTAAGTTGGAAATACATTTAAGGGAAAATAGAGAAACAAAAGAATAGAGTAAAATCACTCCTCAGAATCTCCTAAATCCTTAAATAATGACCATTAACACCCAGGTAAAATATATCTCCAGGCCTTTATTAAAGCCATAGGTACACAAGTTTGTTTTTTGCAAAAATGCGACACTGATGCATATTTTGTAGCATTTTTTTTTTCATTAGAATAACCTAAAGAGTTAAGTATTTTCATTTGTTTTCATTGTAACAGACCCATAGCAGGGGCTTGGTTGGTGTGTTAAAAAAACAAAAAAACAAACATGAAGTTTCTGGGACTATCTGGGAAGCAGGGGCTAAACAAAATAAGCCACACTACTCACTGTGGTCACAAGTTACATGCCACACTCCTGCAAGGACTTTGTGTGGCTGTCAGAAACCATTGGAATTTTTTAGTTTGAGCTGTTGAAATTCTGAATAAACAAATACACGTTTTTGTTTAGAGTGTTGTGTGAACACCTGGAGTTGCTTTTTATTTCAAGTCTTGCATTTATTAATATATTCTGTTAAACTTTTATCATCCTTATGCACTTGTAGTTCTGAAACCTTAATGATTATTAGCACTATGAGGACAGTATTCATATTTATTTCTATAAATGACCAACTTTGAGACTGTAATCTTTTCACATTTTCTTTGTAGTAATCTCCTAAGTTAAAAACCAGTTCTCATCAACAAAATAGTTATAAACCAGATAGGAGTTGGAAGATCATAATGTAAGTATTAATATTTTTGCATTTAGAACTCTTGGAGTATAATATGCAGCAGAAGCAGTCTCAAATGCTGGAGATGCAGGTGGAGCTCAGCAGCGTGAAGGACAGAGCAACAGACCTGCAGGAACAACTGAGTTCTGAGAAGATGGTGGTTGCCGAACTGAAGAGCGAACTTGCACAAACTAAGCTGGAACTAGAAACCACGCTCAAGGCACAGCATAAGCACCTAAAAGAGTTAGAGGCATTCAGGTGTGTCAGACTTCCTTATTATAAACACGTATTGGTGAAGGAACTGGAGTAGTTATGTCAGAGACATCGTGCAGATTTTATAAAAGCGTAATATTATACATAATGTATACATAACATGAAATTTGTTATTTGTGGAAAAAGCTATAGTGGAAAGGAAAAACCCCAAATTTTTCTAAATGATAAATTCGTGATTAGGTATTGCCATATTCGCTGCTGTTGGTTAGTTCTGTGTGAGACGTGCTGTATAAGATACATATTACCGCCAAGTAATTTGAAATGGTATTTATTGTCTCAATAGAATTTGTGGTTCATTTAGCTAAAGTACGCAAAATGTTTTAAACTATCCTTTTAAAAGGATAAATTCTTGGTGTAAATACTGAGATGTTCTGCTTGCCAATGACAGTCATTTTTTATTTTGAACATTGGTGGCTTTCATGTTCGGTAAAAGACCAAGGAAAAATTGTATTAATGTTATTTTGTAAAAATAAATTGTTTCTAGTGGTAAAGAATAGTTCATAATTGTGTTACTAGAAACAGTTAATATGAAATAAACCACAGTCAAAAATCTTGATTATGTGGTTTATAGTTTCCTATTAGTTTATAATATGCCTCCACTTGTCAATGGAAGCTGTCTCTCTTTATCTCCATATAAACTTGGTCAAAGCAATTTTATAAACATTCATTTGTCTCTTATTTAGGTTGGAAGTTAAAGATAAAACAGATGAAGTACATTTGCTTAATGACACGTTAGCAAGTGAACAGAAAAAGTCCAGAGAGCTCCAGTGGGCTTTGGAGAAAGAGAAAGCCAAACTAGGACGCAGTGAAGAGCGGGATAAAGAAGAACTTGAGGTATTATTGTCTTCGTCTTTAAATATCTGTGGAAAATCCAAAAACAGCAGGAGAGAGAGAGTCTGGAGACTTTCCTCTTTCTAAACGGTCAACCTTCATGAGGTCCAGTAAGTTGTTCACTATATGTGGAATACTGTTACAGTATCATCAGGAAATGCTAATGGTGTGGTACATTTTTGGTTTGCTACCTCCAAGGGTACATTACACACACTTCTGCTATAGCATGTGTTTTGGGAATTTGAGTTAGTGCATATACAATTTGATAAGTAGGGCAACCACTTCCAGTTAATGCAGAATAATTTTGGTTCACCGGTTTTCCCTAGGAAAGGGGAACGGTGACACTTCTCTGCCAGCAGGAGCCGTCACTGCTATATTTTTAAAAAATTTAAAATGAGTCCCTTCATGCTGGTCTCTCTTCCAGAGAGGCACACCTGAGCCCTGCACAGCTGACAGCTCCGGGCAGGTCGTGTTGCACACACAGTGCCCACCTAAGGTAGCCCCACCGGCTCAGAGGTCTTCCATCCACGCGTGGTACTCACCAGCTGTAGGCTAAAAAACTGTGTGGCTGGCATTTCTGCTCTATTTCTGTTTAATTTTGTTGGGGGCTTTCTGATTGTCCATCTTGGTGGCCTTCAGGCAGGTATAATGAGGTCTCTACCTGGTAAGGCCATGATATCCCCTTGAATACAGAGTACTATTTTAAAAAAATTTTTTTATGTTTGTTTAGGGATGATTGTGTGAGTGAGCACAAGTGGGGGGTGAGGGGGAGCGCACCACAGAAAGAGAGGGAGACGGAATCCCAAGCAAGCTCCGCACTGTTACTGCAAGAGACCAATGTGAGGCTCGATCCCACAAACCATGAGATCATGACCTGAGCGAAAATCAAGAGTCTAACTGAGCCACCTGGGTGTCCTTAACTGTTTTTTTTTTTATCATTACAAATTTTTGTAAGATTTGAGTAGTTGGTCCGTTATGCTGCTTTCCCCACAAGCCCTATTATTCTTAGTATGTGACATTGGACAACGTGAGGTTTTTCAGGAACTCATGTCACATTATATTGGAAATATTTGTATTTTTAAAGGTCATTATTTCTAGACGAAATGTACCCTACTTCATATTACTTAATTAGGTATGATTAATGTTTGGAGGAAAAAGTACTATTTAGCTGATCTTTTGCTTACGTTCTTCAATGAAAATCATCTGGCTATCCCAAATAATTATGCTCTAACCGCTAAAAATTTCAGTTAATAAACTGTATAATCAGTTCTGTTACCAAACACTACCAACTTAGTATTAATAAAGGCACAGTAGTATACTTATAAAGGATTTTTTAAATGTTAATATTCTTAAATTCAACTTTATTCTACAAGGATTTGAAATTTTCACTTGAGGGTCAGAAACAAAGGAATATTCAACTAAATTTACTATTGGAACAACAGAAACAACTACTAAGTGAATCACAGGAGAAGATAGAATCACAAAGAGTGCTACATGATGCCCAGTTATCAGAAGAACGGGGTCGAAACTTAGAGCTGCAAGTCCTTCTTGAATCCGAGAAGGTGCGAATCCGGGAAATGAGCAGCACCCTGGACAGGGAGCGGGAATTGCACGCGCAGCTGCAGAGCGGCGGGGATAGTGGGCAGCCTCGGCCCTCGCTGCCCTCTGAGGACCTCCTTAGAGAGCTACAGAAACAGCTGGAGGAGAAACACAGTCGCATCGTAGAATTGTTAAATGAGACCGAGAAATATAAACTGGATTCTCTGCAAACAAGGCAGCAAATGGAAAAGGATAGGCAGGTTCACAGGAAGACGTTGCAGACAGAACAAGAGGCCAACACTGAGGGACAGAAGAAGATGCGTGAGCTCCAGTCCAAAGTGGAAGATCTTCAGCGCCAGCTGGAAGAGAAAAGGCAGCAAGTTTATAAGTTAGACCTTGAAGGAAAGCGACTGCAGGGCATTATGCAGGAATTCCAGAAGCAAGAACTAGAACGGGAAGAAAAACGAGAAAGTAGAAGAATTCTCTATCAGAATCTTAATGAGGTAAGTTGATGCTCTTTTAAAATATTTTTTTAAATTTTAAAAATATTTTAAAATATTTTTTAAAAGCACTACAGCCCTTTGAACATAGAATTTTGATATTGGAGTAATTCATTCATTCATTTAATTACTTTTAAATGTTTGTGTTTGTTTTTTTTGTTTTTTTTTTTAGAGAAAGAGTGAGAGCAGGCCAGGGCCAGAGAGAGAGAGAGGGTTAAAGAGGACCTGAACCAGGCTCTGCACTGAGAGCAGAGAGCCCAATGCAGGGCTCAAACTCACACAACCATGATGAGATCATAACCTGAGCCGAAGCTGGTCACTCAACCGACTAAGCCACTCAGGTGTCCCTATACTGGACTAAATTATTTAAGTAGTTATGAACAAATAATATAAAATCCATAGAAATTTACTTGGAGTATGAACCATAATTGTGTTTACTTGAGAAAGAATATGATTCATTATTCATTTATAATTACTGCTTTTTCTTTTTCTGTTGAAAATTGCTAGCCTGCCACATGGAGTTTAACCAGTGATCGAACTAGAAATTGGGTTCTTCAACAGAAAATAGAAGGAGAGACAAAGGAATCAGGCTATCCTAAACTGATTGAAATGAACGAAGGAGGGACTGGCTGTAATCATGAATTAGAAATGATCAGACAAAAGCTTCTACATGTGAGTTCAAAGCTGCAGCATCTGGCCCAGAAAGCCTCCAATAGGTTAGATTTTTTTTTCTTCTTCTGACTTTTGGAAATGACATTCTTAGACAAACTGGATAGAATCTGTTCCTTACTAATAGCTGGCCAAGGGTGGGGAAGTGAATTTTTTTTTTTTCTTTTTTTGAGAGAGCGTGAGTGTGGGAGGGGCAGAGAGACAGAGAGATCCCAAGCAGGCTCTGCACTGTTAATGTAGTGCTCAACATGGAGCTCAAACCCATGAATTGTGATATCATGACCTGAGCCGAAATCAAGAGTCTGCACTTAACAGACTGAGCCACAAAGGTGCTCCAGGAATTGAAATATTAGTTAATGCATGCTCACATTAGGAGATGATAGTATTTATTTATTTGTTTGTTTATGTGTTTTATTTAGAGAAAGCGAGCAGGGGAGAGGAGGGCACAGGGAAAGAAATTTTTTTAGGTGTGTTTTTTTGTTTTGGAGCCAGGGTGAGGGGCAGAGCAAGGAGACAGAATTGCAAGCAGGCCCCACGATGTCAGCACAGAACCCAACATGGAGACAGAGAGCATGCACGCGAGCAAGAGAGAGTATCTTAGGCTTCATACTCAGCACAGAGTCCAGCCCACAACCCTGGGATCATGACCTAAGTTAAAATCAAGGGTCAGACACGCAACCACTGAGCCATCCAGGCACCCCATGAAGTCATTCTTTTTAACAAAACCTCATATACCTAAAGACAAGTATCTTAACATCGTGGAAAGAGAAGACTTAATGTAAGGGAGAAGTGATAGGTGAAACATAGCGTCACCTAATCTCTAATGTTTGTGCTAATGAATACCACTGGTTGAGAAAGGTATGTTGTGACTTTTTCTCTTTTTCTTAAAGACTACACTTTCAAACAGCAGATGATGAAGATTTTATTTGGGTTCAGGAAAATATTGATGGAATTATTTTACAACTACAAAAGTTAACTGGCCATCCAGGGCAAGAGGTAAGACTTCAAAAACTCTTTATAAAAGATATCAACAACAAAGGTTTAATGGAGCTATAGGAGTCATTTGAAACTGGCACCGTATTTTCTAAAGAGTTTTAATTTTGTCTTTTTATTTCTTTTAAATACTAATAATATTTGCCTTTCTCAAATAGAAGATAGTAAAAGTTTGAAGGGATATTAACTTTCATTATCATTATTGAATAATTGTGACATTTTATTATAGTATAACGCATGTTTCTTGAAAGAATAGTCTCATTTCTACCTTATCACTTGTAACCACCCACAGAATGGTATCAGTGTCTTCACAGTTGACTAATCTGATGAATCTTTTCATTCCCTGTCTCGGGTTTCTTTGTAGCATTTGACACTTTTGACTTCTCCCATCTTAAAAACTTTTTTGTTTTTTTTGATGTATAATCTTACTTATTTGTTCCACTTACAACAATCTCATTTTTGACTGGACTCAGACTTTGAGGTAAAACCTCTCAGAGAAGACAGCCTCCGTCTCTTGGCAATCTGTCCTTGGTGTTTTTCTTTGGCCTCCTTCATTCTCTTGGCCAAAAGCTTAGCATATTCTACAGCCTCTTCCTTGTTCTCCTTTGTGCGCTGCTGCTTCAATGCAATGCGCTGATGTTTGTGTTGGAGGACACGTGGAGTGACACGCTGAATCTTGTGTGCTTTGGTTTGAGGTTTCTTCTTTGTTTAGGGGCTTTCTCACAACATACTGGCGAACATCATCTGCCTTTGAGAGATTGAAAAGCTTGCGGATTCTACTAGCTCTTTTGGGCCCCAGGCGACGAGGCACAGTAGTATCAGTGAGTCCAGGAATATCCTTCTCCCCTTTTTCACGATGACCTAGTTGAGAACACTGGGATTGGCATCCACAATGCAACCCCGGACAGATCTGCGCTTTTTTTCTCCAGTCCTCCATGGTCGGTAGCAGGAATGCCCCTTACTCAGCAGTAGGCAGACACGGCCATGGGTCAAGACACCCTGCTTCATGGCGAAGCCTTGTTTGTCATAGCCACCACTGATTCGGACCACATAACCCTTCCATTCTTACCCTAAAGCATCAGCAGCAACTTCTGTGGCCATTCGCTTCTCATAAAAGGTACGAAGTTTGCGTTCATCATCCACTTCAATGAGTTTCTGGCAGCCAGTAGCTGGGAAATGGATGTTCTTCTTGAGGCTGCCTACCGCCTCCGAGATGCCACAAAAAAGAGCAAAAACTCTTTATGTGTGTCAGTATTCTCTCATTTCTTCCATTTCTTTTCATCAGTCACCTTCACGAATTCTCTTTCTCCGTGTCTTCATCCATTTTTTTTCTCTAATTGTGAAAGTTCGTTCTTTCCCACAGCCTGAGTTCTCAGTAGACTGACTTACTGAACAAACACTTATGTCAGGCACTTGTTATAAGTTAGGTACCATCCTGGGTTCTGGGCTGCATTGAACAAATCTAATAAAAATCTCGCCTTTATGGACTTTATCTTCTAGTGTAGCCTATGCCTTTATCCTGTGGTCCAGTAACTATTTTCCATTAGTTACTGGAACTCTTTCCATGGGGAAATGTACGCCATAGTGACCCCATAGGAACCTTAAAGGCATCTTCCAAACTGAGCATCATCTTTCTTTTCTCCTTCCTGTCCCAAACCCTCGTTTCTGGTCCTGATATCACCCAGTTTAGAAAGCCGAAGTTCAGGGTGCCTGGATGGCTCAGTCGGTTAAGCATCTGACTTCGGCTCGGGTCGTGATCTCACGGTTCGTGGGTTCAAGTCCTGCATCGGGCTTTATGTTGACAGCTAGCTCAGAGCCTGGATCCTGTTTCAGATTCTGTGTCTCCCTCTCTCTCTGACCCTCCCCTGCTCATGCTGTGTGTGTGTGTGTGTCTCTCTCTCTCTCTCTCTCAGAAATAAATAAAACATTAAAAAAGGTTTTTAAAAAATAGAAAGCCAAAGATCACCATGGACCACTTTCCTTCCCTCTCACTTAGGTGTCCAAGCATTGACTAAGTCCTATGCTTTTACAACCTAAATATCTATTCCATGTGCCCTTAGTCATTACCTTACTCAGGCTTTCAGCATTTCTCACCTGAACTGCTTTGAGGACTTCCTGATGTGTCTGTCTGACACCAGGATCTATCTTCCTTAGTTTATTGTACTTTGCATGCTACTACCAAAGGAATTTTTGTAACACGTAAATTTTGTGGCATGGTCTTGTCTAAAAGCCATATATGGCTCTCCACTGCCTACATTTTGGTATATTATCCATGAGTAGAGGCAGTCCTTACTCTAGCCTTACCAAGCAACTTGTAGCTCCCTAAAAGCAAAACTCTCACACGAAACCTTTGTGCCTTTATACAAACTATTCCTTCTGCTTAAAATACCCTTCCCTGTCTCCTCTCCCGCCTGTTAAATTTGTTCTTGTATATAAGGCTCAACTCCAGCACCACTTCTTCATGAAATCTGTTGTTCTCAGTGCCTCTTCACATTTTTATGTGCATTGTTTATAAACATTATCCTTATACAACCTTAATGCCATTTTATTTTTCTAGCCTAGCTTGGTGTCCCCAGGTACTTCTTGTGGCTCACTGACCGAAAGACTACTGAGGCAAAATGCTGAGCTAACAGGACATATCAGCCAACTGACCGAAGAAAAGAATGACTTAAGAAACACGGTTATGAAGCTAGAAGAACAGATTAGATGGTATCGACAGACAGGAGCTAGCAGAGATTATGTACGTCTGTTTTTAGCATGGCCACGGTAGAAATGTTGCAAAGTTACAAGTTCTGCTTTCTAGTTTCAATTTTTAACCCTAACAGGGTAAAAATATTAAGTATCTGATTCTTAGTAAGATCATTGGAAAATATTATAAGGATGACAATAATGATAATAGATACTGTTTATTGGGAGCCTTCTCTTTGCCCGATCTTGGGATATATATGTTCAGAATCTCTCATCTGCATTCAGCCTTACACATGAGAAAACTGAAGTCTGTAGTCAAATCAAGAACTGCTTTTCTCCAAAGCCATATACGTTGCTACCTATGGGCCAGCAGCAGACACATGTAAAGAAATGTTCAAATGTGAATTCTGACTGTTCTCATCAGTTATTTATCGGTTATTAATGTTGGTAACTCAAGTGAAAGATGCCATTAAATTATGTATTTCAGTCTAATAAACCACTCTGGCAATTTACTTAAGTTTTTTCCTTTTAAAAACTATAAAATTGCTAGCATCTGTAATACAAAAATAAGAACATAATATAAAGATAGGAAAGACTTGTAGACAGTTGTGTAGTCAAATACATAACATACCCACAAAGCTTCTGTAGGGATCCACTTCTTTAAGTACATGCCTGGTTATTTTTTCCCCACTTCCCTAGTGTACTGTTTCATGCATAGGCTTTGCACTTGAACCCTAATGGCCCATTTATTAAGTCTGTAGGCTTTTTTACTTAATAACTTAATAAACTTTAATGTTTATTTATTTATCTTGAGAGAGAGGGAGAACAAGAGCACAAGCAGAGAGGGGCAGAGAGAGAGCAAGAGAGAAAGAATCCCAAGCAGGCCCCCCACTGCTAGCATAGAGCCCAACACAGGACTCGAACTCCCAAACCGTGAGATCATGACCTGAGCCCAAATGAGATCCTTACCCAGCTAAGCCACCCAGGCAGTCCTCTAGACGTTTTTTTAATTTAAAGCTCTGCAAAATAGGGGCCCCTGCGTGGCTCAGTCAGTTAAGTGTTCGACTTCTGCTCAGGTCGTGATCTCACGGTTCGTGGGTTTGATCCCCGCATTAGGCCCTGTGCTGATAGCTCAGAGCCTGGAGCTTGCTTCAGATTCTGTGTCTCCCTATCTTTCTGCCCCTTCCCTGCTCATGCTCTGTCTCTATCTCAAAAAGAAATAAACATTAAAAATAAAATAAAGCTCTGCAAAATATAAAGTTTCTTTGGGGCTAGGCTTTCACAAGGATTTTTAGTTTTAGAATTAATCTAAGCAAAGATATAAGTGTATATTCTTAATTTTAGTTGAGATTGTCTTTGAACTCTGTATCTGAGACTAGAATGCTGATACCTCATGATGATACCTTTAATGTGTTTAATTTAGATTTTTCTTCAGAGACTTATTCCTAAAAATAATGTATGCATGCTCTGGTTTCTTCAGTCTTCTAGGTTTTCATTCAATGGTGGTGCCAACATTGAAGCAATCATTGCTTCTGAAAAAGAAGTCTGGAACAGAGAAAAGTTGTCTCTCCAGAAATCCTTGAAAAGAGCAGAAGCTGAAGTGTACAAACTGAAAGCTGAACTGAGAAATGAAGCTTTACTTCAGAATCTGAGCTCTGATTCTGAGCATGCCACTATAAAGGTAAGCGACATGTTCCATCTAAACGTACACCAAAGCTGGTCCTCTACTTTTGCTTCATTTCATCTTTCACTAATCTTAACCAAACAGAAAGAAATTGAGGTTGCATTCAGGCTGTCCTTGAGTGTCACCATTCAGTCTGTGACACAAATGCAGGCCCCTAGCTGGTCACAAAAACTTTGAGACGAGGCATGTCACAGTGGCAGCACCCTGAGCTCATGGTCCGCTTCCCACCATGTCATCTCTAACGGACCAACAGAAAATTCTCTTTTCCACTGCCAGCAGAAGCTCTGCCACCTTCAGTTGTCAGAGCATCGCTCTCTGTAAGATCGTAAGCCCTCTCAAGAGAACCTGTCGTCACTATGATGAATATTGTAGGAAAACTACTTTTAATCTGTTAACATAAAATCCAAAAGAAAAATGTTTGGAATATTTTTTTAACAATGGAGTGAACATGCATTTATGCCTCTTAAAGGGGCAGAGAACATTAGCATTGAAATTTAAATACATTAGCAACTATAATAGTAAAAGTGGCTCTGCGCAGTTAGAGAAGAAAAACTGAGATGATAAGGTAATGACAAAAACATTTTCAGTAACTATGATGAATAGGGGCTAAAATCCAAAAATATAGGTATACAGTTTATGTTCACATTCCACTGACTAAAAAGAGGCAGAAGTGTAAAATTTAAGGTTATCTTTACTTTCAACTTTGCTGATAAAGTAGAAAACAGTAGTAGGGTATCTGCCATTCTACTACTACTATTTTTTTTTTTTCAATAAAATCTAGGTTATCTTTCTCTAGAGAACAATTTGAATGGCTTCTTAATAATGTTTTTGTGTTCTTCCCTTGTTTAAACGTAGAGAATTTATGGTAAATATCTGAGGGCGGAAAGTTTTCGGAAAGCTCTCATTTATCAGAAGAAATACCTGCTGCTGTTACTGGGTGGCTTCCAGGAGTGTGAAGACGCCACACTGGCTCTGCTCGCCCGGATGGGGGGACAGCCAGCCTTCACGGACCTAGAGGTGATCACCCACCGTCCAAAGGGATTCACCAGGTTTCGGTCAGCTGTCAGAGTGTCCATGGCAATTTCAAGGTAAAGTGTTTGAAAGAAAATGCATTTTAATAAACACTAAAAGGATTTAGATTTTTAATCTACTCTTATCTCCGCCTATTGTGCTCGGTATTCATATAGTATGAGATGTTTGCCATCACCAGACCCCGCCTGCTTCTTTCTTTCATCCTTTTAGCAGGGATACTTTCTGTTGCACCGTGGAGGCCCTATGAAAAGGACTTCCAGGCGCAGGCACCTGTTAACTCACAGCTGGCACATCCATTCTGGATTGTTCTGTTACATTTTGGTTTTTGTCCCTGAATAAGCCCATGAAGTAGCTCAGATTTATAAATGAAAGAGATCATAAGAGGGAAAATATGTTTTTGAAAAATTACTTGGGCTACATGCATTCGCTGTCTTCCATGCTAAAATAACGCACCCTTGGGGCTCAGCTACACGGAGCCCTGGCCTAACTCTGCGTTCAAACCCGAGATTAGCCTTTAGGGCACTGGACTGTGCTAATGGTTCTGTCACGGCTTCTCTAGTACTTCTAAGCCGCCAACTCTGGCGCTCCTTCTCTTTGTGGTTCAAACGGAGCCAGGACTCAAACTCCCTTGAGGACCTGGCCTCCTGCCATCCTCTCACCCAGGGGCAATATACCGCGACTCCTAGGCTTTTCCTTGCTTCTGCTCCCTTTTATGTATGTAGTAACCAGGCAGTCTCATAACTACTTTCAGTTTTTAAAGTTCTTCCTATCAGGTCACATCTGATAGGTCTTCAAAGGGTTTTGTCCTTTTTCCTTTACCTATCTTTCTTTGAAAAATATGACAGTTTTTTAACTATAAGCTGTCTGAGATCACCTAGTCCAGTTCTCATCCATGCTGGCTCAGCAGAAGGAACTCACATTTTATCTTGTTATGGTCTGAAGCCCTCCTTGCCTGTTCTTCTCCACGTTGCTGTCAGGTGGTTCTAGTTTCTCCTTCCTTGTCTTTCATTCCTTTCATCACTTCGTACACCTTGTACAGGGTCTAAGTGCTAGGAGATGCAGTGATAAAGAAAGAAAAAACATAATCCTTGCCTGAATCCCTTAAGGCAGCTCACTTCCTACTGACGAAGACTAGTGTGCTCATAACTTAAAAGACACTAAATTCTTAGAAGACGCAGGTCACAAGAGTTCAGTTATTACTTTTACTGGAAGATTCGGTAAGTCTCTCTGAAAGCCAGTCGCCGTTGAAGGACGTCATCCCATCTCCCTCTTTTTGTCGTTCTCTTACATGTTCGTTGTATTTTCAGCCTCGTAAAGCTGAGCTTTGCAACGGAAGAATGAGGAAAGCAGAATTGGTGTTCCAGAAAGTTTCTTGGGCCAGACTCTGTCTACAGCTGGTTTGCAGCAGTGATGCCGCCTCCACCACCCCCCTTGCTCTTAGTGCCTCATTGTTTTTCCTCCCTGGTCACATGGCTTCACTCCTCCTCCAGCTTTTCCAGCTTAGTCACACTGCTCGTTTAAAGGTCTTTTATTTTCTTTTCCATCTCATTTGCCTATAATCTCTCCAGTCTTTTCTCCTTTCATTATTTCTTGCCCTTTCTTTGTCCATCCACTTTCCTCCTTTCTACTTTTGCTTTTCATCTCTTTGAGTCCTTTATACCTCTAAAGTCAGAACACATGAGACCTCTGATGCCTCTTGGAAAGCCTGTTCCAGTTAATTTTGCAACAGACTAGGGGACGTTTAATGATTTTAGATTAGGCAGTCATGTGATTGTGTTGAAATTTTTCCATGTTCATAAATGTATGACTCGAATTTTGTGGGAAGTATATATTTACACTATTTCCGTTATAGATGTGCTATGAAACTTTGTCTTCGCATCTTTTTTTAGAATGAAATTTTTGGTTCGACGTTGGCAACGAGTCACAAGTTCTGGTTCCATCAATATTAACAGGGATGGCTTTGGACTGAATCCAGGTAAAGTCAAAATAGGATTTCTTATGTTTAGGATTCTTTTAAATTACCGTACATATAATGCCTTCCTAAAAATGTGTTCTGGAAATTGTATTATCCAAAGACCCCTTATAATAAGCAACAGAACTGGGGACCTTGCTGATTTTTAAAGAGTAATGAGAGCTCATTTTTATGGGACATTAGCCCCGCTTTTTTCCATGTATTCTCCCAGTCCTGTGAGGTAAGTATAGTTACTGTCATTCCCACTTTACACAAGGAAAACTGAGGCCAGGAAAGCATTTGTTGTTGGCTGCAGAGGCAGCGCTGGACACTGGCAGTCTGGCTCTAGAGCCCTCTCTCCTTACAGTTGCATTTAAGGCTGATTCGAGAAAGGGTTGCTGTTACACAGTCATGTAGAAGTTATAGTTTGAAGTTTTCAGAGTACTCAGGTTTTGAGTTTACAAATAGGCTGTATGTAATGGTAACAGTTAAAATTTCTTCTTTCTTTTACCTACAAGTGGAAACAGACATTAGAACTTCAACAGTTTAGGTGTAAGGATGAGCTTAGAAACGGGAGGAACACAGAGTTTCAGACACAGAGCATAACTGTATTAACACAGCTGCAGATTGGTATTAAACCACCTTTACACATTCTGCCAGTGGCTGAGCCACAGAGCTCAGTACCCTAAGCAAAGTGGTTTGAAATATGCATCCTTGCACATAAACAGCTGAAATTTGCACTATAATGAGTTCTCTGTTGTAAGTTAGCAAATCTTGATTTCAAGTTTTTCTAATAAATCAGTAGAATGATGTGATGCAATACTTTTTATCCATATCGTCTTTTTCTCTGAACCACACATACTCAGAATACCCCTCATATCACTTCTAGTTATTATGAAGAAGAATTTTCTTTGACATCTAGTTCCTGATTATCAGAAATACTTATATTCAAAGGAAAATAAAACAGTAGTTCTACTGGGTTTTTTTTCCCCCCGTCTTCTTTGGGAAGACTAATTGAAAATAACTCTAAATAAGTAGTGTTGTATAGTACAGAGTAGTAATCTTTTGAGCAAATATCTGTTTTGTAGAAATTTTTCAAGGACTTGATATTTTTTCTTTTTTCCTTTACAATATGGTACGTTTTGGATTACTTTAGGTGCTGAAAAGACTGACCTGTTTTATCATTCTTCTGGTGGGCTGGAGCTCTATGGGGAGCAAAGACACACTGCGTATCGTTCAAGATCAGAGCTGGACTATCCTAGGTCTCCTTTACCTTTTCAGAATCGGTAAGAGTGTGCCAAAGCTCCTGAGTCATTACATATACTGACGCTTAACAGAGAAAGGAGGACCGTGTTAGGGCTCTGATTGCTTTGCTTTGAAATAGCTGGTGTCTTAGTTGTATACGACTTTGCATAAGCTAAGGCTCAGAATCAAAAACAGTTTTTTAATTTATACCTGGTTTCCAAGAATATTGGAAACCGAACTGATTATTTATATTTGCTGTGGTTGGACACTGGGAAAAGTATTAACTAAATTGACAGTGTCTGGAGATCATGAAAAAAACCTCTCCAGTCTCCACAACGAGATGCATTTGTGTACACAGCGTTCATTGAGGACTTCTGCAACAAGCATTCTACTGGACACTTTCATGAGGACTTTGTAGCTGCTTTAAGTTTATTGAACTTTTTTCACCTTGTACATCGGAAGCTCAGAACTTTGGGGGTATAGATTAGGCCTAGCTTAGTGTCCCCAAGCACTTCGTGTGGCTCATTGACAGAAGGGACTACCGAGCGTAATGCTGAGCTGACAGGACCTATCAGCCAACTGAGTGAAGAAAAGAATGATTTAAGAAATATGGTTATAAAGTTGGAAGAACACATCAGATGGTATTGACAGACAAGAGCCAACAGATAGTCTGTTTTTAGCATGGCCACATATTGGAAATATTGCAAAGTTACAATTTCTCTCTAGTTTCAATTTTTAACCCTAATAATGTACAAATATTAAGTATCTGATGCTTAGTCTCTGTACCAGATTCTGGGCTGTATACCTTCAGAATCTTTAATCCATATATCGTCTTGCCCATGAAAAGACTGAAATCTCTAGTCAAACCAAGAACTACTTCTCTCAAAAGCCAGGTATTTTGCCACCTGTAGACCAGCAGCCGACACGTAAAGAAAGGTTCAAATGTGAATTCTAACTGTTCTTGCCAGTTACCAGTTATTATGTTCATAACTTGGGTTAAAGATCTAGATTTTGAGGGCAGGGTGGTGGCAGATTGTTAAATTACTTGCGTTAACTGTGGCTAATTTTGGATTCATGTTCATATTTTTAATCTTATAGGTACTCGGGCCTTCCAGCTGATTTAAATCCTGGTTCCTTAGCATGTTCTCAGCTTCAGAATTATGACCCTGACAGAGCCTTGACAGATTATATCACTCGGCTAGAGGCACTGCAAAGACGACTTGGAACTGTACAGTCAGGTACTCTTCAGCGTTACTCTGTATTATTGGCAGCCTCGTAGTGTCAGACGGACCCAGAGCTCCCCTTTCTCTTTCTGAGATTCCTTACCACCTTCATTAGGATAATTGAATCTTAGAGTTTAGTTCATGAGTTACCAGGTTAGACTTAGGAATTTAACTCAAGAAATGATTCAACGACCCCAGTTTCACTCCCACGAAAAAAGGTACCTTACTTAGATTGATTAGATGAAATTCACAATAGGCACCAAAGTAGAGAGTCCTGAGAGGCTGACAGAGTCCACCAGAGAGCGTGTTCCTAATTACAGTGGACTCCTAAACAACACAGTCTGAACTGCACAGTTCCACTTAAATACAGTGCTGCAAATGTCTTTTTTTCTTCCTTACGATTCTTATGATTTTCTTAACATTTTCTTTTTTCTAGATTATTTTATTATAAGAATACAACATATGAAAATATGTGTTAATTGCCTCTATGTTACCTGTAAGGCTTTCTCGTCAGTAGTAAGATTTGTACGTAAGTTCAGCTTTGGAGGAGTCAGAAGTTACACATGGATTTTCAACTGTGCAAGGGGTTAGCACCTCTAGCCTCCACATTGTTCAAGGGTCAGCTGTGATATGTGGTGAGGCATGTGAATCAGGGGTGGGGAGAGGAAAGAAGGAAGCTGTTGTCCCTGCTAGTACCCAGTACTTTTATCCATGGTCCCTGTTCCGTTCAAAGGACTTTATGAAAATGACCCATTTTTTTCCTCTGCTCAAAAACACAAAAATTCATACTTAATAGAAATGGATTCCCTGTTCATTGGGGGAAGACCTATTTTCCCTGTCTCCCTTCAATTCACTCCTGATTCAAATGTTTGAGTCAGTTTAATGTGCTTCAAATTAACTTAAATCAAGTTTTACCTCTTATTACTTTTATTAAAGACTTTTTTCCTACTATTCTCACAAACTGTCTAGGGCTAGTTTCAGGTTAGTAGTTTGTCTGCTCACATTAAGAGATCATCTAACCCAAGCAATTTACAGTCCTAGGAAGCTGTTATGATCATAGCTGGACTTTGGTATGGTTTGGTGTGGTTTGTATCGTGTTTTGAGCATCTAGATTTCATAGGACTCAGATTTTGAAGACCCAAAGATTTTTCAAGAGGCAGGAGGTATAGAGTATAGAACATTCAACCCGCAGGGCACTTTAAAGAGAAGCTTAACATTAGTCTTACCTTGCTATAGAGCAACAGTGACTTTCAAATATATATTCAGACCTCTTTTAAAAATCAGTTTAAGTATAAATAAGACTTTTTTTACAAAAATAAAAAGCAGTTTTTTAAATAGAGGGTAATCGTAATCTGCCCTTCATGAACTAGTCCGTCTGGTGTTGGTAACAATCTAATTTGAAATCACTACAGGCATACCTCATTTCATTGTGCTTCGTTTTATTGCACTTTACAGATAAGCTTTTTTTTTTTTTCTTTTTTAAACAAATGAAGGTTTGTGGCAACCATGTTGAGCAAGTCTGTTGGTGCCATTTATTCCAACACCACTTGCTTATTTTCACATCTCTCACATTTTGTTAATTTTCACAATGTTTCAAACTTTAGACCTTTAGTCAGTGATTTTTGATGTTACTAGTGTGATTGTTCTGGAGGCACCACAAAGAGTGCCATAGAAGACAGCAGACTTAATCGATAAATGAGTGTGTTCTGTGTCCTCCAGGGACCAGCCATTCTTCTGTCTCTTTTCCTGTCCTGCCTCTCTATTCCCTGAGACAGCTGTGTTGAGATTAGGCCAGTCAATAACCCTACAGTGGTGTCAAAGTATTCAAGTAAAAGGAAGAGTCACACATCCCACTTAAAATCAAAGGCTAGAAATGATTAAGTTTAGTGAGGGACACAAAAGCCACAATAGGCCAAAAGGTAGGTCTCTTGCACCAGACAGCCAAGCTGTAAATGCAGAAGTTCAAGGAAGAGCTCATCCTTATGCCGATTCTTCAAGGAAATTAAAAGTGCTGCATCAGTGAACATGTGAATGATAAGAAAGCAAAATCGCCTTACTGCTGATGAGAAAGTCTTGGTGGTCTGGGTAGAATGTCAGACCGACCACAATATTCCCTTAAGCCGAAGCCTAATCCAGAGCAAAGCCATAATTCTCCTCAGTTCTTTGAAGGGTAAGCGAGGTGAGGAAGCTGCAGCAATTGGTTGACAAGTTTTAAGGAAAGACGTCTCCACAGCATAAAAGTGCAAGGTGAAGCAACAAGTGCTGATGTAGAAGCTCCAAGATCTCCAGAAGATCTAGCTAAAGTAATTTATGAAGGTGAATACACTAAACAGATGTTTAATGTAGACAAAAACAGCCTTCTTTTGGAAGAAGATCCCATCAAGTGCTTTCCTAACTGGAGAGGAAGACTCATGGTCTAGCTACAAAGGATGGGCTTTCTTATTAGGGGCTGATGCAGCAAGTGAATAAGTTGAAGCCCGTACTCATTTACCATTTCAAAATTCCTAGGGCCCTTAAGAATTATGCTAAATCTGGGGCGCTTGGGTGGCTTAGTCTGTTAAGTGTCCGACTTCAGCTCAGGTCACGATCTCACAGTTCGTGAGTTCGAGACCCGTGTCGGGCTCTGTGCTGACAGCTCAGAGCCTGGAGCCTGCTTTGGATTCTGTGTCTCCCTCGCTCGCTCTCTGCCTCTCCCCCACTCATGCTCTGTTTCTGTCTCAATAATAAACATAAAAAAGTAAGAATTATGCTAAATCTGCTCTGCTTGCGTTACATCAGGATAGACACTGCATCTCTGTACAGCATGGTATACTGAATATTTTAAGCCGTGTTGAGATGTGCTCAAGAAGAAAGATTCCTTTCAAAATATTACTGCGCATTGACCATGCACCTGCTCACCAACAAGCTCTGATGTACAACAGGATGAAAGTTTACATGCCTGCTAACACAACATCCATTCTGCAGCCAATGGATCAAGGAGTAATTTTGATTTTCAAGTCTTATTATTTAAGAGATACATATTCTAAGGTTCTAGCTACCATAGATAATGATTCCCCTGACAGGTCTGGGCAAAGTAAATCAAAACCCTTCTGTAAGGATTCATCATTTTAGATGCAAGAACATCTGTGATTCATGGGAGGAGGTGAAAATATCAGTATGAACAAGAGTCTGGAGGAAGTTGATTTCAACCCTCATGCATGACTCTGAGGGGTTCAAGACTTCAGTGCAGGAAGTAATTGCATATGTGGTAGAAATAGCCAGGGCACTAGAGTTAGAAGTGGAGCCTAAGGGTGCGACTGAATTCCTGCAGTGTCATGATAAAACTTGAATGAATGAGGAGTTCCTTCATGGATGGGCAAAACAGGAGCTCTCTTGAGATGGAATCTGTTTCTAGTGAAGATCCTGTGGAGACTGTTGAAATGACAAAGGATTTACAATATTACATAAAATTTAGCTGATAAAGCAGCAGGGGTTGAAAGGATTGACTCTAGTTTTTGTTTTAATTTTTTAATGTTTATTTTTGAGAGGGAGAGACTGAGTATAAACAGGGGAGGGGCAGAGAGAGAGGGAGACAGAGAGAGAATCCGAAGCAAGCTCCAGGCTCTGAGCTGTCAGCACAGAGCCCAATGTGGCGCTCAAACTCACAGACCATGAGATCATGACCTGAGCAGAAGTCGGACGCTTAACCAGCTGAACCACCACCCAGGTGCCCCAGTTGGCCAGTTTTGAAAGAAGTTCTACACTGAGTAAAACGCTGAACAGCATCGCATGCTACAGAGAAATTGTTCATGAAAGGAGCCAACCAATAACAGCAAACTTCATTTTTGTTTTATCAGTCGGCCGCCTTCAACTTTAAGGCAAGACCCTCTACCAGCAAGGATTGTCAGCTCCCTGAAAGCTCAGATGATGATTAACCTTTTTTAATATGTTAGACCTAATGCTATTGTACACTTAATAGACTACAGTATAAACTTTTATTTGCCCAGAGAAACAAAAAATCTCTGTATTGCAATATTCACTTTATTGCTGTGGTCTGGAACCAGATGGGCAGTATCTCCAGAGAATGCCTGTGCTCATTATTCTGGGATAAGTAACAATTTGAAATAATTTTACATACCTTGTTTTTCTCTCATAGGTTCAACCCAGTTTCATGTGGGCATGAGAAGATAATCCTTCGAAACATGAATCAAAGTGATTTTAAACAAATTCCCTTTTGTAAATCACTTGTTCTTTTGTGCTTTTGTATCGTGGATATTCAGCGGGACCAATATGAACACAGCTTATGATTGTATACAAATCCCTTGCCAGCACATGAAAACAAACTGGAATGTGTACATATTAGCATTGTGTATGTATTCATACACAATAATCATTAAATTACATGTATATTTGTGGAATGCTAATTTAAATGATTAAATTATAAACCTTGTGTATTTATCAAATGGGTGAAAAGATTAAACTTTTGCGCATTATGATACTGCTGAATGTGTAGCTTGAGGTGTCCTGCACTTTTCCTACAAGGCTACTGAAGTTACATGTTTCTGCCCTAATATATTTGCTACTGGTGATGAAGACAGATAATATCACTTGTAGAGACCTATTTTTGTATAATGGTAGAAGTTTTGAATTTTATGGGGTATTTTGTCAAGTACTGAAATAAAAATGACTTCACCATTTTAACCACACGGGTATTTGATCCTTCTTCACTTTTGTTTTTTGGAACTTTAACTGAACCATAGTTCCTGGTGTAGGTCTTAGACCATTCAGGTTGCTGTGACCAAGTACCATAGACTAGATAACTGTTAAACAACACATTTATTTCTTGCAGTTCTGGAGACTGGGAAGTCAAGGTGCCAGCGGATTTGGTGTCAGGTAAGGGCCTGCTTCCTCGTTCATAGACTGCCATGTCCCTGTTAGATGGCAGAAGGGACAAGGGAGCTCTCGGAGAGGTTTTCTGTATGGACCCTAATCCCATTCCTGAGACTTACGTCCCCATGACCTATCACCTCCCCAAATGCCCCACTTCCAAATACCAACAACACATTGCGGATTGTGTTTCAACAAGAATCTGGGCGGGAGTTGGGGGCGGGGGGCACAAACATTCAGGCTGTGGCAGGGCAGAGTGTCTCAAATATGTATACTTTTTCTCTCCCTCTCTTGAGCAAGAGTTTCTTTTGCACTTTCTGTCAACTTTACATGTACATGTAGTTTTTTTCACTATAGTGATATTTTCAATATTAGCCAATAATTGCCCTATTATGTTTAGTGTTACTTGTTCCCCAAGGTGTGTACTCATAGGTGATGCCCACTAAGATAATGCAGGAATCATTTAATGCAAAGAATCTTAAATTTTATTAATCACAATGCTAAATGCAGCAGAATTAAGCAGTATATTTGCTGTCCAAGCCAAATTCCAGATTGGGAGGCTCCCACAGAGTTAATATAAAAATCTCAGTATTTTTTTTAACCAGTCTTTCCTGAAACATGGCAGCTTGCTAAAAAACAGCAAGAGGAAAATCCTCAGGATTTTCTTACCACTGGACATTCTATGATTTTATACCAACAAAGAGGCTGCAGTAACAAATTCTACATTCTTGAAGATTTCAAATTAATCTGATTCTTCCATATTAGCATCTGGGTTCCAGAAATAACAAAGGTATTCTAAAGCAGTTAGTTTAAGTGAAGAGAGATGGGGATAGTACCTTAGTTAACATAGCTTGCCATTCAAGGCCCTTCTGCTGAGAGAGAATGGAGAAGCTAACAGATGGTGAAATGAGACTCCTCAGACACTTGTCCATCAGCTCTCCTTATGACATGAGGCCTCTGCAGTCCAACTTGTCACTCCTTCTCAGTAAGTGATTAAAAACAAGTCTAAAATGAACTATTCACTAAACAAAGACTAGCCTTACTCAGGGTTTTAACTTTTTTTGTGCCATGAGCCTCTAGTTGTCTTGAAAACTAAGGGTCCCTTCTCAGAATAGTGCCTTTAAGACATAGCATGTACAAGGTTGCAAAAGAAAAATTATATAGCAATAGTAAGTTCTTAAAAATTTGATACATAAGATTAAATAAGACCGATCATACCTAGTAACTACCATAATTTCAGAATAGTAATGGAAATAAGGTATTTTGAGAGATCTGCAACATCTTACTAGGATATGAAAGTCTTTTTAACAAAATTACAGGTGCTGCTAATACTAGTAGTTTGTTGCTTAAATTCGTAAAGGAAATACTAAATTACAGTTTAAAGTTAGATATTTTTTCCCCATCCCAAGTCCTAGATTCCTGAATTCTACTCACTGAAGCACACCACTTTACAATTAGTGAATGGACTATATTTTTTCTCAGAGACCATTTCAATGTGAAAAACTCAGCAGGGATCTTACCTTCAAAAATAGTTTAACATGAGTTCTCTAGCGTCTTTCCTTAGACATAAGGGAAAATATTTTAGCCTCACCTAGTGACAGCAGGCTACATGGTTAAATTACAGGTATATATATAGTCAGGTCCCAAGTTATAATTTGAGTTGATTCTTGACAGGCTTCAACACAACGTGACCAATGATACTACCCACCCCGCAAAGACTCTACTCTATGTTACCTTCATCTTAAAGCCAGATTTCCAAATCTCCAAATTTAAAAAAAAAAAAAAAAAACCTAAATTAAGTTTTAATAAACAGAGTAACAGAAATATCCCTAATTAGATTCTGGAGAGGAAGCAGGAAACCACCTAGAGCCAAAGAGAACAAACATCATCCTTTAAGGATTTTATTTTGGGCTTTAACACGTGACCTATGTGGAACCAGTTACAAATTTAAGTAATTAGATCAAGATACATGTGCAGTCTTTCTTTATTAGTATTATGTTCTCTAGTACTCGGGAGAGTAATATAAAAACAAAACAAAAACAACTGATGGGATTCTCTTTTATCCAAGGCTTAAAATGTGAGTTTCTTCCCTACCCACTCATCCTAACTTACACACACATATACAAGCATTACCCAGTAAATAACCCAAGGTTTCAAGTATCTCCCTGGGCATTTATACTTGTAAGATCCAGTCCATGATTTGAATACCCTGACCTACTTCCCAAGAGCTATTTTTGTTGTTAACTTTAATACCTGGAAACTATGTTTAGAGTCTGTCAATTACCAAGATCCCCCTAGGTAATTTCTTACTAATGAACTTGATTTCCTTAAATAAGGCATATATAGTAAATGTCCATCATAAAACTATTAGGAAATACCTGAAATGCCGTTAGATTTGATGGAACCATTCAGTTAAGAAAATATTAAAACCATAAGTTAAGCTTTTTAAAATTAAACTCAGAATATACCAGGAGTTGTTTCGTAAACTTCGTTCACTTTAAATGCTTTTGCAGTTTACAGTGATGTTTCACATTTTAGTTCCTTGCAGCCTTTTTCATTTTGATCTTCGTTTGTAGCGGATAACCGGGTTTTCAGGGGTGTGAATCATGGTTGTATAATTCACAGTGGGAAAATATCCATCAATGAGATCAAATTCATATAAACGAAGCATAGTGGACCAAATTGTCTTGATTTGAACATAAGCAAAGTTCTCCCCAATACAACGATGACGCCCTATTAAAAAAAAGTTTTCATAAGAATCAGTTGAAATTCTCCCTTTTCACCTAGAGTGATAAATTTATTTGAATGGACAGCAGATATAGAAATAATATAGGAAAAAAAAGATGACATATTCTTTTCACATAATAGAAGTTCTAAATAGCTTAAAAAAAAAAAAAAAGTAATCCCAGGAGATTTTCAACATTATTTTTAGGGGAAACAGCACTTGGATAATTATATGATAAACTCTTCCAGTTAGGGTTTTTTCTTTTTTTTTGAAATGTCACATGTAAGTTTAAATATATTTAAGGATTGAAATCTATGATGACAGTCTACTTTGGGAATAAACTAGAATATTCTTAGCTTCTGTCCTAAAAAGCACTAGTTAAAAGTCAATATGAACCATTCAGCGGCTCGGCTTCTATAGCCCACCGGCTCCTCGCTTTCCCCCCTCCCCTCCCGCACCTCTCTTCCCTCCCGCTCCTGGGAAAGAGAGAAGCCACCACTGCGGGTGGGTAGAGAAGCATTCGGCGCCTCCAGGAGGGGACCGCGCCCGCCCCTTCTGAGCCTCTGAGTACGGCCAGACCAGGGGTGCCTAGATGGTTCAGTCACTTAAGCATCCAACTTCAGCTCAGGTCATGATGTCACAGTTCGTGATTTCAAGCCCTGTGTCAGGCTCTGTGCTAACAACTTAGAGCCTGGAGCCTGCTTCGGATTCTGTGTCTCCTTCTCTCTCTGACCCTGCCCCACTCTTGCTCTATCTTTGTCTCTCAAAAGTCAATATGAACCATTCAAAACTTTCAGTCTCAATGGCACCTGGCCAGCTCAGGCAGTGGAGCAAGCGACTCTTGATCTTGGGGTTGTGAGTTTGAGCCCCACATTAGATACAGAGATTACTTAAAATGAAATTTTTAAAAAATTCAAATCTATCAAAATAAGAAAAAGGGATTTAATCTCAACGCTATCAAGATCAAAACGTATAAGGTCTGTACGTATAAAAGCTGTCCACGTTGATTCTAAAATGCATATGGACACAGATATACTAATTAGAAGGGATACATGCACCCCAATGTTTATAGCAGCAAGTTATAGAAACCGTCCAAGTATCTATCAACTGATGAATGCATAAAGACGGTGTGTGTGTGTGTGTGTACACAATCATAAACAATGGAATATTAGCTGTAAAAAAGAATGAAATCTTCCCATTTGCAGTGACATGGATAGAAGCTAAAGAGTATTATGCTAAGCAAAGTAAGTCAGAAAAGACAAATACCGTACGATTTCAACATGTGCAATTTAAGAAAATGAGCAAAGGGGGGGAAGCAAGAAACAGACTCTTGGAGGGTCTGAGTGACTCAGTCAGTTAAAGCATTCAACTTAGGGTCAGTCCATGATCTCATAATTTGAGCCCAGCAATGGGCTGTCTACAGTCAGCACAGAGCCCACTCCAGCTCCTCTGTCCACCCCCGCTCCCCTCCTCTGCTCGTGCACATGCACATTCTCTCACTCAAAAATAAATAAGCATTTAAAAAGACTCTTAAGGAGAGGAGGCAAGATGGCGGAGAAGTAAGGAGCTCCGTACTTGCACTCGCGCCCATACATCACACAGAAAAGATCTGAAGCCATTGGAAACCATACAAAACCTGAGAGACTCGGAGAAAAAGGACGCAGAATCCACTGAGAAAGCCTTCTAACGTGAGTGCGAACCTGGGAAGGTAAAATCGGGCCGGGATCGGAGCCTCCAGGGTGGGAGGCGATCCCCCTCTACCCTCTACGGGGAGTGAGAGGGGAAAAGGAGAGAGTCCGAGACAGAAAAATCTCCGCTCGGTGCATAGAAAGACCGTGCTTGCCAAATACCTGCACACCAGGTCCCCTCGCGACAACTGGTCCTGGGGGAGGCTGAGCACACAAACTGCTTCTTTGTGCCGCTCCTGGAGGTTGGGTTTTAAAGCGGACTGGGTGCGCCTGCCGCCATTGTAGCTCCAGGGCGGCTGGGACCCCTGAAAGAGACGCGCAGACACCAGGCGTCCGCGCTCCTGGCTGGCTGGAACTCGAGAGGGAAGGCAAAAAGCTAAAAACTGGGAAATTTGCCTGTGAGTTCGTGTTTCGGGTGACGAGCCATAGAGAGACCCGGTTTTCCTCACTCCAGCGGCGGCGCGCCTGCCGCCATTGTAGCTCCAGGGCGGCTGGGACCGCTGAAGGAGACGCGCAGACACCAGGCGTCCACGCTCCTGGCTGGCTGGAACTCGAGAGGGAAGGCAAAAAGCTAAAAACTGGGAAATTTGCCTGTGAGTTCGTGTTTCGGGTGACGAGCCATAGAGAGACCCGGTTTTCCTCACTCCAAAGGGCTCAGGCTACACGGACCTGGCAGGCAAGCCCCCGCGCATGCGCACCAGCCCGACCCAGAGAAGGAAGCAGCTATCCTGACTCCGCCCCCAGAGCTCAGCAGGGAGCCTGGAATAGCCCGAGGGGGTTGTCTGGGACGCTGTGTCTAAGGCAACTTCAGCAGGGCGCGCGGACTGGGATTTGGAGATTGGAACTGGCCTGGGTTGAAGGGTGCAACCAACTTCAGCTGCGTCCCCGGAACGGGGAGTTGACACGCCAAAGAAAAAAAAAAGCGAGCTGCAGCGCGGGGTTCAAGAAGGGACTGGAGCACCCTCACTCTCCTCCCCACAATCGCCAAGGCAGAACCCGCGCCTGAGGCATCGGATCACGCCACGCCCATCCCTGCCTGAGAGGTGCCCTCCTCCCTTTTTTTCTTCTTTCTTTTTTTTCCCTTTCTTTTCTCTTTCTTTTTTTCTTCTTCTTTCTCTTTTCTCTCCTTTTTCCCCAGAACACTGACCTGACTAACTCTGGTCGCCAGCTTGCTTAAACAATCACAACGAGTCCATTCTGTAAATGTAAATTCTACGCATACTGACATCTTCAGCTCTTTCTCTCAGGAGTAATTAGACTATATAGTTTCTCTGGATAATTCCAGCATCCTTCTCTCACCTATCCAACCATATTGTACCCTTTACCTCTTTGAAAAAAGTTTTTTATCCCTTCTGCCTGTTCATTCTATTTCCAAATCTGCCTTGTCTCACCCTGCCTTCTCTCTTTTTCTCTATGCTCTTAAACCAGCACTGCATACACACAACTATTTAACTGTAGCTGGGAAATCCAGGTATATGCTTTAAGCCGTTCCTTGTCCATCGGTTTTCTTCTTTTTTCCTTTTCTTTTCCCCTTTTTGACCCTTTTATGTATTTTATGCTCCCTATTCGCCCTCCCTCTTCCGTCTTTTCTATTAACTTTTTCGTTTTCCCTCTCACTTTGCATGTTAGTTGAATCAGCCTGTGCATTTGTGTGCTCCTGCTCCCTGTGTGTTTGTCTGTCTGTTTTCTTTTCCAGGGCTACCTCAAGAAACAAGCTAGAGTACACAAGGTGAAGAGTCCCGAATATCACTACGAATAGGAAAATAAAATAACTAAGGTCCCAACAAGAGTGACCGAGGGATACCATTCAAAAAACAATCTCTGAAAGGATAGGCCCTGGAAAGTCAAAGAGTTTCTTGGATATAGCAGTGCTCATAGAAACAGAGGGCATAATAGGTCTTTAAAACCAACAAGAGCCGGAAAGCTAACTAAAATGACGAAATGAAAGAACTCTCCTCCAAAGAAACTCCAAGAAGAAATGACAGCTAATGAACTGCTCAAAACAGATATCAGCAGCATAAGTGAACAAGATTTTAGAATAATAATGGTGAAATTAATAGCAGGGCTTGAAAAAACATAGGCGACATCAAAGAAACTATGGCTACAGACAGAATGGAAAATAAAAATAGGCATGAAGAATTAAAAAATGCAATAAATGAGATCCATAATAAATTAGAGGCCTCCAATGCACGGCTTGAAGAGGCAGAAAGGAGAATAAGTGATTTAGAAGACACCATTCTAGAAAAACAAGAAGCTGACAAAAAAAAGAGACAAACTGATCCAGGAACAGGAAAGAAGAATTCGAGAGCTCAGCGACACAGTCAAACGCAACAATATCCGTCTCATAGGAATCCCAGAAGAGGAAGAGAGAGGGAAAGGTGCTGAAGGAGTCCTGGAACAAATTATAGCAGAGAACTTCCCCGACTTGGGGGAGGAAGTCAATGTGGAAATACAAGAGGCTCAGAGGACTCCTCTCAGACGTAACTTGAATCGATCTTCTGTACGACATATCATCGTAAAAATGGCAAAACACAAGGACAAAGAGAGAATTTTGAAAGCAGCTAGGGAGAAAAGGGCCCTCACATACAAAGGGAAACCTATCAGAGTGGTGACAGAACTATCTACTGAAACGTGGCAGGCCAGACAGGAATGGCAGGAGATCTTCAATGTGATGAACAGTAAAAATATGCAGCCAAGAATCCTCTATCCAGCAAGCCTGTCATTCAAAATAGAAGGAGAGATAAAAACCTTTCAAATAAACAGAAATTGAAAGAATTTGTCACCACGAAGCCAGCCCTACAAGAAATCCTGAGGGGGATGCTCTGAAGGAAAGGTTGCAAGGAACAAAGATTCCAGAGACACCACCACAAACATGAACCCTACAAAAGAAACAAAGACTCTAAACCCATATATTTCAATAATAACACTGAATGTAAATGGGCTGAATGCTCCAATCAAAAGACATAGGGTAGCAGAATGGATTAAAAAACAAAAAATCCATCTATATGCTGTCTACAAGAAACTCATTTTAGACGGGAAGATACCTTCAGATTAAAAGTAAGGGGATGGAGAAATATATATCATGCTACAGGAAATCAAAAGAAAGCTGGGGTAGCGATACTTCTATCAGACAAACTGGACTTTAAATTAAAGACAATCACAAGAGATGAAGAAGGGCACTACATAATAATTACAGGGTCCATCCATCAGGAAGAACTAACAATCATAAATGTCTACGCACCGAATATGGGAGCACCTAAATATACAAAACAATCACAAACAGAAACAAGCTTATAGATAAGAATGTGCTAATAGCAGGGGACTTTAATACTCCGCTTACAGCAATGGATAGGTCAACCAAACAGAAAATCACTAAAGAAACAAAGGACTTGAAAGATACATTGGACCAGATGGACCTGACGGATATATTTAGAACTTTACATCCTGAGGCCAGGGAATTTACTTTCTTCTCAAGTGCGCATGGCACATTCTCCAAGATAGATCACATACTGGGACATAAAGCAGCCCTCAATAAATATAAAAGAATAGAGATCATACCATGCACACTGTCAGATCACAACGCTTTGAAACTTGAAATCAATTACAGGAAGAAGTCTGGAAAACTTCCAAAAACATGGAGGTTAAAGAACACCCTAATAAAGAATGAATGGGCCAATCAGGCAATTAGAGATGAAATTTAAAAATACATGGAAACAAATGAAAATGAAAACACAACAATTCAAAATCTATGGGATGCGGCAAAGGCAGTCCTAAGAGGAAAGTACATTGCTCTCCAGGCCTATTTCAAGAGATTAGAAAAAGCGCAAGTCCAAAATCTAACAGCTCACCTAAAGGAACTAGAGGCAGAGCAACAAGAACGCCCTAAACCCAGTAGAAGAAGAGAAATAGTAAAAATTAGAGCAGAAATAAACAACATAGAGACCAAAGAAACAATTGAACAGATCAATGAAACCAAGAGTTGGTTTTTTGAAAAAGTAAACAAAATTGACAAACCTCTAGCCAGACTTATCCAAAAGAAAAGAGAGAGCACCCAAATAGACAAAATCATGAATGAAAAAGGACTTATTACAACCAACCCCTCAGAAATACAAGCAATTATCAGGAATACTATGAAAAATTATATGCCAACAAATTGGACAACTTAGAAGAAATGGATAAATTCCTAAACACACACTCACTACCAAAATTCACACGGGAAGAAATAGAATACCTGAACAGACCCATAACGAGTGAAGAAATTGAATCAGTGATCAAAAATCTCCCAACAAATAAGAGCCCTGGACCTGATGGCTTCCCTGGGGAATTCTACCAGACATTTAAAACAGAATTAATCCCAATTCTTCTCAAGTTATTCCAAAAAATAGAAAGCGAAGGAAAACTCCCGGATTCATTTTATGAAGCCAGCATCACACTGATTCCCAAGCCAGACAGAGATCCAGCAAAAAAAGAGAACTACAGGCCAATATCCTTGATGAATACGGATGCAAAAATTCTCAACAAGATCCTTGCAAATCGAATCCAGCAGCATATAAAAAGAATCATCCACCAAGATCAAGTGGGATTCATTTCTGGGTTACAGGGCTGGTTCAACATTCGCAAATCAATCAATGTGATACATCATATCAATAAAAGAAAAGATAAAAACCATATGATCCTGTCAATAGATGCAGAAAAAGCATTTGACAAAATACAGCATCCCTTCTTAATAAAGACTCGAGAAAGTTGGGATAGAAGGAACCTACTTAAACATCATCAAAGCCATCTATGAGAAGCCTTCAGCTAACATCATCCTCAACGGGGAAAAACTCAGAGCTTTCCCCCTGAGATCAGGAACACGACAGGGATGCCCACTCTCACCACTGCTGTTTAACATAGTGCTGGAAGTCCTAGCATCAGCCATCAGACACCAAAAGGAAATCAAAGGCATCAGAATTGGCAAAGAGGAAGTCAAACTTTCACTCTTCGCAGATGACATGATACTCTACATAGAAAACCCGACAGACTCCACCAGAAGCCTACTAGAACTGATCCAAGAATTCAGCCAAGTTGCAGGGTACAAAATCAACGTACAGAAATCGGTTGCATTTTTATACACCAACAATGAAGCAACAGAAAGAGAAATCAAGAAACTGATCCCATTCACAATTGCACAAAAAACCATAAAATACCTCGGAATAAACCTAACCAAGGATACAAGAGATCTGTATGATGAAAACTATAGAAAACTTATGAAGGAAATTGAAGAAGACACAAAGAAATGGAAAAACATTCCATGCTCATGGATAGGAAGAATAAATATAGTTAAGATGTCATTACTACCTAAGGCACTCTACACATTCAATGCAATTCCAATCAAAATTGCACCAGCATACTTCTCAAAACTAGAACAAACTATCCAAAAATTTGTATGGAACCACAAAAGACCCCGAATAGCCAAAGTAATCCTGAAAAATAAAACCAAAACGGGAGGGATCACCATCCCAGACTTTAGCCTCTACTACAAAGCTGTCATCATCAAGACAGTATGGTATTGGCACAAAAACAGACACATAGACCAATGGAACAGAATCGAGAACTCAGAAGTGGACCCAAAAGTATACAGCCAACTAATCTTTGACAAAGCAGGAAAGAATATCCGATGGAAAAAAAGACAGCCTTTTTAACAGATGGTGTTGGGAGAACTGGACAGCAACATGCAGAAGAATGAAACTAGATCATTTTCTCATACCATGCACAAAAATAAACTCAAAATGGATAAAGGACCTGAACGTGAGACAGGAAACTATCAACACCCTAGAGGAGAAAGCAGGAAACAACCTCCTTGACCTCCACTGCAGCAACTTCTTACTTGACACATCCCCAAAAGCAAGGGAATCAAGAGCAAAAATAAACTGTTGGGACCTCATCAAGATTAAAAGCTTCTGCACAGCCAAGGAAACAACCCAGAAAATTAATAGGCAACCAACGGAATGGGAAAGATAGTTGCAAATGACATATCAGATAAAGGGTTGATATCCAGAATCTACAAGGAACTCACCAAACTACACGCCCGAAAAACAAACAACCCAGTGAAGAAATGGGCAGAAGATATGAACAGACACTTCTCCAAAGAGGACATCCAGATGGCCAACAGACACATGAAACGATGCTCAGCATCCCTCCTCATCAGGGAAATACAAATCAAAACCACACTGAGATACCACCTCACGCCAGTCAGAGTGGCTAAAATGAGCCAATCAGAGAACTCTAGATGCTGGCGAGGATGTGGAGAAACGGGCACCCTCCTACACTGTTGGTGGGAATGTAAACTGGTACAGCCCCTCTAGAAAACAGTGTGGAGGTTCCTAAGGAAACTAACAATAGAACTCCCCTATGACCCAGCAATAGCACTGCTAGGAATTTACCCAAGGGATACAGAAATGCTGATGCATAGGAGCACATGTACCCCAATGTTCATAGCAGCACTCTCCACAATAGCTAAAACATGGAAAGAGCCTAAGTGTCCATCAACAGATGAATGGATCAAGAAGATGTGGTTTATCTATACCATGGAATACTACATGGCAATGAGAAACAATGAAATCTGGCCATGTGTAGCAACATGGATGGACCTTGAGGGTGTTATGCTGAGCGAAATAAGTCAGGCAGAGAAAGACAAATATCATATGTGTGCACGTATAGGAGGATTAGGAGGAGCTTAACAGAGGACCAAGGGGGAGAAGAAGGGCGGAAATAGTGGGGGAAAGGGGGAGAGGCAAACCATGAGAGACTCTTGAATGCTGACAAAAACTGAGGACTGGTGGATGTGGGGGGAGGAGGGGTGGGCATGGAGGAGGGCACTTGTGGGGATGAGCACTGGGTGTTATGTGGAAACTAATTTGACAATAAACTATTTGTAATAAAAAAAAAATTAAAAAAAAATAATAATAAAAAATAAAAAGACTCTTAATTGTAGAGAACAAAGTTACCAGCGGGGAGGTGGGTGGGAGGATAGGGGAAATCGATGATAGGGATTAAGGAGGACACTTATGATGAGCACCAAGTGATGTAAGAAATTGTTGAATATATTACTGTACACCTGAAACTAATATTAGATTGTATGTTAACTAGACTCAAGTAGAAACTTTTAAGGGAATACATATGGAAACGCAAAGGAGGACCCAGTATATCCAAAGCAGTCTTGGAAAAAAAAAAAGACGACTTAAAACTTCAAATCTGAATTCAATACTAAAAGTGCAGCAACTGCAATACCAACTTGTAATAAACAGGTACTTGTTCCTCCCATTCTTGGCAGAGAGCTCCTCAAACATCTTGGAATTTAAGTGAAGAGAGCAATAAAAGACAACGACTTTTTATTCAAAACAGGCCGATTTCAACCACACTGGAGTTTGTTAATGAGATCACTTTTGGAAATGCCCTCAGAGTGGGGCCTGACTCCCAGGGGAACCAACTCAGTGACTAGAGGGTTAGAACTTTTAGCCCCCACCCCCTGACCTCTAGGATGGAGAGGGACTGGAGGTTGAATTCATCACCAATGACTGATGATGATTTAATCAGTTGTGACTACATAATGAAGCCTTCACAAAAATCCCTATAGAATGGAAGGACTGATAGGTAGTGCTGAGAAAGATTTCCAGGTTGATGAGCATGTAGAGGTGCCCGGAGTGCGGTGTACTCAGAGGACATGAAAGTTCTGTGCCCCTTCCCCCATACCTTGTCTTATGCATCTCTTCAATCAGCTGTTTTGAGTTGTAGCCTCCCTTTGCAAGAAACTGTTAATCCAATAAGTAAACTTCTGAGTTCTGTGGGCCATTTTAAGAAACTGTGCAACCCCAAGGAGGGGATCCAGAAAACCTCTGGCTTCCAGCCAGCTGGTCAGTAAAACAGGCAGCAACCTGGACTTGGAAATGGTATCTGAAACGATGGGGGGTAGGGGGAAACTAATGGGACTAAGCCCTTAACCTCTGAGGTCTGTGCTAACCCCGGGTAGATAGTGTCAGAAATGAACTAAATTGTAGGACACCCAGTGGGTATCCATAGAGAATTGGTGTAGGGGGAAAACACACATTTGATGACCAGAAATGTCAATAAAGTGTTCTCAGAGTAGAGAAGAAATTGGGTTTTTCCCTTTCACAGGAATTTGGTCTTGGATGGGGCTCTACCTATAGATCAGTGGAAGAAAGCAAAGAGCCAAGACATACTTTTATGGTTATTTGATTATCAACAAAGGCACTAAATAAAGCAAGCAAATGAAGAACAAAGTCTTTTTAACACAGTGCAGGAATAACTAGATATCTAACATTTTAAAAAAACAAACCCAAACCCCAATTCCTGTCTCACACTATACTCAAAAACTAATTCCAGATGGATCATAGACTAAAACCAGCAAATTTTAACAGAGAAGAAGAGGCGAATGTCATCATGACTGGGGGCCAGGCCAAGGTTTTTAGACAGGACCACAGGGAGGTTATAGGCTTACAGGGAGATTGGTTACAGGATTATTTTTGTTTTTTTGAGAGAGAGTAGGGGAGGGGCAGACAGAGCGAGAGAATCTTAAGCAGGCTCCATGTCCTGCATGAAGCCTGACCGGGGGTGGAGACACAAGGGCTCTGTCCCACAGCTGTGAGATGACCTAAGCCAAAGCTGGATGCTTAACCACCCAGGTTCCCCTGCAGGGTTTTTAAAATGAGCTCTTTCTCATATTTTGAAATTAAATGATCTTTAATGGTTACCTCCAGTGAAGACAGAAGACTTTAAGTTTTTATTTATTTTGAGAGAGAGAGTCCCAAGCAAGATCTGCACTATCAGCTTGGAGCCTGATGCAGGGCTCAAGCTCACAACTGTGAGATCATGACCTGCGCCAGAATCAAGGGTCAGACATTTAACCCACTGAGCCACCCAGGAACCACCAAAATATTATTTTTAATAGTTGCAAACTAGCAGTATCCTTGAATTAACCAAAAAAATGGATAAATTCACAAAATGTAATATGAATAAGCTACATGCTATATGCACCAACAGAAAAAATTATACAACTGCAAAGTAAAGGAATGACTGAAGAAAGTGGACATACTTAACATGATCATATGGGGTAGAACAGTGTCCCCTCCCCCCTCCCCAAATTCACATCCTCTCAATTTCAGAATGTAACGTTGTTTGGAAATCAGACTTTGCAGATATAATTAGTTAAGATGAAGTTAAACTTGGTTAGAGTGAACCCAAAATCCAAGGCCACTCTCTTTCAAAAGAAAGCAATGGAAAGACTCAGACACCCGAAGGGCAGGAGGCCATTTGAAGACAGAGGCAGGGACTCGGCTGATACAGCTACAGCCAAGGAATGCCAAAGATTGCCAAGAGCCAGTGCAAACTAGGAACAAGCAAGGAAAGACTTCCCTAAGAGCCTTCAGAGAGAGCAAGGTCCTGCCAATGCCTTGATTTCAGACTTACAGCCTCCAGAAATGTGGGAGAATTAAATGTCTATTTTTTTTTTGTTTTTAATTAAAAAAATTAAGTTTATTTTTGAGAGAGAGCATGAGCAGGGGAGAGGTGGGGGGGATCCCAAGCAGGCTCTGCAGTGTCATTGTGGAGCCCAACATGTGGCTCAAACTCAGAACTATGAGATCATGACCTGAGCCGAAACCAAGAGTCAGACACTTAACCAAATGAGCCACCTAGGTGCCCCTAAAAGTCTTCTGGTTTGTGGGAGATACAGTAGTCCTAGGAAACTAACACAATGATGAAAGATTTGAGGGAACAGTCATTCAGATAGCTCAGAGATATAGAATATGGCTTCAGAGAACACAGGACTGACTATAAATGTGATGTTAAAAGGAAACAGTTGGCAGTTTTTGTTGTTTTTTTAAACTTGCACACCCAGTGTGGGACTTGAACTCCCAACCCTGAGATTGAGTCACGCGGGCACCCCCAGATTATAGCTCTAATACAATTTTTTTAAAAAGGGAGCAGTCTAGAAAACTTAAGTGAGCTGCCATAGAAGGTAACTGAGCAACCTGTTACCTAAAGAAGTTCAAGTGGAAGTCAGGTAATTGAATATCTGGGACTCTTTCATATGAGATTTTGTACACCATATTATTAAGTATGTTTATAATTTAATAAGATCTGAAGTTCCTAAGGAACTTTTTACTTTACCTGTGGAAAAAGTCTTACCAATGACAAAAAAAAAAAGGTCATGCCACTTAAAATCTCTGGGAAGACTGAAAAAGAAGCCCTAGAATATAGTTTAATCTGCAGAGTACCAGTGAACTGAGAAATTACTGCAGGAACAAGGGTCTGCCTGGATAATATAAGGGTCTTAATTGAAATGCAGCAGTTTGCAAGCTTATGCACAACCTGACCAAATTTAAAGACCATTTTATCTTAGGGACGTAGGCAGAGAACCGAAGTTAACAATCCAGAAAAGCTTCAATTTAAAGACTGCTTTTACTCTTTTCTGACACACTGATAATGTTATATTTAGTCTGAAATAACTGGGAAAAGAGAGTGAACTATCAAAATTAACCCTGATAAAACTAAATTGGTTAGAAGGTAAAAGAACATTATGTAGGAATTAGTAAAACTATTTCCTTTAGTACAAATAAAGTACTTTCTCTAACTTAGCAAAGATTATACTCCTACAGATGTTTACAGGAATGTCCCTATGAGAAAAGGAAGATATTTATAAATAAAATTCACATGGGGTATTTTGACATACATAAACACATTCTCAGAACAAACATTTCAAATGTAAAATGGTATCTTACCAGCTCCAAATGGCACATAGGCAAACTTCTCTCCTGATGCTGGATTGTCCTGTAAGTAGCGATCGGGATTAAAGTTCAGACGTTCTGCCCATGAGTCTTTAAGTCTTTGATTGACAGTGGGAGAAACGCACACCTGATGTCCTGGAGGAATGGTATACCCTGCCACAGTCTACAAAAGAAAGCAACGCATTTCCTTAGATAATAAAACAATATTCTACCAACTAACCAGACCACTGTGTAATAAAGCATTAACACACATGAGCTATACATAGATTTAAAAACCAGCTAGATGGTAGGCTAGCTAAAAATTATTTTATTTTTAAAAAACTTTTTTTAATGTTTTATTTATTTCTGAGAGAGAGAGAGGGTGAGCAGGGGGAGATCAGAGAGAGAGAGAGACACAGAATCTGAAACAGGCTCCAGGCTCTGAGCTAGCTGTCAGTACAGAGCCTGACGCAGGGCTCGAACCCACGAACCGTGAGATCATGACCTGAGCCGAAGTCAGACGCTTAACCAACTGAGCCACCCAGGCGCCTCAGCTGAAAATAATTATAACTCAAGATAATTTACAAGTGACCCAACACTGGACTGGAAATAGTAAAAAGCCATAAATGCCTCAGAGGTAGCAGAGGGATTTCAAGGAGCCTTTCATAATCCAATTCATATACTTTCATACTGTCAGATTTTTTTAATAACAGGTTTTTTTTTAAACCAAGAAAAAATATATTACCATTTTAAAAACCCTAATTGTTAAGTAAAAATGCAGGGAACAGATTAGCATGTATGTTCTCTATAATTATATAAAAATATCTATATAAATAGAATATATATAATTATATATCCAGAGTTAGAATATATAAAATTGAAATTACATGGAAACGGTTATTCTTTTCTAATCAGAAAAATTCTCTTTCCTGTTACATTATTTCTTCCTTTTGAAAATTAAAAACTGGGTGCATGGAAGGGGAAATCTTTTTTTTTTTTTTTTAATGTCTTGAGCAGGGGAGGGTCAGAGAGAGAGGGAGTCACAGACTGAAACAGGCTCCAGGCTCTGAGCTGGCAGTCAGCACAGAGCCCGACGCGGGGCTCGAACCCACGAACCGCGAGATCATGACCTAAGCGAAAGTCGGACGCTTAACCGACTCAGCCACCCAGACGCCCCTGGAAGGGGAAATCTAACGAAGAGACTCACCTGAGGGGTTTTGGCCATTCTCATCATAGTCATAATAGGAGGTCGAAGTCTTAATGTTTCTTTTATACAGCGATCAAGTACATTTAGATCCTTCAGCTAAAAAGGGAAAACATTTCCTGACTTTTACAAATTTTAACTTACTTCAGTAGTACACAGTATTATTTAAACCTCTAGGTTATCATAAGATAGTTTATAATCTGGTAGAAGTACAGAAGTAACTAGTTCAGTTGCTGAGATTATCATGTTCTGTTACTATCCACAGCCAAGACAAAGGAGGTAAGATACCAGTAAGAGAGGTAATCACCGTCCAGAATGGAATAGTAAGGACCTGCAAAAATTTGCTTGTCCAAAAAATGAAAACACTAGCAAAAATTCTCAATGTCGGCTTTTTCAAAACCTATAATTAAATGCTTAGAGTGGCATTATTCATAATAGCCAAAAGGTGTAAACCCAAATGTTAATCAACTGATGATGAATAAACAAATGGCATATCCGTGATGGAATATTACTTGGCAATAAAAAAGACCAAAGTACTGGTACATGCTACAACACGGATGAAACCTGAAAAGATACCAAGCAAAAGCAGCCAGTCCCATTTTATAAGAAATGTCCAGAATAAGGCAAATCCATACAGGCAAAAAGTAGATTAGTGGTTGCTAGAGGCAAGAGAGATGGAGCGTGACTGCTAATGGGTACCAGCTTGCTTTTGGAAGTGATTTAAGCGTTCTAAAATTATGATGCCTTCACAATTCTAAATATACCAAAAAACACTACATTGTACACTCTAATTGGATTCTATGGTATTTAAGTTATGTATCAATTAAGCTATTGTTTTAAAAGTTACTAGATCAGGAATGAAAAAGACATCACTGCTAACCTTACAGAAATAAAAAGGACTGTAAGAGAATACTATAACAATTGTAAACTAACAAATTAGGTAATCCGGATGAAATGCATAAATTCCTACAAAGACACAAACTGAAGACTCAGGATGAAACAGAACACGTGAACAGATCTATAGTAAGTCGTCAAACAACTTCCCACAAAGAAAAGCAGACTCAGATAGCTTCAATGGTGAAGTCTAACCAGGCATATAAGAATCAATACCAATCCCTCAGAAACTCTTGCAAAAAAATAAAAGAGAAAACACTTACAAACTTATTCTATGAGACCAGCATTACTCTGATACCAAACCTTGTCAAAGACATCACAACAAAACTACACATTCAAAAATAAAAAATAAAACTACACATTAGTATCCCTTATGATTAGATCCTTAAATCAACAAAGTACCAGCAAACTGAATCCAACATTAAGACGTTTCAGGGAGGGTTATGCGTAATTTTCTAAAAATAAAGAATTTAATCAATTTAACCATTAGATACTCAAAGTCATAAGGCAGCAATAAAACTCAAAATCCACAAACCTGGTCATAAGTTAGAGGAGGCAGGTCTTCTCCGCAGACTATTTTCTGTTCTAAATAGCATTTTTCTTGAAGTGTTTTGTCTCTGGCCAGAAAGAAGCCCATCCAGGCACTCGTAGTTGAGGATGTATGCTGCCCCGCCAAAAGCAGTCCAATAAGCATGCCAGCCACTTCATCATCTGTCAGAGGACGCCCATCCCTGTGGAATCAATCACAAACAAAATTTACCGCTGTGGCAGACTCATCTCATGCCTCAACGTTTTTTAATTTTTTAAGTTTATGTATTTATTTTGAGAGAGTGTGCAAATGGGGGAGAGGAGCAGAACCCCAAGCAGGCTCCGTACTGTCACAGTGGCGCTTGATGTGGAGTTTGAAACAGAGAGCAGGGGAGAGGCAGAGGGAGAGAGAATCTTAAGCATAAGCAGGATCCATGCCCAGCACGGGGGCCGACAAGGGGCTCCATCCCATGACTTGGAGATCATGACCTGAGCCGAAATAAAGAGTCGGAGGCTTAACCCGGTGAGCCACAAAGGCGCCCGTTGCCTCAACATTTAAATAGTCATGGTGAATACAATTTTTCAGGTAGAATAGTCTCTTGCATTTGCCCATCACAAGTAAGAATTTTCCCCTCTTAGGGAAAGGAGACAGACGAAGAAAAATAAAATTTTGATTACAAAAGCCTTCCCTGCAGTTTATCAGCAAACTTTTTACCATGCACAGTCACTGGGACTTCAGTAGGCATAGCATCCCAGTATTTTAGGTCTCATCCATTGAAAAAGTCCAAGGGTGATAGCTACTAATTTTGTCACCATCATTACTTTTTAACTGGAGATATTATTTAACTATGTTTTAATGTGTAATTTCCTGCATTAGCATGACACATGCTAAAACAGCTCTTACTTATAAGTAGAATCTAGTAAAGTTTGGAGAATGTCATCAGGTTTTTCTTCTGACTGTCTGCGTCTCTGGATTGCTTTATAGAAAATATTCTTGATCTCTCGATGAGCTCTGTCCCTGCGTCTGCAATTCAAAGATGAAAATAACTTAAAAAAAATGTAATACTTCCTGGCATCAAATTCATTTTGAAAATAAGCAGTATAAAATGAAAATCACAGTATAGTTATAAGAAGACAGAGAAAATTAAAGCCACTAATACTTCAAAAGAAAAATACTTCACAATATACTATAAAAGTCAAATATTTTCAAATAAGGGCATAGAGAGGTGTATCACCTTCAGATAGAGTCCAGAGACTTTTCTGACTACAAGGAGTATGTGAGATAAGTAGGTTTTAAAATATTCAAACAGCTAGACAATAAATTACTTCTTTAATAAACAGAAACTTACCTTCAGTGAGCTCACTATATATAGAAAATGTCTCTTGAATTCTTATAGAAGAATGGGGGCTCATAATTTCCCAATTTGTCTGTTTTATGTTTTTTATTTTTTTAATCTTTAACATAAAGCATACGGACGATACAGCAGTTCTACAGTGAAATAAGCAAGTACAGTTTTCTTTATCCATACCTGAAACTAGGCAAAGGGAGCCAACCTGGCAGCAGCCAGGCTGCGTGGCTGAAACCTCCATCCAAATCTGCATACAGTTGTGCCACGTTCTCACTGATCTGACTTCTGATTTCCTTTCCGTGCAAACAATGGCTAGCTGTTAAAATTATGAGCTCAGAAAGAGCTTCAAACAAATCTAGAGGAAAAAAGATCATTCCCATTCTATTACCAAATATTTTTTTGAAATGTTTTCTTAGAGATATAAAATCATTATAAAAAGGAAAACTGAGAACAAAATCAAGAACAAAATCCTGTTCATATCATCAAAAAAAAAAAGCCTAGACAGACAGATGTGTGGACACAACAAAGAGAGGCAAGAAACTCATGATGGGAAGCACTCCCTGGTGGCCAAAACAGAGGCCACAAAGACATCTCTAAACCTCACTCATAATTCTTCAACTTGAAAAGATAAATTGAATATAAAAATGAATATGGCTGCAGGAGTTTCAGGCCGCAGTAGAACAAAAGCAGTAAAAGGTTATTGACTGCATAGGAGGTGCTTCCCAAAGAACAGCAGTCCAAAGACTGAAGAATGGGTTATTTCCCAGGTCAAAAGCAGGAAAATCATGACTACAATTTGAAGTCTTAACCATATGTAAAAGAAAACTGTAACTAATCACCACTTAGTGTATCCCAAATTGGAGACCAGTGCATCAGGCAGGCATATTTGGATGACATTTAAATGTCATAAAATTTTGTTACACCTTGCTGTTTAATTCCACACGTACCAAATGAACTTCCAGTTATCACCTGGCTTTCCAATGAGTTGCCAATCAAGTTTAGCAAATTCTGGTGTTCTCAGTGCTGCAACTTTGTGTCACTTGTATTCATTAAGTTGGCATTCTAGCTTATACATCAGCTTGTTGTATGGTTAAAAACAGATCACATCAACTTTAGGTATATGAAAAACAAAATCAAATTTCTGGACCTTTTACAGAAACTGAAGACCACGCCCAGAAGAACACAACGACCTACAAAGAGGTCTTGATGCTCTGCTGGCAGATGTTGCTTCCTGCTTTGTTTTGGGCATTACAACTTTCTCTGAAAGGAACACTTCCTGTCCAGTGTTCACAATGAATTCACATAAATATCCAAAGAATGTCAAATTATACTCCGTATACTCTGTACATAATATTTGCGAGAGCATATCATACATTTGGTGGTAGAGTAAACCTATGTATTTAAATTTACTTTTTTCATGAAATAATTCTCATAAAATATTAAATAAGGTATTATATATAAAATTAAATCATTTAGATTTTTACTACCCAATGGGGGTTTAAAGTTATTTTATTTATTGTCTTAAAATGACCTCGCAAAAAGTTTTACATTCAGTTGATTTCAAACTTTAAAAAACCATCTTTATATTATTTGTACAAATGAGTTGAGAAAACTGCATGTTAGATAACCCATTTTAAAAGTTTTGCGAAATGAGTGGCAATAATCACTTCCTCTCAGGTCTTTTTAACTCTATGGTTATCAAAACATGTTCTTTCCATTAAATCTAGGAGGTTTTACAAATGCTGTAGTTTTTTTATACGCACCACATAGTCTTATACTTCTAGTCACAAAAAAGTAGAAATATTAAGATAAATGAAAAACCAAAACATTTTGCTTACTTTTTTCTCCACTTTCGCCCCAACTTTGAAAGTATTCCTTTGTTTCTTTTTCAATTATAGAAACATGCTGTCTAAAGTGGGCTATGTTAAGGCCACTTTTTAACATTTTCTTCTGCTCCAAAAACACCTTAAAAATATTAATGGTATAATACCAAGCATTAAAACACATTTTTGTTTTATCACAAGATTTATTTAGACTATTATAAGACCTCTGTAACACTCAAGAAAAACAATATTCTGAAAAAAAAGTTGAAAAAATAAAAAGGATTTTTTTTAACTCCATCAGACATGGGAAACTTAGAGCATTTACGCAGACCTGAAGTAACATGTGGAGAAACGCTTGGTGTGTGGGCCCTAGACTAATGATAAATTAGGAACCCCACCTCCACCTTCCTTCCTACATATGTTTTGCCACTTCTCACCTCAGGGCTTCCCTCTCCTATCCTGATATCTGCTGGTATTCCAACCCAACCCAGATACCAACACCATCTCCCAAAGGTTCATTACGCCTTGATATCATTTTTATCCTACTTCGCATATTCTCCCACTCTATTCCCAAACAAGTATCATTCCTTTCATGATCTTCCAGAAGTTTAATTACCATTCAATATAGTCTGACTGAAATAAACTCACTCTAAGATAAAACTAATGCTTTTAACCCCCTGGGACATTTCCATTTTAAGAATCTTAGCAGCAGTATGAAAAATGAATAGATATATCTGACCACAGGGATTTTCCAGGGCTCTTGTTTTCAGCCTTGAGGAGCCATTTATTCCCCCGCATGCCCTCCTCCCCCATCTCCAGAAATAACACTTGATGTTACCCCCAACTGCTGCACTGGGATACCAGGTAATGTGTGGTAGGATCTCAGCCAGAGCCCACATCAAGCAATTGAGCCAATGATCTCACTTGTGTTTTGCATCAACTTGCAGCACTTCAATAGTAGACTTTAGGAGGGGGAAAGAAACCACACAAGCTTCTCAAAGCCAACAATCTCTAGCTCAAAAAAAGTTCTTATGCTAGAATTTCAGGCAGGAGTGGGATGGTAGGAGGCTCTTCTGACGAAATAATGGGATTTTCTTGTCACCCACTACAAATTCCAATATGCTGTTATCATTGGTTGTATTTCTTTGTGCAGGAAAACGCTGAAAATTGCTTAGCCCATGCCTGCGACTATAAAACAAATATCCATTCTTTGTCAGTTACCCAGAGCTTTTCGTCTTTTGAACGTCTCATTCTTCAGATTTTTGAACCAAGCAATGAATTGTCTCTACATTTTCCATATACAATATTACACTACTACCTATAAGATTATAGTATAGATGTGCCTTTCTTGGTGAGAAGAGCATCACTTACTGGATTAGGCACATCGTATGCAACTCCCTTCCCAAATACGGGTGTTGTCAGGCGACTGTAGACATCTTCTGCATTCAGGTCTTCATTTTTACTATTAAAAAGCAGTGCAGCAGCTTCACTCCCCAGAAGGTAAGTAAATGTCTTGCCCACCATGGTAAAGCTAAATACAGGTCCATACTAAAGAAAGAAAAGTAGCCTTAGTGATGATGCTAAAAAATATGGAGCACTAAAGAATTACTACCTTCTTCATTTTTGAAAATCAAAACATGCATAAGCCTTTATGCAGTTATTCACCCAGTCTTTGTGCAAATTTATAATTATATTCATCCAGTTCCAAATGAAATATGAATTAACTTTCATTCTGCTTTTTTCAGTTTATACTGAAAATATTTACTATCCCTTAAACAGACATAATTTAATATTCTTTCATTACTGGACAAATGGGTGATGTGTCAGTTTTTTCATTATGGATAATTCTGCAATGAGTATCGCTGAGTATATAGATTTTTTTTTTCCCTTGCTTAAAAAGAAACTTATAGGAGTCACCAAAGGTTATGACCTTTACATTATTATACAAGTTACAGTACTTGCTGTGTAAAGACCTCAGAAGTTTAGTTATCCATTTTACTACTGTCTCACCAACACTGAATGATTTCATTTTTAATTTTTTGTTAATCTGCTTGAGTGTTAAATGCCTTCCCTTGCCGCTTTGTGATTATTATTGAAGACTAGGCTCTGAGGATACAATCGTGAACAAAAATACTGTTCCAGACCCATGACACTTACTCTATATTGAAAAAGATACCACTTAATCAAATAATCATATTAACAAATGTAAAACTGCAAATGTAACAAATACTACAGGAAGGAAAGCAACTCTGTGATAAAAGAACTGATACAAGGGAGACCAAAAAGAGGAAAGGCCACCTGAGCTGAGGCTCGAAGGAGGAGAAGGAATCAGCACGGTGGGCGGGCATGCACAAAGGTCCTGAATGAGAATATGGAGGAAAGGAAGGAGGAGCATAGAGTCTGCAGGGCCTACACCACACGGAGTCTCATAAGCCATATTCAGCGGTTTTTTCCTTACAAGGAATGGAAAGCCATGGGAGATGTTAACCTGCATGTAGTATATACACTGATGTATACATATTTTAAAAAATGATCCCTCTAGCTGTTATGGGGACGAGCGGGAGGAACAGGAGCAGAAAGCATATCAGAAGAGGAGTTAGAGCCTATTAAAGGAGACTGATGATGTAAACTTGCCACATGGTAATGGGGGGCAATGCACATAGAAGCAGATGGATGTGGAGTTATTCTGGAGAGAGAATCTGCAGACGGCAGTAGACTGAAAGAGGGAGAGGGAAGTATCAAGAATGAATCCTAGGCTTCTGGTACACTTCAAAACAGAAACAACAAGGGTGAGAAGAAAGAACAGGATACCAGGATTGGAGAGAGAAAAACCAAGGATTAGACTCTAGAAATACTGGATTTCTGGTGCCTTTGAGATAACTCAAAAGAATCATGTTAGAGGTGAACATCCAGGTCTGGAGCTCATTAATTTGGGTGTCCACATATGGCTGCTCACTGAAGCTGCAGGCAGAGAGATCACCTAGGAAAGACTAAAGGCCAAGGACCAAACCTCCTAGAACCCCAACAGTAAATGCCCAAGCATGAGCCCACAAATGATGGAGAGAAGACACGGGGAAAAAAATGAGAGAAGCCACATTTAAGGAGGAGGGAGTGGTTGTGGTAACCAGTGACAAATACAGCTGAGAGGTCAGGTTCATTGAATTAGGACATGGAGTGCATTAATCAAAGGTGGACTAAAGAGTAAACATCAGATGTGGGAACAGAGACAGTAAGTACAGAAAACTTGCTAGCGGGGTAAGGACATGTGAGGAGACTGAGCGGTCAACAGAAGCTCTAGTCCTTTTGACCTTTGAAACTTTTTTCAGAGAAAATGGGAAAGATCCAGTTAAAGAAGTCACTATATTAAGAAGAAAAACAGCATAATGTTACGGAGACAAAAGATGGATTGAGACTTTAACTTTCAATAGGAAACAAAATAGTAAAAACCAAGGTGACAGTACATAGTCGGCTAGAGCCCAAGATTCTGGAGCCAGACTATCAGGGTTCACATCCTGGCTCCTCGCATTAGTTGTTGTGACCTTGGTCCTACAGAGAACTTAATTTCTCTGTACTTCAGTTTCCCTTATCCATAAAATGGAAATCTTGATCTATTGTCAAGATTAAATATATCATATCCATGATATGTATGTGTACATTGGATATAGACATATTACAGACATATTACAGAATGTTTACAAAGTAAACATTACATGTGTCGTATTACTATTATTATTATTCAAAGCATAGAGTCATAAATCAGACCATGTATAAATCCTGCCTTTGCCACTAACCAGCAGTGAGCCCAAGACCAAATTATGTAACATGTTTCTCACTGTTATCATATATAAAATGGATATACCTGAAAGAAATTTGGGGAGCTTCAGTGAGATAAACGGTCTAAAGCACCCAGTACTGGCACGAAGTGTTTTATAATTAGTGTAACAGGAAGAAAAGACAATGTATGTTTGAAAGTGGGAGCATGACAGTTCTCTTTGGATGGTTCTATAGCTCTCTTTAAAGAGGAGACAGAATCATCTATTTAGAAGTTTAGGAGACTAAGGTGTGAATGGTCACTGTGGCAAGTACAAAGTTTGCCAACCATACTTTAGCATAATACGATTGTTGAGCAGTGTTGAACGTTCATTCAAGGTAGGGAATCATGAAGTTAGGTAGCAACTAATCTGGTGCAAGGACGAAGAAAATGACTAATAGCCTCCCTCCAAGATTGGGATTTTACCATGTAAGTAAAATGAAAAGGAAACATGATATTGGCCAAAGTGTAACTGAAACGATGGACCATGGTGCCGGACTGGAAAAAAGAAGGAAAGTAAAGAGGCTAATAATAGATCAAGAAAAAGTAAATGGGACAATGGACTGGAAGATCTAATGAGGCCAAAGAATGGTTACAGTGGAAGGAGCTGCACAGGCAAGCTGGGAAAAGAAGTTGTGGTTTAAGAATAAAGTGTCTTGGGGCACCTGGGTGGCTTAGTCGGTTAAGCGTCCGACTTTCGCTTAGGTCATGATCTTGCAGTTCGTGGGTTCGAGCCCCGCATCAGGCTCTGTGCTGACTGCCAGCTCAGAGCCTGGAGCCTGTTTCAGTCTGTGACTCCCTCTCTCTCTGACCCTGCCCTGCTCACGCTGTCTCTCTCTCTCTCTCTCTCTCTCCTAGAAATAAATAAAACATTTTAAAAAATTAAAAAAAAAAAAAAAAGAATAAAGTGTCTTAGGGCGCCTGGGTGGCTTAGTCAGTTAAGTGTCCGACTTTCGCTTAGGTCATGATCTTGCGGTTCGTGGGTTCGAGCCCTGCGTCGGGCTCTGTGCTGACTGCCAGCTCAGAGCCTGGAGCCTGTTTCAGTCTGTGACTCCCTCTCTCTCTGACCCTGCCCTGCTCACGCTGTCTCTCTTTCTCTCTCCTAGAAATAAATAAAACATTAAAAAAAATTAAAAAAAAAAAAAAAAGAATAAAGTGTCTTAGGGGCACCTGGGTGGCTTAGTCGGTTAAGCGTCCGACTTTCGCTTAGGTCATGATCTTGCGGTTCGTGGGTTCGAGCCCCGCGTCGGGCTCTGTGCTGACTGCCAGCTCAGAGCCTGGAGCCTGTTTCAGAGTCTATGACTCCCTCTCTCTCTGACCCTCCCCTGCTCACGCTGTCTCTCTCTCTCTTAGAAATAAATAAAAACATTAAAAAAATTTTTAAAAAAAGAATAAAGTGTCTTAAATTTATACTGTGGAAATGAAACAGCTAAGAGTTGGCAACCATTCAAAGTGGGACTGGAGTAAATGACTGAATCAGCACAGGAAAGCTCGTTAGAGAGAAGGCCTAAGATCTGAGTGGCCATGGCATCATCTAAGAAGACAGAACCGAAGTCACAGAAGATGTTTAAAACAGGTTAGAAAATCCCACAGATGACTGATTAAGAAAAAGAAGGGTCAATCAGTATCAATTTTAGCAATCAAGTACAAAATTTAGGCTAATGATTTTTAGACCATAGCTGCCAGAACTACAAAACTACAGGTTTCCTCAGGTGATGTCTCAGAGATCGCCCAGGACGTGGAAAGGTTAAGAGGGTCTCGAAGACCCTTCCAATTCTTAAGCAGGAGAAGCTCTAATTTAATCTGTTTCCTATACTGGGGATAAGCACAAGATTACAAATTTTTTTTAACGTTCTACCATCTAAAAGAAAGTTTGAAATGCACTAATTTCATTTCCTGTAATTGTTTGGAAGACTTACCTTCTCATATGCATTTTCTAGGAATTCAATTGGACTTTTCCCAAATGCTATGGCATGTCCAAGAAATGGAATTGGAGAGGAAATGTATGGTGGACTTTTCTGCAAGAGAGAACAAAATTTGAACTCACATTTCATTCCAAAAGAAAAATCCAGTTTAGGTTCATGACCAAACAAATGAAATTTACCACAAGTACTAAAAAAGTTACCAAAATAATAAAGCATCAATAGTAACTTAAGAACAATTAAACTGCAAAGATCTTAGGAGTAGCCATAGTAAACAGAAACGCAGAATGGTGTAAGAGAAATGACTAGATAAATGTAACATAAATGACTAGACAAACACAAATTGCAGCTACACATGCTAAACTGTCCAGAATTATTATCTGTGGCTCGAGACAACTTTCTTAATCAATAGCAGTGAAGGTGGGGGAACAGGAAAATCAAGCACTAGTATCTTCACCACCACCACTCACAATTTTAGTCCCAGAATCTTGCCTAAAGAAGGTATAGAAAAAGACAAACAGTAACTTGAAGTACAGAAAGTGAAATGTTTAAGAAGCTACGTTTTTATTAGTAAACAGAACACATCTCATCCACTGATTTTTTTTTTTTTCAAAAAAAGGGTATATGAGCCCTAGCAGGAACGCTTTAGCACTCACTATAAAAGGTACTTTCATAAAGCTTAGTTCGTACATTCCATTGTTAGTAAAAGGCAGTATTTAAGAGCTACTTGGTGTTGCTGGTTAAGGATGTATTCATCAAATACATTAGGTAAGTATGAAGCTAATGATCAACAAAGGCACTAAATTACAGAAACTGAAGCTTCACTGGCATAAAGTGACAATTCAGTCACTCCCACCCTACGAGACACTCCCCCTTCATACTGATATAAGTCACCATTAGGGGCAGGGTCACGGCCCGCAGGACACTGAACCCAAGGGCAGTCATCGAGGCGACCGCCACAAGGACCGAAGCTGCCAAAGGCATCCCCACCAGGGACTCCACCAAAGTCTGTAACGCCTCTATGGTCCCTGGGGGTCCAGGCCAGCCGGGACCCCCAGCACCAAGGCGAGCAAAGTCAAGGCAGTCTCGACCACAAGCTGCAGAGTTGCGGTCACGAACCAGCCCCCAGCGCGCCCGCTGCCCCCGCCCAGCCGAGCACGGCCGTGGTCAACACCCCTTCTAGCCCTTCGGCCGCCTTTGTCACCCCGCTAATCCTTCAGCCACAGCGGTCGCTGCGTCCCCCGCCCGGATCCCCGGGGTGCACGTACCGCCCCGGCCGGCATGGGGGCTAGGTGGCCGACTGCGAGGCGGAACAGGTAGACTAGGCCAAGCGTGAAGGCGCAGGCGACTAGCAGCATGGATAGGAGGTTGCCGCCGGTCACCCGCTCCATCGCCTGCCCCAACACCGACCCGCCCGCCTGCAGTAATCCCAGCAGCAGCATCCTGGCCGCCGCAGCATCCGCTAGAGTTCGCTGGAGACGCTAGAGGCCGAGGTCGCCGCCGCTCCTCCGAATCCACGGAGCAAGAAAACCTGGCAAACGGGCGTTGGCGTTCGCAGACGGCCCCGGCCCCCAGCCCCCAGCTCTCCTACTAAACCCCGTCCCGCCCCCTACCCATGGCTCCCACGCGCACCACCGTTGGCGTCACACAACGAGGCGGGACCCGATGCTGGCCACGCCTCTCAAGTAGAAGTTCAGTGCACCGAGGTCTCCTTACGCCAGGAAAGGGGGCCTGAAAAAGCAAGTTGCACCTACGGTACGGCTAGTACAGAGACAGAGAGAATGTGAATTTACGAGGCGATCACCCCTGAGAATCGCGGACAACCTGAGCCTGAGCGCCCTGGGTGCGGGTCGCCACGATTCGGTGCGGGGAGGGGACGGGCGGAGGGATCTCAGAGCGAGGTTTGCGAGTCGACGGCGGGGACCGCAGCGCGCTCGATGATTGCACCGCGTGCGCGTGAGGTGATCTCAGCATACATCGCGTCAGCCGGGCGGGAGGCCGGAGCACCGCCCCTCTCCGGGGCACGCGGGGCGGCCGCACCTGATCCTGCTGAAGGCCCGGGTCCTAAAGCCTCTGAGAAACCGCCCACAGAATCCGGAAAGAGAGATGGTGAAATATGCCTTTACGCTAAAGGGTGGGATGATGCCAGTCCCATCCCACCCCAATTAAAACCAGTCGGACGGGTATTAATATCCGGCATAAAGGTAACAAATCTCGGTTGTTGTCTGGATTATACAGAAACAGGTTTTCCGAAATAAATTTATGTGTTATAGGGCGTTGCAGCCTTTCTGAGGCAACATTCCCCGAGAACTCCACTTCACCTGTTGAGCGGCCAGAGATACAAAGCGGGAGTTCATTCCTACAGCCACCCACTCCAGTTTTTTCAAATAAGTATACACACACACACACACACACACACACACATTATATACATATAATATATATATAATGACTACCAAATTCAATTCTCCTTTTATATTACTCTCACGAGCTCCTGACCATATTTATGTATTTAATTCAGTCAACATTAAGAGCTAGGTACTGGGGATACACCAATGAGTGAGAAAACTGCAGCGTTGTCAGGAAGAACAGGAATATCTAATTGCCTAGTCAACAACTCTAGAGACCACACATTCATCTCAATGTCAATAAATCCAAAACTGCATTTATTATCTCTTCCCAGCCCGCGGCCAACCTGCCCCTCCTGTAATGCGTATATAGGAAGGGCATCGTTATCCACTACACTGCCCGCCTCCTTCATTCCTTATAGTTAATCAGTAACTACATCCACCTTGAAACTTTCTCCACTCCACATTACGTAAGGTCAGGCCTCATCATTGCTTGTCTACATTGCAAATACTCTATGTGCTCTCTACTTCTTCTCTTTAATGGGTCCTTCCCACTGTTGCCATTTCTTGTATCTCTAAAACTATGTTGTAATCATGTCTACAGGTTTCCTCTGTTAAAAGATAAACTTGAGACTAGGGATCATGCCTTAATTGTTTTTATATTTTGAATTTATCCTAATACCTACCATAGTGGTCCTCAAATTGTGATCCATGGCCTTCTGGGTATCTCCAAGACCTTTTCAGGGTATTTGCAAAGTAAAGCTCTTTATAATAATACTGTAATTTTCATTTTAACTGCTGGAATTTGCACTGATGGTGTAAAATCAATAGTAAATAAAGCTTCTCCTCCTTAGCACAAATAAAAGGCAGGGGCACCAGACTGAATCATTATTCTTACTGCCATGCACTTGCAATGGGGGGGGGGGAAAGTCTATTTCACTTAAGAATGCCCGTGATGAAACAGCGAATGTTAATTTTATCAAAGTTCAACTGCCTAGTGCCAGTCATTCAGATTCAGTAATTTGACAGACATTTTCTTGAAAATTAAATCAACCTGTCTGTCCTTTCAAAGAAAACCATTAGCAATATCTGTTGTCAATAATAAAATTAAGGGTTTTAAATAAAAATTAAGAATTTTAGAGAACATATTTACCACTGTCAACTTGACAACTTACTAATTTTTGAGACTTTTTTGAGAGGAAAATTTAGTAACAAATGGATTTTGTATAAGATGTGTCAATATTAGAATCTTTGCATAATTCATTGAACGACTATTTTCAGATGACCAATGCATGATGTTACAAAATCATGTGTGGGTAAAACACTCACTCAAAGTACAAGATGGACCAATAGATTTTCATGTAATATAAAAAGTTCATTGACATGCTTTCAGATTCTACATTGCAACTAACTTTTAAGATACTATCACTCATAAAAATAATATCTATAATTATCTGAAAAAGTTTTTGAAATATTCCTACCTTTTCCAACTATACATCTGTGTGTAGCCAAGTTTTCTTAATATACTTCAACCAAAACAACGCACAACAGATTGAATACAGGAGCACACATAAGAATTCAATTAACTTCCGTTAAGCCTGTCATTAAAGAGATTTGCAAAAATCTGAAATAGTAGCATGTTTCTATTTTTCTGATTTGAAAACATAACTATGTTCATTAAAATGCACATGTTTGGGGCACCTGGGTGGCTCAGACAGTTAAGCGGCTGACTTCAAGGTCATGATCTCATGTCTTGGCCTCAGGTCATGATCTCACGGTTCGTGGGTTTGATCCCCGTGTCAGGCTCTGTGCTGACTACCAGCTCAGAGCCTGGAGCCTGTTTCAGATTCTGTATATCCCTGTCTCTCTGACCTTCCCCTGCTTACGCTGTCTCTCACTCAGAAATAAATTTTAAAAACAAAAAACATTAAAAAAAATAAAATGCACATGTTTGTGTTACCATGGGTTATTTTTAATAAATAAATTAGTATTTTTATTTCTCCACTTTAATTTGCATTACTGTAAATACATATAGATATGACCCAATTCTTTTTTAAGTTCTTTAGGGCTCTTAATAATTTATAAGATTGTGAAAGAGACCGGAGACCAAAAACATTGAAAACTGCTGACCTACAATTTGACTTGTGGGGTTTCAATTTTTTTTAATGTTTATTTTTGAGAGAGAGACAGTGTGAGCAGGGGAGGGACAGCAAGAGAGGGAGACACATAATCTGAAGCAGGCTCTAGGCTCTGAGCTGTCAGCACTAACCGTAAGATCTCACTAACCATGAGATCATGACCTGAGCCGAAGTTGGACACTTAACTGACTGAGCCACCCAGGCGCTCCCAGGTTTTCAATTTTTGTTCTCTCTGGAACCACATTCTATACCACCAGTAAGATCCTTGTGTGAAATAGTTTTAAAGCAAGACCGTTTATTCATCAAAACTTCGAGGTATTTCTTGTTATAATATAACCATAGTTTTTGTTATTTTAATGTGAGTTTTCCAAAGTGATATTTCAAAAGTACATCATAAATTGAAAAAGGAGATTGTTGGGAGAGGAGCCAAGATGGCAGAACAACATGGAAGTTTTTTTTGCATCTCTCATCCCTGAAATGCGGCCAGATCAACACTAAACCATCTTGCACACCTAGAAAACTGATTTGAGGATTAACACAACAATCTGCACAACCTGAACCACAGAACTCGGCAGGTACACAGCACAGAGAGGTGCACTGTGGGAGAGAGAAGCCGCAGAGGGCAGGGACATGCTTTTGCTTGTGGAGAAAGGATGGAGATGGGGGAAGAGTACAGGAAAAGCACCCCCCAAAAAAAAAAAAAAAACAAGCTGGAGAGAAAGTGGAAAAGTGGAAACAGCTGCAGGGACTGAACAAAATAGGGAGAAAGGCAAAACGAGAAGGTTTAAATTCCATTAAGATTCTATAAATAGGGGGAGCACAGAGTCTGAAATTCCACAGCTCAATACCTGGTGGTGCTTCGATGGGAAGGATGAATCCCCAGGATCTGAGCAAGGATGGAAGGTCCAAGGGGCACACAGAGAGAGGCAGTTCCCCTGCTGGGAGAACAATTGGCAGAGCTTATGTGGCCACAGGCAACATCCCCCAAGAGACCCCGGAGAATAGCCACATTCACTGGTGCTGGAACAAGGACAGGAGGGTGAAAGCCTGGCAGCAGATTTGTGTTGTGATTTTCCATAAACCATGAAACGCTGTTGCTACAAGATCATACGAACTATTTCTGGGGTGGGCTGGCACCCAGCTACAGGCTCTGGGTACCAGCAGCAGTGCAGTCTCACGAACGTTCCGAGGGATGGACCAGCACCCATCCATTGCTCAGCCCAACCCTCTCCAAGAAGGTCTGAACAAGTCAAAGCTGCGGTCCCGCAGAAGCGAGGAGCTGGGAAATACAGCCCCATTTGAGATAACACTCGGGAGGGAGGTGCCGCAGGGCAGCCTGATCGCTGGGTCACAGTGTAGAAGCCGGGAGTGGATGGAAGCCGGAGACAAAGGACGGGTGCATGATTGCCACGTGTGCCGAGCACAGAGTTCCGATACTAGAGACTGGGTAGGTGGGTGACGCCGTTTTCACACCTCCCACATGCGCATGCACGCCTACACGTGCCACAGTGATCCATCCCCGTAAGCTAAGCAGCGCCATTTAGTGGAGAAGGGAGCCTTAGGCAAAACCCTGCCCAACTGAACTAACAGTGCTCTTCACAAACACAAGTATCTCTGCCTGCTTAGTTTACAGACTATAAAATACTTTCATAGCTTGACTTCTAGGGGAAACCAGATGTAAATTCAATCGTATCTCATTCTGTTCCCTAGTCCTTCTATTCACTTATTCTTTCGTTTTCTTTTATTTGTGAATACAGAAAGAGAAAAAACCTACTTTTATCTTCCATTTTTCTTAAAAAGATTTTTCTTCAATTTTTTTCTTCTATATTTTTTACTTTGTGTTTTAAATTCTATTTTATTTCATCATTCCGTTTTATTGTTTTATTGTATTAATTTCTTCAAATTTTCAAACGTTTTTCCTTTTTATTTCTTTTTTCTTTTTTTTCTTATCTCTCCCATTTTTTCCTAATCTATCAAGCTTCTTTCAGCAACCAGACCAAAACATACCTAGGATCTAGCATCCTTTATTTGATTTCTTCATGTTGTTTTTAATTTTTTAATTTAGATTTTTTTTTTTTACCTTATTGCTTTTCTTCCTCCAAAATGATGAAATGAAGGAAAGGACAGGAAGAAATGACAGCCAGGGACTTAATCAACACAGATATAAGCATGATCTCTGAACCAGAATTTAGAATCATGATAATAAGAATACTGGCTGGAGTTGAAAATAGATTAGAATCCATTTCTGTGGAGATAAGAGAAGTAAAAGCTAGTCAAGATGAAATTAAAAAAATGCTATAACTGAGTTGCAATCTCAAATGATGCCACAGCAGCAAGGATGGATAAGGCAGGGCAGTGAATCAGCAATACAGAGGACAAATTTATTGAGAATAATAAAGCAGAAAAAAAGAGGGAGACTAAGGCAAAAGAGCACGAAATAAAAATTAGAGAACTCAGTGACTCATTAAAAAGGAATAACATCAGAATCATAGGGGTCCTAAAAGATGAAGAAAGAGAAAAAGGGGCAGAAAATTTATGTGAGCAAATCATAGCAGAAAACTTTCCTAACCTGGGGAAGGACACAGACATTAAAATCCAAGAAGCACAGAGGACTCCCATTAGATTCAACAAAAAACAACCATCAACAAGCCATATCATAGTGAAATTCCCAAAATACTCAGGCAAGGAAAGAATCATGAGGGCAACAAGGGGAAAAAGTCCTTAACCTACAAAGGAAGACAATTCAGGTTTGTAGCAGACCTATCCAAAGAAACTTGGCAGGCCACAAAGAGTGGCAGGATATATTCGATGTGTTGAATCATAAAACTATGCAGCCAAATTCTTTATCAGAAAGGCTGTCATTCAAAATAAAGATAAAAAGTTTCCCAGATAAAAATTAAAGGAGTTCATGACCACTAAACCAGTCCTATAAGAAATTTTAAGGGGGACTCTCTGAGGGGAGAAAAAAAAAAAAAAAAAAAGCAAAAGCAACAAAGACTAGATAGGACCAGAGAACACTTCCAGAAACTCCAACTCTACAGGTGACTTCATGGCAATAAATTCATATTTTTCAGTACTCACTCTAAACGTCAATGCTGTAAACACTCCAATCAAAAGACATAGGGTAACAATGGATAAGAAAATAAGATCCTTCTACATGCTGTTTACAAGAAACCCATTTTAGACCAAAGACACCTTCAGATTGAAAATAAAGGGATGGAGAGCCATGTATCATGCTAATGGTTGCAAAAAAGAAAGCCAGAGTAGCCATGATTATGTCAGACAATCTAGATTTTATTTTTTTCAGACAATCTAGATTTTAAAATAAAAACTGTAACAGGAGATGAAGAAGGGCATTATATCATAATTAAGGGGTCTATCCACCAAGAAGACCTAACAATTTTAAACACTTATGCTCCAAACGTGGAGCTCCCAAATATGTAAATCAACGAATCACAAACATAAAGAAACTCATTGGTAATAATACCATAATAGTAGGGGACTTCAACATCCCACTTACAGCAATGGACACATCATCTAAAAAGAAAATCAACAAGGAAACAATGGCTTTGAATGACACACTGGACCAGATGGACTTAACAGATATATTCAGAACATTTCATCCTAAAGCAGCAGAATAAACATTCTTCTCAAGTGCACATGAACGTTCTCCAGAATAGATCACATACTGGAACACAAATCAGCCCTCAACAAGGACAAAAAGATCTAGATCATACCGTGCATATTTTCAGAACACAGCTCTATGAAACTTGAAATCAACCACAAGAAAAAATTTGGAAAGATAACAAATAGTTGGAGACTAAAGACCATCCTACTAAAGAATGAATGGGCTAACCAAGAAATTAAAGAGGAAATTTAAAAAATAAATAGAAGCCAATGAAAATGATAACACCACAGCCCAAAACCTCTGGGACATAGCAAAGGTGGTCATAAGAGGGAAGTATATACCAATCCAAGCCTTCCTGCAGAAGAAAGGTCTCAGATACACAACCTAACATTACACCTCAAAGAGCTGGAAAAAGAACAAATAAAACCCCAAACAAGCAGAAGACAGGAAATAATAAAGATTAGAGCAGAAATCAATGCTATCAAAACCAAAAAGAAAACACTAGAACAGATCAATGAAACCAGGAGCTGGTTCTTTGAAAGAATTAACTAAAGTAATAAGCCCTTTAGCCAGTTTGATCAAAAAGAAAAAGGAAAGGACCCAAATAAATAAAATCAAGAATGAAAGAGGAGAGATCACAACCAATACTGCAGAAATACAAACAATAATAAGGGAATATTATGAGCAATTATACGCTAATAAAACGGGCAATCTGGAAGAAATGGACAAATTCCTAGAAACATATAAAGTACAAAAACTGAAACAGGAAGAAATAGAAAATTTGAACAGACCCATAACCAGTAAAGAAATCGAATTAGTAATCAAAAATCTCCTAAAAAACAAGAGTCCAGAGCTGGATGCCTTTACAGGTAAATTCTACCAAACATTTAAAGAAGAGTTAACACCTATTTTCTTGAGCTGTTCCAAAAAATAGAAATAGAAGAAAAACTTCCAAACTCTTTCTATCAGTCCAGCATTGCATTGATTCCAAAACCAGGCAAAGACCCCACTAAAAAGGAGAACTATAGACCAATTTCCCTGATGAACATGAATGCAAAAATCCTCAACTAGCCAACCATCCAACAATATATTAACAGAATTATTCACCACAACCAAGTGAGATTTATACCTGGGATACAGGGCTGGTTCAATATCTGCAAAACAATCAATGTGATCCATCACATCAATAAAAGAAAGGACAAGAGCCACACGATCCTCTCAGTAGATGCAGAGAAGGCATTTGACAAAATACAACATCCTTTCTTGATAAAACCCCTCAAGAAAGTAGGGATAGAAGGATCATACCTTGAGATCATAAAAGCCATATATGGAAGATCCACTGCTAATACCATCCTCAACGGTGAAAAACTGAGAGCTTTCCCCCTAAGGTCAGGAACATAACAGGGATGTCCATCCTCACCACTGTTATTCAACATAGTATTGAAAGCCTTAACCTAAGCAATCAGACAATATAAAGGAATAAAAGGCATCCAAATGGGCCAAGAGGAAGTAAAACTTCTATTCTTTGCAGATAACATGACATTCTATATGGAAAACCTAAAAGATTCCACCAAAAAACTGCCAGAACTGATCTATGAATTCAGCAATTCAATAAATTGTTACAGGATATAAAATCAATAGACAGAAATCAGTTGCATTCCTATACACCAATAATGAAGCAACAGAAAGAGAAATCAAGGAATCGATCCCATTTACAATTGCACCAAAAGACATAAAATACCTAGGAATAAACATAACCAAAGAGATGAAAAATCTATACAATGAAAACTATAGAAAGTTTATGAGAGAAACTGAAGAAGACACAAAAAAATGGAAAAATATTCCATGCTCCTGGATTGGAAGAAGAAACCTTGTTAAAATGTTGATACTACCCAAAGCAATCTACATATTCAATGCAATACCTATCAAAATAACACCAGCATTTTTCAGAGCTAGAACAAACAGTCCTAAAATGTGTATGGAACCACAAAAGACCCCAAATAGCTAAAACAATCTTGAAAACCGAAGCTGGAGGCATCACATTTTCAGACTTCAAGACATATTACAAAGCTGTAATCTTCAAGATAGTATGGTACTGGCACAAAAAACAGACACTCAGATCAATGGAACAGAATAGAGAGTCCAGAAATGGGCCCATAAACGTATGGCCAACTCATCTTTGACAAAACAGGAAAGAATATCCAATGGAATAGACAGTGTCTTCAGCAAACAGTGCTGGGAAAACTGCACAGTGACATGCAGAAAAATGAACCTGGACCACTTTCTTACACCATACACAAAAATAAACTCAAAATGGATGAAAGACCTAAATGTAAGACAGGAAGCCATCAAAATCCTAGAGGAGAAAGTAGGCAAAAACCTCTTTGACCTCAGCCACAGCAACTTCTTACTCAACATGTCTTTGCAGGCAAGGGAAGCAAAAGCAAAAATGAACTATTGGGATCTCATCAAAATAAAAAGCTTCTGCACAGCGAAGGAAATAATCATCAAAACTAAAAGGCAAACGACAGAATGGGAGGAGATATTTGCAAACGACATATGAGATAAAGGGTTAGTATCCAAAATCTATAAAGAACTTAACAAACCCAACAACCAAAAACCAAATACTCCAGTGAAGACATGGGCAAAATACATGAATAGATGCTTCTCCAAAGACATCCAGATGGCCAACCGACATATGAAAAAATGCTCAATGTCACTCATCCTCAGGGAAATAAAAATAAAACCACAAGGAGATACCACCTCACACCTGTCAGAATGGCTAACACTAACAACTCAGGCAACAACAGATGTTTGCGAGGATGCAGAGAAAGATCTCTTTTGCACCGCTGGTGGGAATGCAAACTGGTCCAGCCACTCTGGAAAACAGTATGGAGATTCCTCAAAAAAGTTAAAAATAGGACTACCCTACGACCCAGTAATTGCACTACTAGGTATTTATCCAAGGGATACAGATGTCCTGTTTCAAAGGGGCACATGCACCCCAATGTTTATAGCAGCACTATGGACAATATCCAAAGTATGGAAAGATCCCAAATGTCCATCGATGGATGAATGGATAAAGAGGAAGTGGTGTATATATATATATAATATATATGTTATATTATATATATAATATATAATATATATGTTATATTATATATAATATATAATATATATGTTATATTGTATATATAATATATATGTTATATAATATATGTTATATTATATATAATATATATGTTATATTATATATAATATATGTGTTATATTATATATATATAATATATATATAAATGTGTGTGTATATATATATACAATGAAGTATTACTCGGCAATCAAAAAGAATGAAACCTTGCTATTTGCAACTACACAGATGAAACTAGAAGGTATTATGCTAAGCAAAATTAGTCAGAGAAAGACAAATATCATATGACTTCACTCATATGAGGAATTGAAGATACAAAACAGATGAATGTAAGGAAAGAGAAGCAAAAGTAATGTAAAAACAGGGAAGGGGACAAAACATAAATGACTCTTAAATATAGAGAACAAACAGAGGGTTGCTAGTAGGGTTGTGGGAGGGGGGATGGTCTAAATGGGTAAGGGGCATTAAGAATCTACTCCTAAAATCATTTTACACCATATGCTAACTAACTTGGATGTAAATTAAACAATATAAATTTTAAAAAGAAAAAGGAGATTGTTGATTCAGCATGGAATAAACCCTACTATTATCTTATTAGTTGAGTGTAGTAATTTATCCTTTTCTTATGCTGCCCATACTTCTCATCAGACCACTCTTAACATTATTGAAATTAAATTTAATTCCTTATTGTGAACTAAAAGTGAACTGAAATTCTGGGTAACAATAAAGCATGCGTGACTAAAGACAAAGTTTTCAATATTTTGTAATATTTACACAATGAGATGCTTGGCTGAAAATTAGCTAGGATAATTTTGTTAGAAAATGGTTTTCTTCTGTAACCTTCCTCATATATATTTTTTCAGGGGGAGGAGGATTATCTTAATTACAGTATAAATTCTGGCCATTTCTCAAGAAAGCTCTTCCCCATTCAGCTCAGCCTTAAACCTTTGCTCTCCCATAATTCCTCAATTAAATGCTGCTCTCTGACGGGAATGGTGACTCCCTTAAAATCCCCCAAACCACATTTCAACATATAACCTTACCTTTACAACTTTACTGGAGGATTTTAGATAACAAAGTAAAATTTTAGGACCCAAGAGAACTAAAACCATACGCTAAATATGACAATTTTTTAAGTTAATTTATTTAATTTGAGAGAGACACACACACACAGCGGGAGTGGAGGAGGGACAGAGAGAGAGAATCCCAAGCAGGCTCCACCACCAGCGCAGACCCCTTTGCAGAGCTTAATCCCACAAACCCAGCTCATGACCTGAGCTGAAGTCCAACGCTCTACTGACTGAACCATCCAGGTGCTTCTAAATATGACTATTTCTAAAGTCAAACGAACAAAATGTGAAATATGTAATGGGGACTGGGAGTTCCCTTCATAGACACAGAACAGCATCTGTTTTTCCTGTGTAAAACGTACCTCTATGCTCAGTTGAAAAGGTTTTCTTTAATCTCTACTGTAGCAAACATCACCATTTGGGAGAACTCTAATCCCTATCCACAGAAATTTATTTCACCCTAGGATCCACCACCCACCCACACCCAAACCCGAACGCTGCCCCGCTCCACAGAAGGGAAGTCCATAGGACACAAATCCACAATACATTTCCCTAAGTCTGAGTTTTTCAGTAAGAGTCTGTTAAGCAAAACTGTGTCATTAGACACCTCAATGAGAAACACTATACCAGTGTGAAATGAAATGTACATCTTCATTTCTCCTATAGTCTTCTAGTAACTTACTGGATCACACACACCCCAAAGAGAAATATTTTTCAGCTCTGGGATAATGCAAAGACAAATAAAGGAAGAGGAACATTTTCTTAAATGCAGCTAAATTCACACAGACTTTGCTGCTCTTTTTTTTTTTTTAAGAGAGAGAGCACTTGAGCAGGGAAGAGAGGCATGGGGGGGTGGGATGGGAGAAAGAGAGAGAGAATCATAAGCAGGTTCCATGCTCAATGCAGAGCCTGACGCAGGACTCAAACCCACAACCCTAAGATCATGACCTGATCTGAAATCAAGAATCAGACACTCAACCAACTAATCCGATACCCAGGCACCCCTCATTCCTCTTAATAGAGACGGTACTATATACGATTTTGCAGAGAGAAGTGGTTTCACATTGTGCATCCTCTGGGTTTCAGACCATTGCCAAATACAGCATTTGAAATAACAGGATTATCTAGTGCTGATGTATACTTTTCAGTGCTTTGAAATTATATCTTTACAATATTAGGTCACAGCAAATTATCACTATTTTTTCTTTGTTGCTTACACTTTGGTGTCATAGGTAGAAACCAATGCCTAACCCAGGGTCATGAAGACTTATGCCCCTCTTCTCTTCTATGAGTTTTATAGTTTTACCTGTTATATTTAGAACTTTGGTTGAATTAATTTTTGTGTATGTTATAAGATAGGGCTTTAATTAATTCTTTTGCATGTAGATAGTCAGTTGTCCTAGCACTGTTTATTGAAAAGACTGTCCTTTCCTCACTGAATTATCTGGACACCCTTGTCAAAAATCAATTGACTATATATATTAGGGTTTAATTCTGGACTCTCAATTCCATTCCATTGATCTATAGGTCTATCCTTATTCTAGTACCACGGTCATCATCTTCTCCGTAATACACACATATTCATAAATAAGTGTAAATTTATAAACTTACAATAATTTCCTTTGATGAGTAACTGCTAATTAATATGTAATAAATTCATATATATGTGTGTGTGTGCATATGTATGTGCATGTTTATACAAAGCTTGGGAACTTGATAAAATAATTTTTAATGCTCTTTCAACTTTGTTAGGTAAAATATCTATGGCTCTAACAATTAATTCCATGTATGTTTTTAGGTTAACAGGATCCATCTTGCTGCCATTGGTAACAAGTACCAGATCTGTGTTCTCACTACATTTGACCACTGATATTGCAGTTAGTGCTCATGGGTTTAAGGCATATTGTGAAGGTAAGTAAACAGTAATAAAAAAAGGACCATTGCCCACTTTAATGTAGTCAAACCAAAATTCTCCAAGGTGGAAATGGAAGAAGAACCAACCACCAGGAAGGAAAATATAATTCATCCTCTTACCTCAAATCTTGTCCTGAGATTCACCTTCTTATTAACCATTAATATAAAATAAAATGTCAGAATCAATGGGCTTTAATGTTTTATTGCAGTGCACCTAGACAGAGGAAAATCTTTCTCCATAATCTTCATAGGAGATGAGACCATGTAGTAACTATCGAGTTAGGGATTAACAAAAGGAAATTAAATGTGAGAGTTAACAGGAAGCTAGGCCTGATTTGAGATTCAGGCATCACAGACTCCCACCCTCTTCTCTGTGCTCTACCTCTCCGCCAGAAAAGAAACTAATAACTGTTCTTGCAAGTTAGAACCAAGAGAAAAAAGTCCATTTAGAGACAAGAGTTGACATCTTCCATTTCAAATCAGCCTTTTCAGTCCCATGGATATAATAATATATATAATAATCCTTTACCCACAGAGAGGAAATAATATATATATTTACCCACAGAGAGGAAAACTAAAAAGCTCTTGAGACAGATTTTTATTTGGAAGTTTGGTACAAAGTCATTTGGCATCAAAACATGACCTAGGAGCGCCTGGTGGCTCATTTGGTTAAGAGACCGACCTCAGCTCAGGTCATGATCTCACAGTCGTGAATTTGAGCTCTACGTTAGGCTCTGTGCTGACAGCTAGGAACCTGGAGCCTGCTTTGGATTCTGTGTCTCCCTCTCTCTGCCCCTCGCCTGCTCACACTCTGTCTCTCTCTCTCAAAAATAAATAAATGTTAAAAATTTAAAAAGGGGCATCTGGGTGGCTCAGTTGGTTATGCATCTGACTCTTGCTTTCCACTAAGGTCATGATTTTGCAGTTTTGTGAGTTCAAGCCCTGCATCAATCGGGCTCTGAGATGGCAGCCCAGAGCCTGCTTGGGATTCTCTCTCTCCCTCTCTGCCCCTTTCCCACTCATGCTGTCTCTGTGTCTCTCAAAATAAATACACTTAAAAATTTTTTTAAAACTAAAAATAATTAACATGACCTAAACTGATTAGTAGACATTTATAATCTTTATCCCATGTAGTGTGGGTACTCATATTTTTCATTACAGAAATATGGTTTGATAATAGTACCTTGGTACCCCAGGTTCTGCTGAAGGTGTTAAATGTGAAGAATCTGCATGTCTTTCATTTTTAAGATGTGAAAAATTCTGATGGCAAAATAATCTATTCTGAAGGTCTCAGATACAGATTATGGACTTGTAATTTCTTCCTTATGTGAGTTGGAAAAAAAATTTCTCTGTTTATTCCCTAGTTTAAAGAAGAGCCCCTCCTGTATCCATAGGAATATCGTCTCAGATTTCAGCTCATCTCCCCAGGACCCTATTGCCAGAATGCCTCACGTCAAGCCTAATATCGTCTTAAGAAATACACAAATATAATAGAAGGGGTGGCTATTTTCTAAAGCACATAATTCAAAATATGAGGGGTTTTTGTTTGTTTGTTTGTTTGTTTTTTGGCCTAGACAACAGAATTTAATATTCTCACAGTTCTGGAGGCTGGAATTCCCAGATCAAGGTGCTAGCTGATTCAGTTCCTGACAAGAGCTCTTTCCCTGGCTTATACACAGTCACCTTCTGGCTGTGTCCTCACATGGTGGAGAGAACTCTAAAGTCTCTTTCTCTTCTTATAAGGATGACATCAACCTTAGATTAGGGTCCCTCCCTTATGATCTATTTTAATCTTTATCAGATCCTTACATGAGACCCTATCTCTGAATATAGGCACATAGGGTTTAAAACTTCAACATATGAATTTTGTCTTCATTACTGTACCTTTCTTGTAAGTTTGAAATTGGAAAGTATGAGTTTTCCAACTTGGTTATTAATTTTCAGGATTCTTTTGGTTTTTCTGTGTACCTCAAATTTTTATATTAATTTTAGAATCAGCTTATCAATTTCAAGAAAAAAAAAGCCAGCTATGCTTTTGAAAGGGATTACATTGAATCTGTGGATCCACTTGGGTAGTATTACTGTCTTAACAACATGAAGCCTTACAATCCATGAACATCGATGTCTTTCCATTTATTTAAATCTTCTTTAATTTATTTGAATGATGTAAAGTGTTCTGTTCATGAACCTTCCACTTCTTTTGTTAAATGAATTTTTTTAAATATTTTATTTTTGATGTTATACATGGATACATGGTGTTATACATGGGATTTTTTTTTTTTTTTTTGAGAGAGAGAGTGTGCCCATGCATTCCAGTAGGGGAGGGACAGAGGGAAAGAGAGAAAATCTTAAGCAGGCTTCATGCCCAGCACAGAGCTGACACAAGGCTCAATCTCAGGACCAACCATGAGATCATGACCTGAGCCAAAATCAAGAGTCGGACACTTAATCAACTGAGCCACCCAGGCACTCCACATGGGATAATTTTCCTAATTGCATGTTTAGATTGTTCATTACAACTGTACAGAATTACAGTTAATTTTTGTAAATTGATCTTGTATCCTGCTACCTTACTGAACTCATTTACTAGTTCTAATGGGTTTTCAGTAGTTCATTGGAATTTTCTATGTATAAGATTATGTCATCTGCCTATATAATCTTATTTTTTCATTTCTGGTATGATTTTTTCTATTTGTTTTCTTTCCTAATTGCCATCGCTTGAAACCCCAGCACAATGTTGACTAGAAGTGGTAAGAACAGACATCCCTGTCTGTTTCACCACTAAGTATGATTCTGGCTGTGAGTTTTTTGTAGATATTCTTTATCAAATTGAGTTAATTCCCTTCTATTCCTAGTCTGTTGAGTGTTTTTATCTTGCAGGGGTGTTGCATTTTTTCAAATGCCTTTTGTATGTCTACTAAGCTGATCATATGGTTCTGGTTCCTTATTAATATATCATATTGCATTGATTGATTTTCATTTGTTGAGCCAACCTCGTCATGGTATATAATTCTTTTTGTATGTTGCTGGATTTGATTTGTATTTTGATGAGGACCTTTGCCTCTGTATTCATAAGAGATATTAATCTGCCCTTTTCTTGGAATGTCTTTGTTTGGTTTTGGTATCAGGATAATACTGGTCTCATATAGGGCATTTGGACCTAATAATTTGGTTTGCTGTTTTTTGTTTAGATTGTTGTAGGCTGGCTGTGCTGAGGATCAGCCTGAGTTTTAAACTTCATGCCTTTTCTGGGTCTTTCCCTGCAGGTGGCTCACTTTCTGATTTTCCTTGCATATGCAATTGTTTTGAATGTCCTGATCTTTAATGTCTGGCTCCCAAAAGAGGAAAAGGAAAAATGAAGGGAGAAGGGAAGGGCACTAGCCCTTTAAATCCCAGAGAAGTCACTTCAGCCTGAGGAGGAAGGTCTTGCAACATTTGGGAGAGGTGCAATAATGGCCACCCACTTATTAACTATACCTCTGTGTATAGAAGCAGCGGTCAGCCAGAGAGCTCAGATATCTGATATTTGCAGGCTGCTCCTGGAACATGTGCACAACTGCCTGTAAGGGGATTAGGATAGGGAATGGTAAATATACGGGCTATTTTATTTGTTTTATTTTAATTTCGGTATAATTAACATACAATATTATATTAGCCTAAGGTATACAATATAGTTATCCAACAATTCTATAAATTACTCAGGGCTTGTCCAGATGAGTATACTCTTAATCCCCTTCATCTACTTCACCCATGCCCCATACACCTCCCTTCTCGTAACCATCAGTTTGTTCTCTATAGTTAATAGTCTGTTTTTCGGATTTTCTCTTTGTTCGTTTGTTTTGTTTCTTTCTTTTTTTAAATTTTGTTTATTTGTTTTTGAGACAGAGAGACAGAGCACGAGTGGGGGAGGGGCAGAGAGAGGGAGACACAATCCAAAACAGGCTCCAGGCTCTGAGCTGTCAGCACAGAACCTGATGAAGGGCTCAAACCCACAAACCGTGAGATCAGGACCTGAACCGAAGTCAGACACTTAACCAACTGAGCCACCCAAGCGCTCCTTGTTTTTTTTGTTTCTTAAATTCCACATATAAGTGAAATCATATGGTATTTGTCTTGCTCTGATTGAATTATTTTGCTTAGCATTATGCTTTTTCTATCCATTCGTGTCGTTGTAAATGGCAAGATTTCATTTTTTTCTTATTGCTGAATTGCTATTATACCACTGTATATACCTACCACTTTACCTATGAACACTTGGGTTACTTCCATAGTTTGGTTACTGTAAATAATGCTACAATAAACATAGGGGTGCATATATACTTTCAAATTTGTGTTTTCATAATCTTTGGTAAATACCCAGTAGTGTAACTATTGAATTGAATTATTGGGTCATATGGTAATTCCATTTTTAATTTTTTGAGGAGTCTGTCTTGAGGAATACTGTTTTACACAGTGGCTGCTCTAGTTTGCATTTCTACTGACAGTGCATGGGGTTTCCTTTTTTTCCCCATATCCTTGCCAACACTGGTTGTTTCCTGTGTTTTTGATTTTAGCCATTCTGACAGGTGTGAAGTGATATCTCATTATGGTTTTGATTTGTTTCTCGGATGATTTACCATGTTGAGCATCGTTTTATGTATTTGTTGGCCATCTGTATATCTTCTTTGGAGAAAGGTGTATTCATGTCTTCTGCCCATTTTTTAATTGTATTGTTTGTTTTTTTGGTGTTGAGTTGCATCAGTTCTTTGTACATTTTGGGTATTAATCCTTTACTGGATATGTCATTTGCAATTATCTTCTCCCACTTAGGTTGTCTTTAGTTTTGTTGATATTTCATTCACTGTGCAGAAACTTTCTATTTTGATGTAGTTCCATTAGTTTATTTTTGCTTTTATTTCCCTTGCCACAGGAGACATATCTAGAAAAATATTGCAAGGCCGTTGTCATAGAAATTTCTGCCTGTGATCTTTTTTTTTTTTTTTAATTTTTATTTATTTCTAGAAGAGAGAGAGATAGACAGCGTGAACAGGGGAGGGTCAGAGAGAGAGGGAGACACAGACTCTGAAACAGGCTCCAGGCTCTGAGCTGGCAGTCAGTACAGAGCCGACGCGGGACTCGAACCCACGAACCGCGAGATCATGACCTAAGCGAAAGTCGGACGCTTACCCGACTAAGCCACCCAGGCGCCCCTGCCTGTGATCTTTTATAGAATTTTTATGCTTTCAGATCTCACATTTAGGTCTTTAATCCATTTTGAGTTTATTTTTGTATATAATTTAAGACAGTTGTCCAGTTTCAGTCTTTTGTATCTAACTGTCCTATTTTCCCAACATTGCTTATTGAAGAGACATTCTTTTTCTCATTGGATATTTTTGCCTCCTTTGTCAAATATTAATTGACCATATAATTGTGGGTTCATTTCTGGGTTCTCTATTCTGTTCCATTGATATGTGTGTCTATTTTTTGTGCTACTAACATACTATTTTGATTACTACAGCCTTGTGGTATCTCTTGAAATACGGGATTGTGATACCTCCAGTTTTGGTTTTCTTCTTCAAGATTGCTTTCATATTCAGGGTCTTTTGTGGTTCCATACAAATTTTAGGATTGTTTGTATTAGTTCTGTGAAAAAGGTATTTTGACAGCAATTACATTAAAGCTATAGATTGCTCTGGATAATATGGACATTTTAACAGTATTTGTTCTTCCAATCCATGAACATAGAACATTTTTCCATTTGTTTGTATGATCTTCAATTTCTTTCATCAGTGTTTTATAGTTTACAGAGTACAAGTCTTTCACCTCCTTAAGTATATTCCTAGGTATTATTTTTGATGTAACTGTAAATGTGATTGTTTTCTTAATTTTTCTTTTTGCTACTTCATTATTAGTGTAGAGAAATGCAATTAATTTCTATATATTTTGTACCCAGCAAATTTATTGAATTCATTTATCAGTTCTGATCATTTTGGGGGAAGTCTTTAGGGTTTTCTTTGTGTAGTATCATATCATCCACAGATAGTGAAAGTTTTACTTCTTCCTTACCAATTTGGATGCCTTTATTTCTTTTTCTTGTCTAATTTCTATGGCTAGGACTTCCAGTACTATGTTGAATAGAACTGGTGAGAGTGGACATCCTTGACTTAGGGGAAAAGCTCTCAGTTTTTCATCATTGAGTGTGATGTTAGCTGTGGGTTTTTCATATATACCTTTATTATGTTGAGGTATGTTTTCTCTAAACCTACTTTATTAAGAGTTTTATCATGAATAGGATATTGCACTTTGTCAAATGCTCTTTCTGCATCTACTGAAATCATCATACAATTTTTTTCTTTCTTTTATTGATGTAATGCCTCATATTGATTGATTTACAAATATTGAAACACATTGCATCAGAGGAATAAATCCCAGTTGATCATGATGAATGATTTTTTTTATTATTGGATTCAATTTGCTAATATTTTGTTGATGACTTTTGCATTTATGCCTATCAGAGATATTGGCCATAGTTCTGTTTTTTGTAGTGTCTTTCTCTGGTTTTGGTATCAGTGTAATGTTGGCCTTAATACATAGGCCGTTTTAAAAGCTAATATATTATAAATTTGGTTTGTAACTCTATATATTTTCTACATATTTAAGAGATTAATTCCTTTAAAAGAATTATTAATTTATGTTCAGGGGCACACACTGTATAATTTTGTGACATAACAACCAAAGGCACAAGGCTCTAAAGAAGCAATTTTGTATTGTATGTTATTGAAGTTAAGATGGTATAAATTCAAATTAGTGTTACAACTTAAGCATGTTAATGTAATCTTGGTAATCACAAAGAAAAAATAGCTATGAAATATACATGAAAGTAAATAAGAAGGGAATTTAAACAGTTCACTGTGAAAAAATCAGCTAAGTACAAAAGACGACTGCAAGACAGGAAATGAGTGTCAAAAATGTTATATAGCATATAGAAAACATACAGCACAATGACAGGACTTAAATCCTCCATCAGTAATTTAACTGTAAATGAATAAGAGTCACAAAAACACAAATACTATATGATTCCACTTATATGAAGTACTTAATGTAGTCAGAATCATAGAGACAGAAAGAATGGTGGTTGTCAGGGACTGGAGGGAAGGAGAAATGCGGCGTTATGGTTTAATTAGGCTTTCAGTGTCGTAAGACAAAAGTCATGGAGATGTTGGTAATGATGACTGTATAACACTATAAATATACTTAACACCATACTTAAAAATAACTAAGATAGTAAATTTTCTTGTATATCTTACTGCAATAAAAATTTTGAAAAAAAGTGTTTAATGCAGCAATGGCTATGAAAGTCAAGTATTGGAAGCAACCTAAATGTCAACTGCCCAACATTTTTAGACTACAGTGGACCCTTGAATAACATGGGTTTGAACTGTGTGGGTCCACTTATATGTAGATTTCTTTTATAAGTACAGTACTGAAAATATATTTTCTCTTCCTTATGATTTTCTTAATAACATTTTCTTTTCTCCTAGTTTATTGTAAAAATACAATATATAATATATATAACATACAAAATATGTATTACTTGACTGTTTATGTTATTGGTAAGGCTCCTGCTTAACAGTAGGCTATTAGTAGTTAAGGTTTGGGGGACTCAAAAGTTATATAAATGGGCTCCTGGGTGGCTCATTCATTTAAGTGTCTGACTTTGGCTCAGATTTGGCTCAGGTCATGATATCGCAGTTTGTGAGTTCGAGCCCCATGTGCTGACAGCATGGAGCCTGGAGCCTGCTTCGGATTCTATGTCTCCCTCCCTCTCTGCCTCTCCCCAGCTTGTGCTGTCTCTCTGTCCCAAAAATATAAGCATTAAAAATATTTTTTAATTAAGAAAAAGTCATATACAGATTTGAAACTGCCTGGAGGATCAGTACTCCAACCTCCCGATGTCCAAGGGTCAATTATTCTTTATTACTATATTTCATAATGGAATATTAAATAACAGATGGAATGCTTACCAAAATATAATTATGATGACCATATAGAAAATGGAGAAATATACAATTTTAATATATATTAATAGTTGCTAACTACAAAAACATATGTGCTAGAAATTGTTTTGATTTTTTTTTTGCATTTAATACATTATATATATTAAGTCTTCACTACAGCATGACACCTTAGGAATTTTTTTATCAGAAGAGAAAATCAAGGAACAGATTAAATGATGTTCACGAGAGGATTGCCTGGATGGCTCAGTCAGTTAAGCATCCGACCTCAGGTCAGGATCTCACAGTTTGTGAACTCAAGTCCCCCATCAGGCTCTGTGTTGACAGCTCAGAGTTTGGAGCCTGTTTCAGATTCTGTGTCTCCATTCTCTCTATGCCCCTCCCTTCTCTCTCTGCCCCTCCCTCACTCATGCTCTGTCTCTCTCTCAAGAATAAATAAACATTTTAAAAAAAATGTTTTAATGACTTTTACGAGACGAAGGAGCTACTTTGGGGTAGAGCAGGGATGAAAAATAGTTTGGTTCCAAAGTCCGGAATTTTACTGTACTGCTATTATATAAAACAAACTATATGCATATGTTATAAACTCCAGGGTAAAAGATAACATGCAAGCATTAAATTGGCTGTGCTAAGAGAATAGGATTATGTGACTTTAATTTTACTCTTTTTTTAAAAATGTTTTTATTTATTTTATTTTTAGCCCAATGCAGGGCTCGAACTCCAAGATCATGACCTGAGCGAAGTCAGATGCTTGACTGACTGAGCCACCCAGGCACCCCATTTTTACTCTTTTTTCAACATGTACTCATCGGGAAAAAAAATGGAAAATACAAATGAGCAAAAATAAAATTAAAGTTAACTGTCATCTCAGCCCCTCTAGATTTAATTAAATTAAATTTAATTATATTTAAATGTAAATGTTAAATTTAAATTATGTTGTTTCCTTTTTAAAAACTTCTTTTGCTGTTTTTCACCATGTTTTCTAACTAGAATATAATAAAATAGATGTACAGTATACATGATAATAATCCAAGGTAAAGTGTGGAAAATTCAGTTATAGATTCCTGAAGAAGCATAGTATTTTATTTTATTTTATTTTTTAATTTATTTCTGAGAGAGAGAGAGAGAGAGAGACAACGTGAGCAGGGGAGGGTCAGAGAGAGAGAGATACAGAATCTGAAATGGGCTCCAGGTTCTGAACTGACTGTCAGCACAGAGCCCAACGTGGGGCTAGAACCCACAAACCGTGAGATCATGATCCAAGCCAAAGTCAGATGCTTAACCTACTGAGCCACCCAGGCTCCCCCTGAAGGATCATAATAGACAGTGATAAAGGTTAACAGGGCTTACAATGATTAAATGTTAAACAGAACTCTATTCAAGGCTGCTATTTCTTAAGCATCTTCTTTATATAAAGCACTTTTCTTTTGATGACTCTATAGAAAGTTTCAGCCTCCTCTCAATTTTTATAATACTTCCTTTAATTGTACCAATAAGGAGAAATGCTAATATAAGTGAAAGGAAAGTAAGGGTATTTACTGAATCATAGAACCCTTACAAATTTCTCTTCCATGACTTTGGCACTAGGACAGTCCTGCATCTGGTCTTTCTTGGGTCACTCCTACGGTTAGGGTAGGCTAATTGCTACAACAAAACATCCCAAGACCTCAGACTCTCAATAACAGTTTATTTCTCCCTTATGCAACAGTACAAAATAGTCATGCCTAGTTGAGGAGCTGTGCTCTGAGTTGAGACTCAGGGACCTAGATTCCTTAATTTTGTGGATCTACCATGCCCACAAAACAGGACCTCCAGTTAAGGAATGGAATGTCTATTTAGAAACTAGATCTGGAAACAACTTAATCACTTCTGCCTATGTTTCAGTAGTGAGAATTCAATCACAGTAGACCCCCATAACCACAAGGGATGTTTAGAAACGTAGTCTGGTAGCATGCCAAAAAATGAAAAGAAAATGGGGTTTGTTGAGGTAAGTGGTAACAGTAACCACATATGCCTTAGGTTGGCCTGGGGGGAGTGGATGGATGACGCTATGTTCTAGGCTTTAGGATGAACAATTTCCTTTTGCTGGTATTCTTCTTAAATTTGTCTTTCATCAGAATTTGTCTTTCATCAGAATTGTGAAAATAAGGTTAGGGATAAAAGTAAGTACTTATCTATTCTGTTTATAATCCACTAAGATATATCACTCCAAGATGTAGGCTCAGTGCAAACCAAGTTAATTGCACTCCTTTTCTAGAATATCTAGATACAAAGAAATAAATCAACGTTTTTTTTCAATGCGCTACCAAAAGGCATTCTTTGTCACAGATTAGAGACTGAGAAAATGAGGCTAAAACATGGAATCTGAGTCAAAAGAAAAGAATCCCTAAACTGCTCAGTATATCATGTCACTCTGAAATAAAAGTAGAAGGCTCTCTCTCTCATTCATTAGGGGAAAAAGTATTTTTAAAAAAATTAACTTTCTCCTTAAGAATGGAAGTTAGCTTCTTTTTAAAAAAACTTTAAATGTTTATTATTATTGAGACAGAGAGAAACACAGCATGAACGGGAAAGGGGCAGAGAGAGAGGGAGACACAGAATCCAAAGCAGGTTCCAGGCTCTGAGCTGTCAGCACAGAGCCTGATGCAGGGCTTGAACCCACGAACCATGAGATCGTGACCCGAGTCGAAGTCAGACGCTCAACTGACTGAGTCACCCAGGCACCCCGGAAGTTAGCTTCTTATCAGTAAAATTTGTTAGCTAGATAGAAAGCCAAAAGAAACACATTTTTGTTTTGACAACTTACTTTTCACTAGATAATTTTCTTAGTGCAAATAAACTAACTAGTTCACTTCTCTGTTACACAAATGAAGACTTTACTGACTTTATTGCTTCAAATGTTCATAAAAACTTGTTTAGCTAATTTAAAAATTCATAAATAATAATTCTAAAAATTAGACACAGTTTTACATTGTATTTGTTTATGTAAATTATCCAACAGTCAGCCTCAGCTTTTTTTAAAAAATGCATTGAACTCTAGAAACTACAGTTTTAACTATTTTGTTCTCTTCTTACTACAAGTAAAATTTAATAAAATGTTTTAAACACTTTTTGTCTAGAACCCAAACACAGTGCAATGTGTTTTGTTTCATTAAACTTTTCTTCCTCACAGTTAACTCAAAGCTAGTTTCACCTAGGTCTTCTCTGGTTTCAGTTACATGAGCAGGGTTTTGTGTTTTTGTGGAGTTTTTTGTTTTGTTTCATTTTGATTTTTTTAGCTTAACTAGATAAGGTTTCTGTAGTTTGCAATGGAAAGAGTTTTGACAAAACAGCATTTGCTTGATCTCACTCTCCATTCATAGGGCCTTCTTCAGGTCATCAGAGGCTGTGACAAAGCAGGATTCTAGATATTGAGTCTCAGATAAGCATCAACACCCCATTTCAAACCTTTTTTTAAATCCCCACAACAACAATCCTGCAAAATATTGTTACCCCATATAGTATTCTTGATGCCCTACTCAAATCTCCTAGACATGTCCTATTCATGCTATAGATAATGTTGTCTAATGTATGTACCTGTAACTTTCCAACTTAAGGGCTTTCTCTTGGCTAGTCTGGGTAGGCCAGAAGTGCTGTGGAATAACCCTTAGAAGCAGCCCCTCAGCCATGATGAAAGAGAGTTAAAGAACAAATACCATTCTGTACCCATATTTCCATTCTGTTTTTCACTTTCAGTACAGTATTTAATAAGTTGCATGAGATATTTAACACTTTGTTATAAAATAGGCTTTGTGTTAGATGATTTTGCCCAATTGTAGGCTAATGTAAGTATTCTGTGCACATTTAAGGTAGGCTAGGGTAAACTATGAAGTTCAGTAGATTAGCTGTGTTAACTACTTCTTTTAAATTAAATTTTTAATTTTAATTCCATTATTGTTAACATACAGTGCTATATTAGTTTCAGGTATAAAGTATAGTGATTCAGCAATTCTGTTCATTACTCAGTTCTCTTCATAATAAGAATACTCTTGACTCACCATCAGCTATTTTACTGATTCCTCACCCACCTCCCCTCTGGTAACAGACATATCAGTCTGTTTCTTGGTGGGGTCGGGGGAAGAGTCTGTTTCTTGGTCTCTTTCTCTTTTTTCCTTAACTCATTTAGTTTCTTAAATTACACATATGAGTAAAATTATATGGTATTTGCCTTTCCCTGATTGATTTAGCTCTCTATCTCTATCCATGTTGTTGCAAATGATAAGATTTTATTCTTATTAGGGTGCCTGGGTGGCTCAGTTGGCTGAGCATCTGACTCTTGATGTCTCCCTAGGTCATGATCCCAGCATTGTGAGATGGAGGCCCACATTGGGCTCTGCGCTGAGTGTGGAGCCTGCTTGAGATACTCTCTCTCTCTCCCTCTGCCCATCTTCCCCACTGATGCTCTCTCTCTCTCTCTCTCTCTCTCCAAAATTAAAAAAAAATTAAGATTTTATTCTTATTTATGGCTGAATAATATCCTATTGTGTATATATGCCACACCTTCTTTATTCATTCAACAAAAACTAAAAGGCAGCCTAGTGAATGGGAGAAGATATTTGCAAATGACATATCGAATAAAAAGTTAGTACTCAATATCTATAAAGAACTGATACAACTCAACACCACCCCCCCAAAAAAAAAACCCAAGTAAACCAGTTAAAAAATAGGTAGGAGATATGAACAGACATTTCTTGAAGGAAGACATACAAATGACCAGTAGACACATGAAATGATGCTGAATATCACTAATCATCAGGGAAATGTAAGTCAAAATGACAATGAGATATTGCTTACAACTGCCAGAATGGCTAAAATTAGAAACACAAGAAATAACAAGTATTGGCAAAGATGTAGAGAAAAAGGAACCCTCTTACACTGTTCATAGGAATGCAAACTGGCGTAGCCACTGTGGAAAACAGTTTGGATGTTCCTCAAAAAATTAAAATATAGAACTCCTTGCTCCAGTAATCACACTACTGGGCATTTACCCAAAAACTGCAAAAACACTAATTCAAAGGAATACATGCACTCTTAGGTTTACTGCAGCATTATATACAATAGCCAAATTTGGAAGCAGCCCAAGTGTCCATGTAAAGAAGATGTGGTATAAACTACTTTCTGGATTTATGTTATTTTAAACTTATAGTGGGTTTATCGGGATGGAACCCCATTAAAAGTTGAGGGAGCTCTGTAGAGGATTACTGATCTTGGCTCTGGTTTATATTTAACAGAGTTCTTGCATTCCAAATGGAGGAATGAATTTTTAAGCTAGCATCTAAAATGAAATTGATCTGATTTCTAACTCCAATGAAAGTTACTAATGACCTTATTACCTATAAATCCTGGGTTGTTTAAAAGCATTATATAAAAAAGAATTTTTAAATAGAATTATTTCTTTGTAAAAATCATTACTGAGGCACGTGGGTGGCTCAGTCGGTTAAGCATCCAACACTTGATTTCATCTCAGATCATGATCTCACAGTTCATGGGATCAAGCCCTGCTTGGGACACTCTCTCTCCCTGTCTCTCTGCCCCTCCCCTGCTCTCTCTCTCTTTCTCCACTTGATCTTAGCCAAAAGGCCAAGAAGCGATCTCTCTCTCTCTTTCTCAAAATAAACATAATTTTTTTATTATTACCATAGTTCCAGGGCAACATAACAAATACACAAACCAGTGTGTGTGATATTTTATTATCACAGTGATTGAAGTGATAGCCATAAATTGTCATTATCTCTTAAAAATGCATGAAAAGAAACATGACATGCAATTCTCTTATATCCAGTTTCAATTATGTAAGTACACCATAAATTTTCAGTTTTTATTATGTGTACACTGTTCAGAATTTAATTACACATGTAAAAAGTTTTAAAGCTGTTATCTTGTCCATAATTTCATAAGCTCCTATCATCATTAGTGTCCGAGTTAGTTGGTCTCTTAAAGCAGTTGTAGTTAGTGACAAGTTGTTACTGTCTGTTTTCCACTTATTAAGTGCTTGGTGGACTCTCTCACTTAATGAAACAGTGCTGAAAAATTTAAAGATAATATTATTTTAATTACCAATTGAGAAGATTGTTTTAAGTTACTTAAATGTAACTTAAATGCTCCCCTATGTTTTCAAACCAATTTACCAGATTGAAGTGAGGATTAAATTAACTGAAGAAAGTTCATATAAAATTTAGCACAGAGCTTGGCAAATAGTGAATGAATGTAAGCTCCATGCCAAACCTTATTTCCTGGTAGAAAATCAACTCATCAGTCAATTAACATTCAGTTCTAAGAGAAATTTATTAAAGATTTCAAAACAATAATTGTGGGGGCTTTTTTATTCTCAGGCAGTATATTACTGCTATAGTACTACATGCTTTATAATTTAATCTCATGACAACTCTCTTAGTTAAGTATATCTATTTTACCTAGTGGAGAAACTAAGTCCCCAAAATTAGTTGTGATTTAAAGCCAAGCAGTTTGCCTTGAGAGCTCTTACCCTTAACTGCTCTACTCACCTAATTCTCAAATATATAGTATACTAAAATCAGAGTCTTTTACAACAAATCAGAATTCATGTTAATATGACTGTTTGAAAACCTTAAAATATCAGTATGATATAAATCAACATGAGAATAAATTTATGCCCCATGTAGTCATTCACATACCTCTTTGTAGACATGTCTGTTTCTGAGATTGCCAGGTTTAGTTTTTGACACAAAACCTTAAAATTTGTTTCAGTGATGTTTTTGGCAACTATGTTGAAAATCTTCTCTAGGATTTTCTCTACATTTGAACATAAAAGAAAATGTAAGCCATCTGTTTTGAAAGACATACTCTGTTTTGGGTTAATATTAAATATGTGTTCCTTACTTCTGTGCTCCTATCAAATGTCTATGTCAAGTAGAATTGAAAAGGAAGATGCAGATCTCATTTACAAACTGAAATGTGGATCATTTGTTCTATCTTTTCTAAAATCTGAATAACCTACAACATAAAATGGCCATATAAAAGTATATTATAAGCAACCTCAAAGTGATTTTTAAATCCTTTCTTTAATTCTTTCACAGTTTGAAATGAATTTAACTCTTTCCTTTGATTCTGGCTTCTTAATTGGCTTTATGTACCATCATGAGAAACCAAATTCACATCTACTATATAAATATAGTGTGTATATGTATATTTTATATTCAAATCACTTATTTAATGAATGCTAGCTTAGATATAAGTAGAAGAGTTTTTAGATTGTTTTGTTTTGTTTTGTTTTTTTAAGCTTCTCACTAACTTGGACTAGATTTATTCCGTTGACTAAGGTACTTTGGGAAGTTTCAAGAACTAGCAATCTCGTGGGGTGCCCGGGTGGCTTAGTCGGTTAAGCGTCCGACTTTTCGCTTGGGTCATGATCTCGCGGTTCGTGGGTTCCGGCCCGCGTCGGGCTTTGCGCTGACTGCCAGCTCAGAGCCTGGAGCCTGTTTCAGAGTCTGTGACTCTCTCTCTTTCTGACCCTCCCCTGCTCACGCTGTCTGTCTGTCTGTCTGTCTCTCTCTCTCTCTCTCTCTCAGAAATAAATAAAACATTAAAAAAAATTAAAAAATAAAAAAGAACTAGCAATCTCGTATCCCATTGTAATCATCTCAGTCCCTCATGCTACACTGTATGCTGATAATATAAATGAAAGCCCAATATCCTAAGCAAAATTATAAGGAAGGAACCCCATGTTCTTTGTTAACTGAGGAATAAATACGTCTCTCATGACAACTTCCTCTCCACTGTCCCTGAGTGTCTGCAGTATGAAGTCCTATTGAACATAGAAAGGAGATAAGTGACTAGGGTTCTCTCATTTTTGCTAACTTTGATCTGTTGCCGTTTCCCATTGCACTTTCCCCATTGAGGCTAGAATAATATGAATCCCTCTTCCTTGGGAACTTGAGTGACAGAATTTTAGCAGGGAAGTTCAATTGTGTAACTTTACAGCCCTTCTCTAAAGTACTGTATTCCTAACAGGAATACTTTATGGATCCTTGGACACTTCTAAAAACTTTATTTTATAGAAATAGTTACCAAAAATATTCCTCTTTAATGGTAATAGAACCAACTTGCTTGCTTAGCATGTTAGAGAAAACAGCTACTGTAACTTTTATCTCTGAGGTTCCTTCCGTCAGTGAGGCCCAAATCTTGCAAAAACTTGTGACTGATAGCCATGCATATGAATGCATATTGTGGCTTAAAAAGGACTGTACATTTTTAGTGACCATATCACTAAACTATGAGATTATGCTGATGTAAGCTTCTCATTACACAGACAGGGAATATAATAGAATGATTTGGGTGGAGAGTTTTGTATATTCCCTTTCCCCACATTTGGATCAGTACTTATTAAATTGATTTAATACTTCTTAAGTACTGCATTGAATTGGAGTACCAATATCTGGATCCAGTCTAAGGACTGACAATGAGAAGCAAAGTCAGAATCCTAGGAAAAAGCTTAGTTGATGGGAACCTAGCCCCAAGGAAAAAAAAATGGACAGTGAAACTTCCATCTCAGAGGCTTGGAGAAACCAGTCTCTATCTGGTCCAGTGGAAAGACACTTAAAGAAAATGGACCTGCTGTGTGAAATAATCAGGGACAACCAAAGGAATGCTTAAGAACAAAAAATGAAGACTACCCACAGACTGCAGACAGGTGATTATAGTGGGCCAAAACCTGATTGGGTTTAATGGAAAGATCTAAGGACTTTCTTCAAGGCCAGATAAGAGTTTTAGAACAACTCTAGATCAGAACCAGTGAATACATTTTTGTGTGGAATATCTTAGTCTGGCCACAACCATAATGAAAAACCTGTTAAAGGCATTGAGGCCAACAGATGGAAAGCAGCCCAATCCTCCACTTGAGTTTGCCTGTTTTCAATGGTTTAGTTTGTATGGACACAGATTAAATAATATAAATCCCTAACATTCAGAAAGGGGAAGATGATAAAATTTTTCATGCCTCTGCCAGATTGAAAACCTCTAATGAAAGCAAACTATCTTTTAATTTATAGATAATACTAGAAAATGCCATGTAAGCTAGTCAGTCACTCACTCATCACCTACCATCTCTTTGATCTGCCCTCTGTAGATAGCGTGTAATTGTATAGAGTTGTTTTCCTCTACAGATTTCTATTGGAGGTCTCAGCAAAGGGTTATCATCAAAATTTATCTCCTTCAGTGAAAAAAGGTTGTGGATACCACTAGGCAGATCTGTCAGATTATTTCCTAGTAGAAAAAAATTATAATTGAATTATAAAGAAAAATATGAAGATAAGTAACAACTACTTATGGAGCATTTACTGTGTCTTGCTGGCAAAGTACCAGAGGACCCTTAAAGTGCTGGCAGATGCAAATTCTTACTGAAGTCCACTTGCGAGGAGCGAAAAGGAGGATGTATAGAAACAGAGTTGTGGTTCCTTTCTCTCAGAGGATGGAAAAATGAGTTAAGAGGCTGTCCTCTTATAGTACAGGAAAGGCTTTTACAGAGTAAGCATGATAGCAACTTTTAAAGAATAATTAGATTGTTTAGAATAATTTCAGATTTATAGCAAGTTGCAGAGACTGAATTCTTCTATATTCTTCAGATTTAGTTTCTTCTAATGTCATCATCTCACATTATCATATTACTTTTGCCAAAACTAGGAAACTAACATTGGCACATTACTATTAAACTTCAGACAATTTTAGATTTCATTAGTTTTTCTATCAGTGTCCTTTTTCTGTTTCAGAATCCATTCTAGGATAACACATTGCATACAGTTATGTCTTCTTAATCTCCTCTGGTCTGGGACAGTTTCTCAGCCTTTCCTTGTTTTCATGATCTTGACAGTTTTAAATAGAACTGACTAGGTATTTTGTAGAATACTCCTTAATTTGAGTTTATCTGATATATTTTCTCATTATAAGACTTGGGTTATGGGGTTTTTGGAAACAATATCACAGAGGTGAATACCAGAAAGGTATCATACCCATGATACCCTTAGTGAAGTTAAGCTTTATCCCACAGCTAAATTAGTGTCTTTCCAGGTTTCTCCAAAGAATGTTTTCATTTTTTACTTGTCCATACTCTATTTTTTCTGGAACTGAGTTCCAAACTAAACTAAGTCTAGTCCATCGTCAAGGAATAGGGTAAACTCTACTTCCCTAAATGTAATGTTTTCAACATCACCTTAATCAGTATATTACCGAACATAAAAAAAGTAAAATTGTGGTAACTAAGAAGAATTTGTAATCATTTAGAGAGGAACTTGCCTAAAGTTTGCCTTTATTTATACATTTATAGTTATATTATTCATAGTATAAGTACTATATAGTATTTATAAGTTAGTATTAATAAATAATAATAATTTATAATTTATTATAACAAACTTAATAATTTATAATAAATTACAAATGACTATAAATATAAATATATTATTTATAGTCATAAATAAAGGAATCTGGTTCCTTTTAATGAAGAATGGGATTCAGAAACCAAGGTTTGGGGGCACCTGGGGGAGCTCAGTCAGTTGAGCATCTGACTCTTGATTTTGGCTCAGATTGTGATTTCATGGTTGGGGGACAGAGCCCTGCATCAACCTCTGCACTAGGCTTGGAGCCTGCTTGTGATTCTCTCTCCCTCTCACTCTGACCCTCCCTTCCCTGCTTGCACATGCTTTTGCTTTCTCTCTCTCAAAAAAGAAAGAAACCAAGATCTGGAGGTCTTGATACTAGTTTTGCTCATTGCTTTTGGGAATGGGTATGCGTATATAGATGTACAAATACATACCTACATATGTATATGAGGTTTTATAATATACATTGTAAGCACATAATTAGAAATACATGTTTATGCATAGGTATACTACATATAAGTCACAACATATAGTATTTCGGGTTTGGCTTTCATTTAGCATAATACATTAGAGGTTTATTGTTTACTGATGTGTCAATAGTTTGTTCCTTTTTATTAATGATAAGTATTCCATTATATGGATGTCATAATTTATCTACCACTAAATAAGTGATGTTTAGAATGATTCCACTTGTTGGCAATAATGGATACAACTACTCTATATATTTTTACTCAGTTTTTTATTGAATATAAGTTTTCATTTCACTCAAAATGAAAGTGTAGTTGGAGTGTGATTGATGGGTTGTATGGTAAATATACATATAACTTTATAAAATTATGAAACCATTTTCATTCCTTTTGCCCTTTTGCATTCCTACCATCAGTGTATCAGAGTTGCAGGTGTAGCTCTTGGTATTATCATATTTTAATTTTGGTTATTCTAATACAAAGATCTCATTGTCATTTAATTTGCATTTTTCTCATGACTAATGATCTGAGTATATTTTCTTGTGTTTATTTGCCATTCATACACATTCTTCGTAAAGTGTTCAAACTTTATGCCAATTTTTCTTTATTTCTTTTTTTCAACTTATTATTTAAATTCCAGTTAGTTAACTTAGAGAGTAATATTAATTTCAGGTGTAGAATTTAGTGGCTTATCATTACAAGTACCTTCCTTAGCCCATCACCCATTTAACCCATCCCCCACCCATCTCCCCTCCAGTAACCCTTAGTTTATTCTCTATAGTTCACAGTCTGTTTCCTGGTTTGCCTCTTTTTTCCCCTATGGTCATCTGTTTTGTTTCTTAAATTCCACATATGAGTGAAATTGTACAGTTTTTTGCGTTTCTTAGACTTACTTCGCTTAGTATAATACTCTTTAGATCCATGTATGTTATTGCAAATGGCAAGATTTCTTTCTTTTCTATGGCTGAGTAATATTCCATTGTACATATGTCCCATATCTTCTTTATCCATTCATCAGTTGATGGATATTTGGGCTCTTTTCAAACTTGTATGCCACTTTTTATTGAGTTAACTGCTCAGTGTTGACTTTTGACAGTTACTTTTTAAGTATTCAGCAAATATTTTCTACCAGTCTGTAGCTTTTCTTTTCATTCTTTTAACAACACTTTTGAAGAGTAGAGGTTTCTAATTCTGATGAAGTGCAATTTATTAATTTTTTGAGGATTGTGATTCTGGCATTATATCTAAGAAATCTTTGCCAAGGTTACAAAGATTTTCTTCTATGTTTCTGTCTAGCAGTTTCATAGTTTTAGTTTTTACATTTAGATCTGTGATTCATTTTGAGTTGATTTTTTTATATGGTATGTCGTTTGGATCAAAGTTTTATTATTGCTGCAGTTTCTTTTAGTTTTTGGCTAGTGGCCATCTAGTTGTTCCAGCATCATCTGTTGAAAATACCATCTTCTCTGTTGAATTACATTTGCATATTTGTCAAAAATCAATCGATCATATATGCATAGGTCTATTTCTAGACTGTTTTGTGTTCTACTGGTCGATGTCCGCTATTTTGCCAATACTACACTTTCTTTACTACCACAACCTTTCATAAAGCTTAAAATCAGTTTGTAGGAGTCCTTCAACTTTGTTCCTTTTTCAAAATAATCCTAAAATTTGTATGGAATCACGAAAGACTCCAAACAACCAAAGCAATCTTGAAAAAAATAAAGCTGGGGGTATTACAATTCCAGACTTTAAGATATATTACAAAGCTGTAGTAATCAAAACAATATGGTACTGACTCAAAAATAGATACATAGATCAAAAGAACAGAATAGAAAACCCAGAAATGAACCCACAATTATATAGTCAATTTATCTTTGACAAAGCAGGAAGGAATACCCAATAGGAAAAAGAATGTCTCTTTTACAAATGGTGCTGGGAAAACTGGACAGCAACACACCAAAGAATGAAACTGGACCACTTTCTTACACCATACATGAAAATAGATTTAAAATTAAATAAAGATCTAAATGTGAGACCTGAAACCATAAAAATCCTACAAGAGAACACAGGCAATAAGTTCTTTGACATCAGCTGTACCAACTTCTTTCTAGATATGTCTCCTAAGGCCAGAAAAAGAAAAGCAAAAATAAACTATTGGGACCTCATCAAAATAAAAAGCTTTTGCACACTGAAGGAAACAATCAGCAAAACTAAAAGGCAACATATGGAATATGGAGAAGATATCTACAAATAACATATCTAGTAAAGAGTTAGTATTCAAAATATATAAAGAACTTAGAAAATTCAACACCCTAAAAATGAATAATCCATTTTGAAAATGGGCAGAAGGCATGAACAGATACTTCTCCAAAGAAGACACGCAAATGGCAGACACATGAAAAGATGCTCAACATCACTGATCACTAGGGAAATGTAAATCAAAACTACAATGAGATATCCCCTCATACCTGTCAGAATTGCTAAAATCAACAACACAAGAAACAACAGGGATGTGGATAAAGGGGAACCTTTGTGCACTCTTTGTGGGAATGCAAACTGGTGCAGCCACTTTGGAAAACAGTATGGCGGTTCCTCAAAAAATTAAACACAGAACTAGCTTATGATCCAGCAATTGCACTACTAGTTATTTACCCAAAGAATACAAAAATACTAATTCACAAGGATACATGTACCCCAATGTTGACACCAACACTATCAACAATAGGAAAATTATGGAAATAGCCCAAACTTTCATTGACTTTGACTAGATAAAGAAGATGTGATACATGTAATACAATGGAATATTACTCAGCCATAAAAAGAATAAAATCTTGCCATTTGCAATGACATGGATGGAGCCAGAGAATATTATGGTAAGTGAAATAAGTCAGTCAGAGAAACTGACTTCACTTATATGTGGAATTTAAGAAACAAAACAAGCAAAGGGAGGAAAGAGAGAGAGAAACGCAAACCAAGAAACAAATTCTTAAATACAGAGAACAAATTGATGGTTACCAGAAGGTAGGCAGTAGGCGGATGGGTTAAATATGTGATGGGGATTAAGGAGTGCACCTGTAATGAACACTGGCTGATGTATGGAAGTGTTAAATCGCTATATTGTACATCTGAAACTAATAGTACATTGTATGTTAACTAAGTGGAAAGTAGTATGAGACTGGCATAGGTTCTACATACAGACCAATGGAATAGAACTGAGAGTCCAGAAATAAATAAATATATTATGGACAGTTAGTTTTTAACAAGAATGCTCAGATCATGCCAAGAAGAAAAATATATAAGGGACTCTTTCAACTCAGCAACAAAATAACCCAATTAAAACCCAATTTAAAAATGGGCTACTGACTTGAATAGACACTTATCCAAAAAAGATATGCACATGGTCAACAAGCACCTAAAAAAGATGCTCAACATCATTTGCCATTAGGGGAATTTCAATCAAACTCATAATGAGATACCACTTCACATTCACTAGTATAACTGTAATCCAAAACTTGTAAAACAAAAGATATGGACAAGGATATGGAGAAATTGGACTTGTTATACATTTGCTGGTGTGAATGTAAAATGGCTCTGCCTCTGTGGAAAACAACTTGACAATTCCTCAGAAAAGTATACAAAATTACCAAATGACACAGGAATTCTATCTCTAGGAATATGCCCCCAAATAACTGAAAACATACCAAAATAAACACGTGTGCACATGTCCATAGCAGCATTATTCACAACAGCTGCAAGATGAAAGCAACCCAAATGTCCATCAGAGGATGAATGGATCATCAAACTGTTGTAGATACATACAGTGTAATACTATTTAGCCATGATAGGGACTACTCATACAAGCTACAACATGGATGAAACTTGAAAACATTGCACTAAGTGAAAGAAGTCAGTCCAGAAAAGGTATATATTATACAATTCCATTTGTATGACATATCCATAATATTAGGCATGTTCAAGAGGTGCCTTGCACATTGACAGTTACAAGAGGGAAAGGAGAGTGGAGAACAGACAGCAAGTGTTTAATAATGAGCAAAGGCTTCCTTTGGGGTTGATGAAATGGTTGGAACCAGAGAGAGGTAGTGGTACATTGTAATACTTTGTTAATGTGCTAAATGCCACTAAAATTGTTCACTTTAAAATGGTCAATTTTATGTTGTGTGAATTTCACCTAAATTTTAATAAAAAACACATTTAGGCACAACATCATCAAACTGCTGAAAACCAAAGATGAGAACATCTTGAAAGCAACCAAACAAGAATGGTTCAACAAGAAGATGGAAAAAGAGTTAACCGAGGAATGAAACAGAAAACAAGTGGTGAAATGGTGATCTAAGTCCAACTATACCAACAATTACATTAAATGTTCATTGACTGAATACTCCAGTTAAAGGCAGGGATTGCGAGGAAGGATGAAAATCAAGGCCCAACTACATTTTGTCTGTAAGTGGTGCATTTTGAATATAAAGACACAGATGCTGTCTACAGGGATGTACTTTATTATTTAATATCTATCTATCTATCTACCTATCTATCTATTTATTATTTTATTTAGAGAAGCAGAGAGAGACAGAGAGAGAATGCCAAGCAGGCTCCATCCTGTCAATGCAGAGCCAGATATGGGGCTTCATCTCATGACTTGAGTTAGAATCAAGAGTCAGAGGCTTAACCAGTTGCGCTATCCAAGTGCCCCCAAGGGATGTACTTTAAACATAAAGACACAGATACGTTGAAAGTAAATTGATAGTAAAGATATAACATGTGAACAGTAAGTTTAACAAAACTGGAGTGGCTATGTTAATATTAGATAAAATACCCTTCAAGATAATTATTGGAGATAAAGAGGGATATTTGGGGATTTCAGATGATAAAAAAATTATTAGGATTAAAAGTCATAATAATTATATATGTGCATTTTTCTTATAACAGTTCTTCAAAATACATGAAAAAAGTTGACAATGAAAGCAAAAAATACACAATTCCACAACCATAGTTTTGGATTTTAACACTGTTCTCTAAAGCATAACGAGACAATATACCAGTAAAGACAGAAGATTCCACAAAACTATCAACCACCTGGACTTAACATGATATTCATAAAGCACTGTAGCTAACATTTCAGAATATACTTTTTAAAGAGTGTATGGTATGTTCTTGTACTGTTGGTGGGATGCAAACTGGTGCAACCACTCTTGAGAACAGTATGGAGGTCCTCAAAAAGTTAAAAATAGAACTACCCTAAGATCTAGCAATTGCACTAGTATTTTCCCAAAGGATACAAAAATAGATTCAAAGGAGTACATGTACCCCAATTTTTATAGCAGCATTATCAACAATAGTCAATAAATAGATAAGATGTAGTATGTATATACAATGGAAAGTTACTCATCCATCAAAAAGAACGAAATCTTGCCATTTACAATGATGTGGTTAGAGCTAGAATGTATTATGCTAAGCAAAATAAATCAATCAGAGAATGACAAATACCATATTATTTCACTCATATATGGAATTTAAGAAATGAAACAGATGAAAGTATGGGAAGGGGGTGTTGAGAAGAGAGAGGAAAAGAAACTACAAGAGACTCATAACAATAGACAACAAACTGAGGGTTGGTGGAAGGAGGTGGGTGGGAGATGGGCTAGATGGGTGATGGGTGTAAAAGAAGGCACTTGTGACGAGCATTGGGTGTTGAATGTAATTGATGAATTACTGAATTCTACTCCTGAAATCAATATTACACTGTTTGTTGACTAAAATTTAGAATTTAAAAAAAAAGTGTATGGTGTGTTTATCAAGGTAGACTATATGCTGAGCCATAAAGCTAGTCCAAATAAATTTAAAAGGATTAAAATCATAGTTTGTTATCTGACCACAAGAATTGCTTTTCTACTAAACGTTTATCAACAGCAGAATATCAATAGCACTGAAAGTGAATGGTCCACAACTACACAGAGTAATATGAGTGAATTTCACAAACATAATGTTGAGTTTTGAAAGAAGCCAGATATAAAAGACTATATACTTCATGATTTCACTTAAGGCCCACTATTGGGAATCATGATAGTATTTCCCTAGGTTGAGAGAAAGGAGAAAAATGACGGGAAAGACTCAAGAAGGGGTTTCTGGGAATGTCTTGTCTCTTGATCTAGGTTCTGAATATGGGTTTGTTCAGTGTGTGAAAGTTCATTGAGATGTATACTTAAAATATGTAGCTTTAAAAAACTGAATTATAATTGGCATATAACATTTTAGTTGCAGATGTATAACATGATGATTTAATATTTGTATATATTATGAAACGGTCAACATAACAAGTCTAGTTAACATCCATCACAACACATAGTTACAGGGTGCCTGGATGACTCGGTTGAGTCACTATGACTTCCACTCAGGTCATAGTCTTGAGGGTTTGTGAGTTTGAGCCACACACTGGGCATGCTGCTGTCCATGCAGAGCCTGCTTTGTATCATCTGTCCCCCTCTCTCTCAGTCCCTCCCTCGTTTGCACTCTCTCTCTCAAAAATAAATAAGCATTTAAAAAAATACATAGTTACACATTTGTTTGTGATAAAAATTTTTAGGATCTACTCTTTTAACAACTTTCAAATATACCAAAAGTGGGGCGCCTGGGTGGCTTAGTCGGTTAAGCGTCCGACTTTCGCTTAGGTCATGATCTCGCGGTTCGTGGGTTCGAGCCCCGCGTCGGGCTCTGCGCTGACTGCCAGCTCAGAGCCTGGAGCCTGTTTCAGTCTGTGTCTCCCTCTCTGTCTGACCCTCCCTTGCTCACGCTGTCTCTCTCTCTCTCCTAGAAATAAATAAAAACATTTAAAAAATATATATATACCAAAAGTATTATTAACTATAGTCACCATGCTATACATTACATCCCAGGACTTAGCTATTTTATAACTGGAAGTTTGTACCTTTTGTTCCCCTCTGTTTTGCCCAGGTCCACCTGTGGCAACCATCAATCTGTTCTCTGTATCTGTGAGTTCAGTTTTGTTTTGTTCAGTTTTGTGTTTTTAGATTCTACATATAAGTAAAATAGTATCATATCTGTCTTTGTCTGGCTTATTGCACTTAACAAAATGCCCCCAAGATCCATCTATGTAGCTGCAAATGACAAAATTTCCTTCTTTTTTATGGCTGAACATAACTCCATTGTGTGTCTGTGTGAGTGTGTGTGTGTATACATGCCACATTTTCTTTATCCATCCATTGATGGACACTTCCGTAAATAATGCTGCAATGAACATGGAGAGCATATATCTTGAGTTACTGATGTCTTTCCCTTTGGATAAATACCCAGAAATATAATTGCTGGGTTATATGGTAGTTCTACTTTTAATATTAATCTTTTGAGATAATATGTACTTTTTTAAGTATGTATATTGTACTTTAATAAAAAGTGTTTTTAAATACTGACAGCAACAAAGTGAGAGAGAGAGGCTATAGGTAGGAGTCCTTTCAGAGGCTGTTACATTAGTACATGTAAGCAGTGGTGCTATTCAAAATATTTAACAACTGGGGCACCTGGGTGACTCAATTGGTTGAGCATCTGACTTCAGCTCAGGTCATCTCACTGCTCTTGAATTCGAGTCTGGCGTCAGGCTCTGTGCTAACAGCTCTGAGCCCGGAGCATGCTTCAAATTCCGTGTCTCCCTCTCTCTGCCCCTCCCCCAGTCTCTCACGTGCTTGCTCTCTCTCTCTCAAAAACAAACATTAAACATATTTTTAAAAATTTAAAAATATATACATTTAACAGCTTATTTGGCACAAGCACTGATCCATCAGAACAGATGCCAGCTGTAAACAACAGATACAACAATATCAGTTTAATTAGCTGTCTTACAGGTAGAAGAAGATGGAAGCCTGCAGGGAAGCATTACCAAGGCCTGTCCTCAGAACTGTCCTCCCTGAGGACGACCACCGGCACTTTTCATGCCAACCCACTTCCTTTCATTTGTTATTTTGGCTCCTTGGAGAGAGGCTCTAACATCTATTTAAAACCTATACTGTATCAGTCTTTGTGCTTAGTAGTTAACGATTTAACCCTCACAAATCAAAGAGTAGATATTATTTCCACTTACAGATTAGGAAACAGAAAATTAATGTTAAAAAAAAAATTCCTGTTGAAAGATGGAGCTAGAATTCGAAGGTCTGTTCTACTCCAAAGCCCATACTATGAGGAAAGGAATCAATCTCTAAATCCCTTTCATTGGCTTATTACCTCCCATTTGTGAAGCTTTTTTCATAAGTTTTATCTAGTTATATTCCCACAAGCAGAAGTCGTAACTTTTCTGTCTTGCTAATGAAAAAAAACACTGAGGTTCAGAAGGGTTATCTTCCTAAATTTGCTAGTTTGTGACAGACAGGATTATTTCACAAGAGTATATAAACATCTTTTGCTTGAATAGTGCTTTCCCAGTATGCTACCTGCTTTCAAAGTCTCAGTCTGCAAACAAATCTATGGCATGGATATTCCAGTCAGCTTCACCTTATAAATAAAGGAAACAGACTAAATGACAAGACTTGAACTCACCTCTTCTAACTTCAAACTTGGCAATAAAAGCTGGTGACGTGGCAATAAAAGCTGGTTGCTTACCGACTGTCACTTAGCTCCAAACCTACTTCTTTGGGTTTCTTGACTGTTTTTCTTTTAGTGTCACCCTGGCAACACTCTTACTCCACCAGCAGCGCGTATTGCAGTTCGTAGTTGTCTCGACCCTCACAGAACTAGCGCTGCGCGCGCGTGCGCATTCTCTCTCTCTCCCCGCTTTCTTCCTTCTGTCTTCCTCTGTCTCTGTCTCTGTCTCTGTCTCTCTCCTCTCTCTCTCTCCTCTCTCTCTCTTTCTCTCTCTCTCACACACACGCACGCACGCACGCACGCACGCGCACTCATACACATACCACTCCCAAGCTTAGAGAAACTAGCACCCGCCAAACACTTCTCCATTCTCACATGCCTGTTTGACCCCTGCGTAGCCCCTTCCTCCAAGCTTCTGAGTTTTAATCATTCTGCCTTTTCTACTTTATTCTCTTAGCCATAGGGTGGTTATTGCTTTCTGCCATTGCTACTTTATGATTAACCTCGAATTCTCTTGTACCCTTTCAGTACTGTAGTTAATACCATGTATATATCCTTAGTTATTAAGGCATGATTTCTGTCTCCTGGTTGGATCCTGACTGATATATTTTCCTAATTCTCGTAGGGACCAGCAGAGAAGAGGTAAAGCTTACAGAAGTCTTTGATCTTCCCATTCTGTCTTCATTCTGTACTAGAAAGCCTCCAGAGAATCATGCTTCTGATGGGTCCTTGCGTTTTCCAGTGGGCCAGGGGGCTCTTGTCAGCTTCTGTTTTTTGTTTTTGTTTCTTCGTGTACAAATGGTAGGTGAGTGCAGTGTACCCTACACTTGGACAAAATAGGTAGCCTTAAAATAGAGTAAAACTTGGCCAAAACACAAAAGTTAACAAGAAAATTCAGGTGCCAGGCTGAGTTTTTGCAACTCACTGCAAGTTGTTGCAAAATTAGTGAAATGACTGATATGTACCTGCACAGCCAGCTTACTGGGAGTTCTGGAGGTTCGGGGGACAAATGCCAGTTGCATTATATCTAAGTATTTATGCACAACTGTAGGTTTTACTATAATACTAGGACAATTGACCAAAAAAGATGAACTTTGTTGTTTTATTCTGAAAATCCTCTAAATCTAAAAAGATGCACAGGGCTCTGGTTGTAAATGCTGAAAGATAAAATTTCATACATTACAGTGGTTCATGTGGTTAGCTGGTACAACCACTGGAGATCAAGTTGCCCACATCTGGTAATGCTGAAGATGTGCATACCCTCCAATGCAGCAATTCCGCTTATAGCCATATGCACTAAAGAAGCTCAAGCAGATGTACACAAGGAACATGTAAAGGATGTTTATAATAGCAAACAAATTGGAAACAACCTACTTGTCTATCAACCATGTAATGGATTGTTATTTAATCATATAATTGAATATCATACAAGATTTAAAGTGAATGAAATAAGTCTATGTATATATTAATATGAATTAATTTTAGAAATATGACAAATAAAAAAGCAAGTTTACAGAATAGTAAATTACATATCATACCGTATGATAAGATTTAGTAAAATTTGAAAACTCAAAACAGTATTACTTGTTAATGGATATAAATATATATATGTATAAAAACATGGAAGAAAAAAGATACATACCAATTTCAGTACAGTGGCTACTTTTAGTTTGGGTAAAAGAAGAAAAGAAATTTCAACTCCATTATTTTATTTCTTAACAATTAAAAAATATCTCAAATATCACAAAATGTTAATATTGCTTATATCTCAGAGTAAGTACCTAGGTATTTATTATTTTTGTAAGTTTGAAGTATTTCATAATAAAACTTATTATTTTTTAAAGTTTACTTATTTATTTTGTGAGAGAGAGTACAAGCAGTGAAGGGGCAGAGAGAGAGGGAGAGAGAATCCCAGGCAGGCTCCATGATGTCAGCTGGAGCCCAACATGGTGCTCAGTCCCATCAACCATGAGATCATGACCTGAGACGAAATCAAGAATTGGACACTTAACCAACTAAGCCACCCAGGCACCGCCATAATAAAAACTATTAAGAAAATACCAATCTGGTATTTATTGTACCTTGGGAAATCTTTTCTGATGCCTTTAGAGTGAGTGATTTCCTTTTTGTTGTTATTGTAATGATTTACTTTGTAGAAGACTATAAGGTATCTGAGTATTGCAGTATATAGGGGTAGGATTAGGGGAGCCAGAAAGGAAAATACAGAAAATGCTGACCTGAGGTTGTATAGTTAAGTTTGTGTAGAGGGAGAGATGAGGTCAGATTCAGAAGGAGAAGAAATACTGAATGCCTAGGTATAGGCAGAGAGGACAGAAAAGAAATGAGAATATGTTCAAGGTGCCCAGCTGGTTTATAACCTCTTTCAGGAAAGCAACAGGACCTTATGCTGTGCTCTCATTTTCTGTACATAGGATGGTCATTTCCTTCCAATGAGCACTTACTGCAATATATTGACTGCTGTTCTGTCTTGTCAGCAAGACTTGAAACCTAGACATGAATACTCTACTTACTAATTATATGTATTGATTACACTTGACACTCACCACTCAAATTTAGTTGCTGGAGATCATGTAAACATAGAAAAGATGGTGGCAGATAACTTATTTGATTGTTGTATGCATTTAAACTAACCAAACTTCTCAATTCCCCTATATTTCTTGGAATCTCTATGATTGCATTATTTGAGATATCAAGTCTTTTAAGTTGAGTCATATTAGACAGCTCTTCTGGAAGTCTTGTTAACTGTAACAAAGATCAAACAATTTTATCTTTAATAAATATTTCTATGACTAAGACTTTGTCTAAAATGGAAATTTGGTTTTGGTCTTAAAAAGGAATATTTTCACCCTCCTTGCTAAAATCCACAATATATTGTGTGGCATCCAAGTACCTCCCCAGTCTGACCAATGCTAACCATTCAACCCTATGGCTTATTAACCCACTTTCTTCACTCTCCCAGCACTTGATGTTCTTTACGATCCCTTTCTTTCCTCCCCCAAGTTTCCCCAAACTATTCTGTAGCACATTTGATCTCTATTCCTGTTCTCATCAGCATTGGTTTTTATAAGTCCCTTGTGTGTATTTTCCTTGGATTTTTAAAAGACATGGTATACATTTTATACTTTTTGTGTACCTGTTCCCAATCATGATATATTTTGAGTAAATGCTCAGTAAACTCCTTTAGAATGGACTCACAGCTTGGCTGTGTAGCCTCAAAAAAGTATTGCTAAATAACAGGAATTAAGGTACCCTGCTATGGTGAAGAAGAAATACATGTATTTAGAGAAAATCTGGCCATCACCAATGGCTTTTGAAACAAAGGAAGTTCTACAAGTAAACAAGAGAATTTTGTTTTGTTTTGTTTTTTTTACAAATAGTTTATTGTCAAATTAGTTTCCACATAACACCCAGTGCTCATCCCCACAAGTGTCCTCCTCCATGCCCACCCCTCCTCCCCCCACATCCACCAGTCCTCAGTTTTTGTCAGCATTCAAGAGTCTCTCATGGTTTGCCTCTCTCCCTTTCCCCCACCATTTCCGCCCTTCTTCTCCCCTTGGTCCTCTGTTAAGTTCCTCCTAATCCTCCTATACGTGCACACATATGATATTTGTCCTTCTCTGCCTGACTTATTTCGCTCAGCATAACACCCTCAAGGTCCATCCATGTTGCTACACATGGCCAGATTTCATTGTTTCTCATGGCCATGTAGTATTCCATGGTATAGATAAACCACATCTTCTTGATCCATTCATCTGTTGATGGACACTTAGGCTCTTTCCATGTTTTAGCTATTGTGGAGAGTGCTGCTATGAACATTGGGGTACATGTGCTCCTATGCATCAGCATTTCTGTATCCCTTGGGTAAATTCCTAGCAGTGCTATTGCTGGGTCATAGGGGAGTTCTATTGTTAGTTTCCTTAGGAACCTCCACACTGTTTTCCAGAGGAGCTGTACCAGTTTACATTCCCACCAACAGTGCAGGAGGGTGCCCGTTTCTCCACATCCTCGCCAGCATCTAGAGTTCTCTGATTGGCTCCAAACAAGAGAATTTTGAATTGAGAAACAAACAACACGGTAAATACTGAATATTGTGCTCAGTGTTCTTCCATATATAAAAGAAGCATAAAAGACAATCCCTAACTTAAAGGAGATTAAAATTTAGTTCAGAACACAAAATACACACATATGAAACCATCAGGAAACAGCATTAAATGATAGGTAATCCAGTGCCAAAATAAAGAGTACAATAACAGATATATGGAAGTTTAGAGAATGTATATCAGTACAAATCAGAGAACTAAATGAAAGCTTCATGTAGCAGATAGGAGTCAAATGGCCTAAGAGAATGAATAAGACTGAGGGCAGCTGGGTGGCTCAGTTGGTTAAGCATCTACCTCTTGGTTTCAGTTCAGGTCATAATCTCACAGTTCGTGGGATAAATAAGTAAGTAAATATATTTTTTAAAAAGCATAAATGGGATTGAATGGAAGTCACAGAACACTTTAGGCAATACCATGCATAAAAATGGGCCAAAGAGGGGCGCCTGGGTGGCTCAGTTGGTTAGGCATCCAACTTCTGCTCAGGTCCTGTTCTCACAGTTCATAAATTTGAGCCCCCCGTCAGGCCCTATGCTGACAGCTCTGAGCTTTCATGAAGCCTGCTTCGGATTCTGTGTGTGTGTCTCTCTCTGCCCCTCCTCTGCTCCCACTCTCTCTCAAAGATGAATAAACATTAAATTTTTTTTTAATGGGCCAAAGAGAAGCTTAATAGTAAAGAGAGGTGATGAGATGCAGAGTAAGATACGTTTGAAGAAAGAATATGGAACCAGGCCTCAAGAGTTGGCCCTAGGAAGTAGGAGTCAGGTCAAGACAGGTGGGTAGGTTCATAATTTGACTTCCCTTCAGAGAAAAATTATTTTTCACTGTTTGCTCAACATTTATTAGATGAGGTACCTAAGAACTGTGTGATAGTAGAGCTACTATGGAAGAAAGACCCCTGTTGGCTATCCTTCACTTAGCAAAATAAAAGCCCTCTGACGGACCTGAACTTATCTTCTTTAGATGACTTTTTAGTGACCATCTGTCATTATAAATTAATCCTTTGGGCACTTCACCTCCACCCTAAGTGGGTTATCAGTGATATTTCCAATTATATATACTTTTTGAAAAGAGTTATTTAAAAATTTTTTATTGTTTATTTATTTTTGAGAGAAAGAAAGAGTGTAAACAGGGGAGGGGCAGAGAAAGAGGGAGACACAGAATCTGAAACAGACTCCAGACTCTGAGCTGTCAGCGCCAAGCCTGGTGCAGGGCTCGAACCTACGAATCATGAGATCACGACCTGACCCGAAGTCAGATATTTAACCAAGTAAGCCACCCAGGTGCCCCAAAACTAGTTCTTATAAATCATTTTTCCATCTGGTGAACTTTTTAAAAAATTTTAAAGGATATCTGGCTTTATTTTACATGGTTGCATACTCTCTTTTGTTTTGTTTTTTAAGGAAGCTCTATGCCCAACATGGGGCTGGAACTCACAACCCAAGATCAAGAGTTGTAGGCTCTACTGACTGAGCAAGCCGGGCACCCCCATCTGGTGATCTTTGAAGTGATGTTAATAATGTTACCTTTGGCAACCACTCGCCATGAATAGGCAATAGATATGTAGTCTGGATTCCTGAGAATAGTACTCTATAATTTTCTCAATAATGAAACCTGATAGCTTTGACAAGTCCTGATGAAAGAGGAGACTGAATCAAAGAGAATACTCAGGAGGCTCCTGGAGTAGTCTAGGAATGAAGTGAATGATAAGCATGGATCAGGTTGGAGACAATGACACTGGAAAATGAAGAAGTTGATCCAAGAGCTTTGTCAGAGGAAAAATGAGACAATTTTGGTATAAGTTTCAGTATAACTTGTGATGGAAAGGAAAGAAAACTGATTTCATGATTTCAAGATTGGTAGGTCTGAAGAAAGCGACATTAGAGACAGAAATGCAGAAGTTGGGAAGGGAGTTATGTTGGGAAGAAAGAGGAGTTTGATTTTGAAGTCATGTTGAGTTTGAGACAATAGAAGAACAGGGAATTTCCAGGGAAACTGGGAACTATGGTACTAAAGTAGTAGTGAGAGATCAGTTCCAGTTATGCAGATTTGAGGGTCATGTGCATGGTGTGGTAAGGTCTGGGATGAAGTTAATAGAAAAGAGGAGATTAAGGACACAACCTTCTAGATCTGCATAGTAAAATACAGGAGGAGAAAGTGAGAGGATTATAAATCAGCCAAGGAATTAGTTGATGATTATAATGCAGAACCAGCGACTTAAGCAAGTATTCCCTGGAGTAGGCTTTCTAGAAATGTATTATATAGCAGATGTTAGGTTTAAAAGGGTTGAATAAGTTTGGGAAATGTGAGTTAAAGAGAGACAAACCAATTTCTTTAGTGCAGGACTCTACAGGGCTTTTGATACGCTAAAATTCGTTGTGAATCTTTAAGAGAAGAAACCAGTGCTTCTCAAAGCTAGTTGATTACAGGAACTCCTCTCTCCCACACCCCACCATTTCTTTTAAGGAGCATTTACAGGACTAGTGTTTTTAAGGACAGACTTTGGGAAATCTTGCTCTAGGTAATAGTCCAGCACTGTCAAAGCACTTTAATTTGACTGGTAGTCAAATTAAACTTAACCAGATGATAGCTGGGTCCTTTTCGTTAGTTTACTAAGATCTTAATATAAATCAACACTGATTTTTTTTAAGTATTCCCATAAAATTCATTCTTACGTTCAAGTAAAACGCTAAACTATAAGAACATTTATTCCCGTTGATCTAGCAGTTCTTTAGGGAAAGCTCCCTAAGGAAATAGTTAAAATATGAATAAAAGGTTATATTTATGAAGAAGTTCATCACAGCATTATATATGAGGAAAAATTACAATATCTCTAAATACTTAAGAACAGATGATTAGTTACATAAATCATGTATTGGCTCTAACAATTAATTACTGGGAAGATTGTGTTATATTATCTGGAAATGCTTACATTAAGTGAAAATAGAAGAAACTAAAATTGAGTGTAGAATCTTTTTATAATTGCTTATAAAACCATACACATAAAAAGACTGAAAGTAAGTTGTATCAACATATGACCAGTGACCAATAGTTATATTTACAATGGTATGTTTCTGGAATGATTTTTTTTTTTTTTACTTTTCCCAATTTTGCAAAATTTCTGTAATGTTTATATTATAATCCCATGACTTTAAAACTCCTTTTACAATCAAACTGAAATAAAAAGAAATCTATAAAATTGTCAGCTATAGTTACTTGGAATTTTATTTTAATGCAACATTTTCCTATGAAGCTTTCAGATTGAGAAATATATTTTTAAGCCATGTTTGGGGCTAAAAATAAAAAAGCCTATTTAAAAAAATTAAATATTCCAGCTAATTTTAAAACAGATACACATACACTAGAGTTTAGATTCTAATTCCCTCCAATGCCAACTTTCCTCTAAAGCTGAAAATATAAATCTCTTACCTTTCTTCCATTTATCTGACTTATATTCAGCTCTTCCAGTGACTGAAGTCGGCACAGTTCAGTAGGAAAACATATAAATTGATTGCTTGAAATGTTTAATTTCTGGATTCTTTTTAGGTTACAGATATCTGAAGGGATATCCTGTATTTGGTTTATTGAAAGATCAAATACTTGCAAATTTTCTAAAGCACATACTTCTATAGGGAAAGCTTCAAATTTATTACAGCATAAAATAAGAACATGGAGTGATATCATATTTGAGATAAATGGTGGAATTTTCCTTATTTGGTTTTTACCAAGATCTAGATATTCAAGATTAGTAAGAGAACATAAGTACTCAGAAAATATGAGGAGTTTATTTTTATTTAACTCTAAATGAAGCAGTTGTGTACTGAAAGATATATCTACAGGTATTTCTGAAATATAATTTCCATTAAAATTCAAATAATAAAGAGAGTCTAAGGCACACAAACTTACTGGAAAATACATTATTTTGTTATAACTCAATTCAATTCTAGTTATTTTTCTGCAATTTTTTACTTCAATGGGAACATCTGTGATTATATTTCCTGAAAATTCTAGACTGAACATACTATTAAGATGTGAGATATCTTCAGGTATTCTCACTATATTATTTCTGTTTACATGGAGTTTTCTTAAATTTTTGAGTTTATGGATGTTCTTAGGAAGTTCTGTTAATTTATTATTACTAAGACTAAGGCATTCTAACATTACACAGTGGGAAATTTTCTCTGGTATTTCTTTCAATAAATTTTTATCAAGTATTAGAATTCTGAGTTCCTTAAAATTCTCAATTTTCTGTGAAATAACTTCCAGTTTATTATCAGCTAGTTGAATTTCTTTCATTTTGGGCAACTGAAAAATTTCCACAGCCAAAAAAGTAAGCTGGTTATGATCCAGTACAAGTTTTTCTAAATTTTTAAGCTCTCTAATTTCTTTTGGCAAACTTCTTATCAGGTTTCCAGTAAGGTTTAGTGAAATTAACTTTGGAAAGAAGCACAGAGCTTTAGGAAATATTGCTAACTGATTATATTCCAGATTGAGAACCCTCAAGTTTTTCAAACTAGACAAAGTGTCTGGTATATGTCTTAAGTTATTTTTAGCCAAACTTAAAATTTCTAAGTTTCCAAGACTTTCTAAGCCAGAAGAAAAATTCTCAATGTAATTGTTATTAAAAAAGAGTTGCCTGATATTCCCAAGCTGTGATATTTCTTTAGGTATATGTGATATTTGATTGTGACTGACATTTAATATCCTTAAATTATGAAGTAATTGAATTTCAGATGGTAGAGATGATAACCCATTTCCTTGCAAGGACAGAATTTCAAGTCCTAGCAGATCACCTGAGTCTGCCCCTTTAAAACTTCTGATTTGGTTCTCATCCAAATATAGATATTTTACATATTTGACTTTTAAGATGTCCTTAGGGAATTCTTGTAAACCTTTGGCCTTGAGGTTAACTGTAAAGTTATCTGATCCTAAGCGAAGTTCTTTCTGATTTTCCTCAGAGAGTTGTGGACTGGTTTTTTCTAATGTTTCATGACAGGAACCAGTAAAATCCTGATATTCAGCAACCATCTCAGTCATTGATAATGGTGGACTTTGTGAAATATCACTTTTTGACTGGAAGGTGTCAGATAGAGCGATTGTTTCAGAAGATTGAAGAGTTTTCCTTTGATCTTCATTTCTCTCAGACTTTTCAGGGGACAATGCTGATGTATCATCATATATACCTAATTTATCATTTCTAGGATGTGTTTCACAAATCTGACTGGAAGGTTTCCCATCACAAACTTCCTCTAAAGAATTTGATGTTTCTTTAATAAATTCAGGCTCTTCTGACCATAATCCAGATTCTTTCCTAAGTTGACTAGTGATATCTACTAGCTCTTCTGAAGTACCCTTCTTTTGAGACATCTTATGTGCTGGTATGTTTTATACCAATACAAGACTATAACTCAATTTTAATTTTCATGTTAAATTTCTCCTTTGAACCTACAAAACAAATGTTGATGTTAAAAGAAGAGATATAATAAAGATGTCAAAACTACAAATTAATTTTAAAATAATTCTTATTCTATAGTAAGCAATTTAATAGATACAAAAATAATACATTTATAACTAATATGTTAATTTTATATATGGTTGCTAGTTAAAAAAAGTTTATTGAGGGGCGCCTGGGTGGCTCAGTCAGTTAAGCTTTGACTTTGGCTCAGGTCATGATCTCATGGTTGGTGGGTTTGAGCCCTGCATCAGGCTCTCTGCTGTGAGCACAGAGCCTGTTTCAGATTCTCTGTCCCTCACTTTCTCTGCCTCTCCCTCTCTCATGTTCTCTATTTCTCAAAAATAAATAAACATCAAAGGTTTTTAATCAATTAACATTTTTAAAAATATTTTAAGATTTTTAAAAAATATATAGAAAGGAATAAAAATGGTCAAAGAAAATGAGAAGAGAAATGTGAAGGAATGAAAGAATTCAGCAAATTTTTGGAAGACAAAATGCCAGCACCTCCCTGACATGCAGAGTGCCATTTGCATTGTGGACATTGTAGGTTTACATATGGTACTGAAGTGTCTTTTCCCAACAAATTCAGTACATTATGATAACTTTCTAATAGATGGAAGTAAAATATCTTAAGAAAGGGAGACGACTTCTGTAAGAATAACTAGAAGTAAAAACAACTTAAGTGAAGCCTACCTGTGAGTCCTTTGTGTGATTCCTGAAGGATCTGCACAGCTGCCAGCAACCCCCTCAGAGGTCTGGATCCCAGCTTTGTAAGTCTGTCCTCTGAGTGTATATTTCTTAATAACCCAACCTCTTTCCCTGGTCCCTTCATCCTTTACTATCTTCTGTGTTACTGAAGTTCCCCTTTTTACTTTTCTGGTCTCCAATATTTGTCTACATGTCTCTCTATAGTAAATACTTTCTATCAAACTGGTACGGTTTCAACATTTCACAGATTCACCAAGAGAATAAAAAAAAAAAGAGGGAACATTTTCCAGCTTATTTTATGATACTAGCACTAACATTGGCATCAACACCTAGTGAGGACAGTATGAAAAATTACAGGCCAACTTTACTCAAGGCAAAAATTCTAAACATTATAAAAGTTTTAAATATTATAAACCCCAGCAATATGTTAAATGCTGGGATTTTTTTCCCTACTCTTTTACTTTCCTTGCCAAAAATGCATAACCTCAGTCAAATCAGGGGGAAAAATCACACAAATCCAAATTGAGGGACATTCTACAAAATAACTGTCAGTTATCTTCAAAAATATTGAGGACATAAAAGACAAAAAAGACTCGTTAAGCATCACAGACTATAGGAGACTAAGGAGACTTGACAACTGGATTTATAGGGGATTCTGGGTTAGATTATAGTACAGAAAAAAAGACCTTAATGAAAAATATAAATTTCAAATAAAGTTCGTTGTTTAGTTAGTAGTGTTCTTGTTTTGATGACTGTACTATGATTATGAAAACTATTAATATTAGGAGAAGCTGGATGAAGCGTAGAAAGGAATTCTCTTTACTATTGCAATTTTCCTGTAAATCTAAAATTATTTCCAAATAAAATTTAAAAACACCTGAGCAAAAATGTTCTAAAGTCTTTTTATCTGAGGTAGATGAGAAGTTGTTCAGTTTTAAGACTGTGTTAGACATGCTTGATAAAAGTTGATAACTTTTTAAAGTTATGTATTTACTTTGAGAGGAAGAATGCAAGCAGGGGGAGGGGCAGAGGGTGAGAAAATCCCAAGCAGACTCCGCAGTGCCAGTGCAGAGCCTGACACGGAGCTTGAACCCATGAAGTACAAGATTATGACATGAGTGGAAACCGAGAGTTGGGATGCTTAAATGACTGAGCCACCCAGGTGCTCCTGATAAATTTTTAAGAGTTATTATCAACAAAATAAAAGCAGAGGAAATAAATGCCAGATTTGTAAAGAGAAAAACTTTAAGGGGAAACACACAAAGGAGAAGAGGAACAATGACAGTATTCAGTCAGAATTTTTAAAAAGTACTAAAGGAAAGAAAAAGAAATTGGACGGAAAAAAAATCTAAAAGAAAGTAGAAACAAGTCCAAGTATATGATAATCAAAATAAATGTGAATAGACTAAATAACCATTTAAAAGTCAGATTAAAAACAAATAAAAAAGAAAACCTAAGTGCCATTTATGAAACATGACTCTGAAGCATAAGATCACAGAAAGGTTGAAATTGAAATTAAAAGGAGGAACCAATGTTACAAATGGATTTGATTTATGACAAAGGTAAAGGTCACTGTAGAAAGTATGCCTTTTGATTCTGGGTCTACTGAGAATCCATATAGAAAGAAAAGACATTTGACCCCTATCTTGCCATCCACAAAAATCAATTTTAGGTCGACTATAGGTTTAAATGTGAAAAGTAAAACAGTGATATTTCAAGCAGATGAAATAGGAAGATGTCTCCATGACATTAGGATAGAGAATGAATTCTTTTTTTAAAGTATATTTTTAAGTTTATTTATTTGGAGAAAGAGAAAGAGTGAGTGCAGGGGAGGGGCAGAGAGAGAGAGAGAGAATTCCATGCAGGTTCCGCACTGCCAGCACAGAGCCCAGTATGGAGCCTGAACCCACGAACCTTGAGATCATGACCTGAGGAGATGCTTAACCAACTGAGCCACCCAATGTGCCCCGAGAATAGAGAATGAATTCTTAAGTAGATGCAAAAAACATAGTTTGCAATAGTAACAGATTGGAAATAACATAAATGTCCATTTTAGAAGGCCTATTAAATAAATTATTTTATATACATGCATAGTACTAATTTCAGTACAGCCTTAACCACCCCAGGCCAGACTGGGATTTAATCAATATATTTTTGGCTTTTGTTTAACTTAGTGCTAATGATTATTAAAATTGTCTGTGTCCAAATCATCTCCACTCAAGGTTTCTCAAAATGTATGGCGCTGGGCTTTAACTATGGCTGACTCCAAGTATTTGGGTTTGTAATTTTCTATTTCCACAATGTGCTTTGTCCTATTTTAATTTTTTGGTTTTGCTTTTTGTGCCTTAAGAAATTCTTCTATAGTTACTGCTCTATCATAGGAATACATGATCCACTCAAATTCAAAGTTTGAATTTGTAAACGTGAAGGAAGTTTAACAGAGAGTTTATTTACAAAGGTATGGGTAGTGTGTAGGGAAATCACAGTGTCATATCCCAGGGCTAGTACAGTAGCTCCACGGATACTCCTAAGCCTGAAGTGGGAGTGAGAGAGAACCCAGAAGGTGCACTGTGCACAAAGGCCATCTGACTGGTGCTTGGACCCTAGATGAATGAACACAGCCTGCAGCAGTGCTACAGTAAAGAGAGCCAGGGGGATAAATCCCCAATCTCATTCTCCATTCTTAGCTTCTGCTGCAGCTCCCTGTTAGCTAAACTCATCAGGAAGCCAGAGAGCATGAGGGACCCTGGGTGAAGTCCCTACAGTTTAGCCCTTTGGGGCACAAAGCAGAATCAGAGGGTGGAGATTACAAAAATGACCACAAGTTTTTCCAATGTCTGTATGTGTGCCAAGAAGTAGAGTCTATTTCCTCACCTCTTGAATCTCATGTTGGTTGTGTGACTGATTTTGGCCAATGGGGCATTAGCACCCATGGTATAGGCAGAACTTTGGAAAGCGCCCAGACGCTGGGAGACTGCCCTTTCACAGTTTTGGCACCCCTGTCATCTATGCTGTGTGAAGGAGCCTGGCTAGCTTACTGGATGATGAGAGACAGTTGGCTAGTGACTCCAGCCTTCAGCCAGCCAACATGCAGAAGCAGAGTGACCTAGCTGACTGGCAGCTGACCACAAATACCCGAGTGAGCCCAGCCACCAATATCAGAATTGTCTGAGCCAACCCCAGATGGCTTACAGAATCGTGAGCTTCAAGTGTGTCCTTATGCAGCAAAAACTAAATGATAATGTAAGTGGCAAATGGAATATATCCAGCACAAAATTTTTTAAAAATTAATACTTTGTCTTTCACAGTTCTTTAGTCCATATGGAAATTATTTTGCATATGCTATGAGGAAGGGATCTAATTTAATTTTTCTCATATGTCTAGCTAGTTGTCTGTGCAATATATTCAATAGTAGATTCTTTCTTCTCTGATTTCAAATACTGCCCCCATCAAACATCATATATGTGTAGAGCTCTTCCTGGACTTTCATTTCTATTCCTTTTATCTATTTGTCTAAGTTTGCATCAAATCACATCTTTTAATGATGATAGCTTTATAATAAATCTTGGTACCTGGTAAAGATAATCCTCCCCCCTTATCCTTTTCCTTCAAAACTATGGTGGTTATTCTCAATCCTTTACATACCCAGATCAATGTCAGGGTCCAAGTTCCACAAAATATCTTGCTTGTATTTCAGTAAGAATTGAATTAAATTTGTGAACTAATTTGGGAAAGAAGTGATACATTAATGATATTGATTCTTCCTATTTAATAACATGGTATATCTCTTTTGCCTTTGGAATGATATCTGATTTCTATGTCTTTTTCTTTAGTTTTTAAAATATTGGTATATAGGAACACTAATAGTTTTTGTTGATCTTGTCTTTAGTAATATGACTGGGCTTTATACATTCTCCTAGATTTTCTGTAGACAGTATTATAAATATGGGCAGTGTGTGTTTCTTCTTATCCAATTCTCTGACTCATATATTGTCTTCTTGCATTTTTTAAGCCTTTCAGTAAGTACAATGTGGAATGGGGGAATGAGAGCAGCTATCTTTGTCTTCTTTTTTAAATCTGCTAGTGTGGTATATTCCGTTAATAGATTTCCTTTATTGAATATCTGACATTCTGAGTGTAAATCAGACTTGATTACGATATATTGTTTTTTAATTCACTTCTGGATTACATGTAACATTTACTCAGAGTTTTTATGTCTATATTATTACCAATTTTGTTGATTATTTTACTTTTCTGTAATGTTCTTATTCAGTTTGGTTGTCAAGGTTAACCCCATAAAGTGACCTAATTATCTATTTGTTGAAGCATTCTATGTTATGGGGATAATCTGTTCCCTCAAGGTTCTGTAAATTTTTTAAAAATTAACGTTTATTATTTTATTTTTTGAGAGACAGAGAGGGACAGAGTACAAGCAGGGAAGGGTTAGAGAGAGAGGGAGACACAGAATCCCAAGGTGGCTCCAGGCTCTGAGCTTTCAGCACAGAGCCCAATGCAGGGCTTGAACTCATGAATTGTGAGATCATGACCTGAGCCAAAGTTGGATGTTTAACTGACTGAGCCACATACGTGCCACTGTAAAAAATTTTTTGATCTCTTACTTACTAGATGTGATGGTTACTGGTTTGTCCAAGTTTTCTTTTTCTTCTCAAGACATGGTGAAGTAATTACCTTCTCCTGGCTTCATATTCCTGTGTAGAGGAAACTCTAGTTGTGTAATGCCCTTGGCCTAGAGCCTCATCTCCAGAATATCTCCTCTACAGAGAAGACTTGAATAATTGATGACCTCAGCTCCTGCTGGGTTCCCTCCAGATCTTTCTGCCCGCAAGATCTGTGTTCTAGTCAGCTGTCTTCCATAGAATAAGAGGGTTGAGGGGCGCCTGGGTGGCTTAGTCGGTTAAGCGTCCGACTTTCGCTTAGGTCATGATCTCGCGGTTCGTGGGTTCGAGCCCCGCGTCGGGCTCTGTGCTGACTGCCAGCTCAGAGCCTGGAGCCTGTTTCAGTCTGTGACTCCCTCTCTCTCTGACCCTCCCCTGCTCACGCTGTCTCTCTCTCTCTCCTAAAAATAAATAAAACATTAAAAAAAAAATTTAAAAAAAAAAAAAAAAGAATAAGAGGGTTGAATACCTGTTAAAGGAGCCAAGATTGTCCATCTGTGTGATGACAAAGTAATTATGTCAAAATCAGGGGGGAACTGGGGTACCTGAGTGGCTCAGTTGGTTAAGCATCCAACTGAGGTTGGATCTCACAGATCATGACTTCGCAGTTAATGAGTTCAAGCCCCACATTGGGGTTCGGGCCGATAGTGCAGAGCCTGCTTCTGATTCTGTCTCTCTTGCTGCCCCTCCCACGCTTGCATCCGTGCTCTCCCAAATAAACATTATTATTATTTTTTAAATTTCAGGGCGGAACTATCCCAAGTCCACTTAGCTACAGACCAAAGCCACTTTCTGTAAACTACTTTATCAATAATATATGTGATATTTTGAACCCCTTGTGCCTGATTATATTTAATGACAAAAAACTCCGGAGGGGAAGAAAGGGTGTTATTCTTCAACTGCTCCTCAAATTGCAACACCTGCTGCCTTGGCAGAACATTCTGAAAAATAAATATAACTGGAGAAACTAAGTCTCTGGGTGTTAAGGGTCCATGGTTTATGGTTGTAGAGTTTTGACCTTGACATTTTGTAGCAGCCCAGATTGTGCGTTTGACTATTGTGGGAATAGCTTTTTCAGGTGGTTTTAGCCCTAGGGCTTTCTTTAGTAAGTGTGGCATACATGGGATTATTATCTTTTTTTTTTTTAAATATTTATTTCTAGGAGAGAGAGAGAGAGAGAGACAGCATGAGCAGGGGAGGGTCAGAGAGAGAGGGAGTCACAGACTCTGAAATAGGCTCCAGGCTCCGAGCTGGCAGTCAGCACAGAGCCCGATGCGGGGCTCGAACCCACGAACCGCGAGATCATACATGGGATTATTATCTTGATGGGTTATCACAGTTCATGGTAGTTTTTGTCCCAGGTGTTTGGTTGTGTTTCTGCAAAAGGGTTGTTTTTGTTTTATTTTTTTATTGTGGTAAAATATATATAAAGTTTATCATTTTAATTATTTTCAAGTGTATAGTTAATAGCACTAGGTACATTCATATTGTTGTATAACAAAAGAGTGTAAGAAGAGACACTTAACTACACAAGCACTGCTCTGGTCTTCATGTCGGATACCTACAAATTGACTGTGCATGGTGTAGCCAGTTTGGACCGGTAATAGAGGAGAAACAGAGTCAGAGATGAGATTGCCTATTCTATTGGCCCAAATTAGGTCAAGTGCCTAACCTTGAACCAATGAACCAATGACTGTGGCCAGGAGTCAGAGAGTAATACCATTTTAGATAGTACTGCATGGCTCAACCTTATAGCCAAGGTTAGCAATTGCCTACCCCAAATATCATAGGGGAAATAGAGCAACCCAAACCCAAAGGAAGAACAGATGCTGAAGAAGCAACTATGATGTTCTCTATAACTGCTTTTTAGAGATAACCAGTGGTAATATAATACCTATTATTATTATTGGGTTTGTTTTGTTTTACAAAATTGAGACCTTACTATATAGGATCATTGTCTAATATGGTAGTAGTAGCTATATGTGGCTATTTCAATTTAAATTAAATTAAATTACAATTTAGTTTCTCAGTCACACTAGCCACATTTCAAGTGCTTAACAGCCAAATATGTCTAGTGACCACCTTAATGAACAGTGAAGATATTGAACATTTTCACCATCACAGGATATATACAACATAGTTAACATACTGTGATTTGAAACAAAATATTTGAAAAGCATATCTTTCTTGCCTGCAAAATATTCTTTGTAGTATGTTATCAATTGTATAACCATTAGCATGTGAATATTTTGAAGGCTGATCCACATAGCTAAATAACATTCTTAAAATGTATAGGAGAGTGTCTTTCCCCCCCATTCTTTTTTTTTTTTTTAATGTTTTATTTATTTCTAGGAGAGAGAGAGACAGCGTGAGCAGGGGAGGGTCAGAGAGAGAGGGAGTCACAGACTGAAACAGGCTCCAGGCTCTGAGCTGGCAGTCAGCACAGAGCCCGACGCGGGGCTCGAACCCACGAACCGCGAGATCATGACCTAAGCGAAAGTCGGACGCCCAACCAACTAAGCCACACAGGCGCCCCTTTTCCCCCTCATTCTTACAAGCACTGGGAGATTTACTTAAAAGTAAATACTGGTGTGCCTGGGTGGCTCAGTCCATTAAGCTTGCGACTCATGATTTCTGCTGTAGGTCATGAACTGCATTGAGACTGACTTCCTGAGATTGAGCCAGCTCTGTGCTGACAGCACTGGAGACTGCTTGGGATTCTCTCTCTTCCTCTCTCTGGCCCTTCCCCTGCTTGCACACTCTTTCAAAATAAACATTTCTTTTTTTTTAAAAAAGGAGTAAATACTGCCAATCTAATAGGCAAAAATAGATCCCACTCTGTTTTCACAGATAATAGCCAGGTTGAACAATAATTCTGTGTGTTACCTGTTTGAAAGACCTGGACACAAACCACAAGACGTTTTTGCATCTTGCAGCCTTAACGAATTGTCTCCTGGAGTGTGAAATAAAGGCCCCTCAACAGAGGCTAAAGCAATGTGGGACAGGACACACTCACGCCAGAGGGGAGTATCCCTGGGGCATGAAGAGAGAGGACATAAAGTACTGTTGGTGTTGAGGGGGAAATGGGAGAAGAAAACCTGGGTTTGGCTTAGAGGGTGGCCTAAGTAAGTCACAGCTATTCGCTTCACCTGGAGCTTCTCAGCAGCTGCGACTCCAGTCGGTGGCAGAGCGGGGATGGGGGCAGAGAAGCATCCAGCAATTCGGGAGAGAGCGGCGGCCTGCTGCCCCGCAGTGACGCAACCCTGCACCAGAGCGCCTCGGATCCGCCGCGCCCCTGTGCGTTTGTGAGCTGGCCTGGGTCACACTACGACACCTGCGGGGAGGCCGGGTCTCCATTCACATCCCCTGGAGGGACGCGCGCCAGCGGCCATGTTTAGGACAGAGAACTCCAGGTGCTTCTACCGAGCATTGTTTCCTAAGTGCAGAGTGAGCAGCAGGCTACAGAGGCAGGAAAAATGGCACTTAGTGAAGTGGAAGACCCAGTTTATCACTGGTCATCCAAAATGCCTCACGGAGTCTCTCTTTCTCTCTCTTTTTGTCTCAGTAACCCATTGGGCCATTCATCAGCCCCCGCTGGGCTCCCAAGCCACGGGAACCAGGCTGAAGGCGCCTAGGAATAACCTAGCGTGCTCATCTCGGGAGCGGACGGCTGCACCACTGTTTAAAGGGATCGCCGACATCCCAAGGATTTGGGAGGTTTGCGGCGAGTCTGTCTTTGCAGTTACCAGGATGGGTACTGGGAAGAAAGAAACAGGACAGGTGGCTGCTATTTGAGAACGCTCCAGGGGTGACTGTGACCTGCCTTCTCCCATCATCTAAACGAGACAAGTTGAAGTTACAAGACTGATTTGGTTCTAGACCAAACCATAACCAAACATTTACCAGAAAAATTGGGAAGTTTTTGTGGTCATAAATATGAGATGTAATTGAAAAACCAGATGTACAATTTTTAGAAAAAAGAAATAGAAAACTTAAAAAGGATCTTGTTTGGTTTACTAATACAAATATTTAAAATATAACAAAATTGAATAAACCGATGAGTTTTGCCATGACTGAATAAAGTATTCTAAAAACACCACTTGAATTCATTCATATCTTTAAAAATATTTTTTTTTACATTTATTTATTTTTGAGAGACAGAGTGAGACAGAATATGAGCAGGGGAGGGACAGAGAGAGAGGGAGACACAGAATCCGAAACAGGCTCCAGGCTCTGAGCTGTCAGCACAGAGCCCGACGTCGGGCTTGAACCCACAAACCCGTGAGATCATCATGACTTGAGCTGAAGTCCAGTGCTTAACCCACTGAGCCACCAGGTGCCCCTCATATCTTTTGATGAACACTATCACATTCCTATTTCAAAGTGATGTTTAAAATTTTCTTAGAGTACTAAATTAACAGAAAACCTCCAATGCCCATTATCCATAGACTCACGTCAAAGGCTCTCATTTGCAGAGGCCTTTGTCTGCAGCGTAGGGCACTCTACCTTGATGAAGAGTCACAGCTCATCACTTTCCCCAGTCTTTTTCCATAGCTTGCAACAGTTATCAAATTGTTTTAGTGTATGGCCCTCCAAGGTCTTGTCACCACCAAATTTCAATTTGAAATTTAAAGTTGAATAATGAATGCAACTAATTTCTTAGAACTTATGAAAAGAATTGAGGTTCCCTTTTCTATAATTCTACGTATGTAGCCTTTTAGTATCCTGTTTTGTGGATTTAATTTGCAAGTTGTCATCCACCTAGAGTTAAAAACTTTGTGACTAATTGGAAGTACATGTAATTTGCTTGTGTTCCAGAAGTTTGTGCTTTGTCTTTTATAAAACTGAGCTATAATTGACATATAACATTAGTTTCTGGTGTACTAAATACTGATTTGACATTTGTATAATTTGCAAAATGATTACCACAGTAAGTCTAAGTTAACATCCATCACCACACACAGTTAAAAATTTTTTTCCTGTGAACTTTTAAGATCTACTCTTTTAGCAAATTTCAAATATACGGTTGTATTATTAACTATAATTATTATGCTGTATATTTCCATGACTTAATTCATAACTGGAATTTTGTACCTTTTGGACTCCCTTCACCCATTTCACCCACCCCTCACTCCCTGCCTCTGGCAACCACCAATCTGTTTTCCTTATCTATGAGCTTGCTTTTGTTTTTGTTGTTATTTTAGATTCCACATATAAGTGAGATCATATGGTACCTGTGTTTCTCAAATCTGACTTACTTTACTTAGTATAATGCCCTTAAGGTCCATCCATGTTGTTGGAAATGGCAAGATTCCTTTTTTATGGCTGAATAATATCCCATTGTATAAATATGTAAGTATGGCACTTACATATTTATGTATGGCACCCATTCATCCATCAGTGGATACTTAGGTTGTTGCTATGTTATAAATAATACTGCAGGGAACATGGGGGTAGATGTATTTTTTTTGAATTGGTATTTTCATTTCTTTTGGATAGATACCCAAAGTGCAATTGCTAGATCATATGGGAGTTCTATTTGTAACTTTTTTTTGAGGAAACTCTATACTGGTTTCCACAGTGGCCGTACCAGTTTACATTTCCAGCAGTAGTGCACGAGCATTCCCATTTCTCCACACCTCTGCCAACATTTGTTTGGTTTCTTAATTTAACTTTATTTTAGAGAGCATGAGATGAGGAGAAAGTCAGAGTGAGAGAAAGACTCTTAAGCAGGATTCACGCTCAGAGTGGAGCCCAATGCAGGGGTCACTCCCACAATCCTGGGATCATGACCTGAACCAAAATCAAGAGTCAGTTGCTCAACCAACTGAGCCACCTCGATACCCCATTTTCCTTTTGATACTAGCCATTCTAACAGGTATGAGGTGATATCTCAATGTGATTTTGATTTGCATTCCTCTGATGATGAGTGATATTGAATATCTTTTCACGTGCCTGTTGGCCATCTGTACATTTTTGGGAAAATGTCCATTCGGGGCACCTAGCTGGTTCTGTCCGTTAAGTGTCTGACTTCAGCTCAGGTAATGATCTCATGGTTCGTGGGTTGGAGCCCTGCATCGGTTCTGCACTGACAGCTCAAGTCTGGAGCCTGCTTCAGATTCAGTGTCTCCCTCTCTCTTTCAAAAATAAATGAATAAACCTAAAAAAAAAAATTCTCTTTAGATCCTCTGCCCATTTAAAAATGATTGTTTTTTTGTTTTTGTTTTTGCTATTGAGTGGTATGAGTTCTTTACATACTTTGGATACAACCCCCTTATCAGATATATAACTTGCAAATATTTTCTCCCATTCCATTGGTTCCCTTTTCATTTTGTTGATGATTTCCTTTGCTGTGCAGTTTTTAATCTGGTGTAGCCCCATGTTTGTTTATTTTGTTTTTCTGCTGCCTTTGTTTTTGGTGTCAAATCTGAAAACTCCTCACCAATACCAATGGCAAGGAGCTTACTCCTCTGTATTTTCTCTTTAGGGGTTTTTTGGTTTCAAGTCTGACATTCAAGTCATTAATCCATTTTGTGTTAATTTCTTGTGCATAGGGTTAAGACAGCGGTCAAGTTTCCCCAGCACCATTTATTGAAGAGACTATCCTTTTCTCACTGTATATGATTGGTTCCTTTGTTGTAAATTAATTGGGCAAATATGTGTGGGTTTATTTCTGGGTTCTCTATTCTATTCCACTGTCTTTATACCAATACAGTACTGTTGGGAATACACTGATTTGCTGGTGTTCCAGAAGTCTGTATTTTTTGTTTCTTTAATAAACACATTAAAAGCTGCTTCTTAGTATACTTACTTTCTTTACTCAACATAAAGTAGAAATTAAAAAGCTTAATTTTAATATGGCAATTTGTATTACACTTGGTCTTTGAAATACAGGTAGTTTTCTTAAGTTAGGTTTATTTTTTTTTTAATGTTTTATTTATTTCTCAGAGAGAGAGAGCACGCAAGAGTGTGAGCAGGGGAAGGTCAGAGAGAGAGGGAGACAGAATCTGAAGCAGGCTCCAGGCTCTGAGCTGTCAGCACAGAGCCCGATATGGGGCTTGAACCTACGGACTGTGAGATCATGATCTGAGCCGGAGTTGGACACTTAACCGACTGAGCCACCCAGGCACCCCGAAATAGAGGTAGTTTTCTTGACCAATTTTTTTTTTCATTCCCTTTTTTTTAGAGAGTTTATAAAGTTTCTGACTTGTGATTTAAACCACACTAAAAAGCAAATTGGATTATCTTTAACTAGAACTGTCTCAAAGTTTATTCATAACTAGAAAATAAGTTTCAAAAACATTTTGTCAGGCCAACTCCCATCATAGTGTTTATTTAATCCATCTTGGAATTGTAAATGTGAATGATATATTCTACCATTTTTTTCAATGACTGATTATGACTAAGAAAGAAGGAAAACTTAATAACTTGATAGCAGTTAGTAAAGCCCTACTTTTAAACTGTTATGCAACATATGTGGTCCATAGATTTTAAAATAGTAAATAATTTATCAAGTAAGCCAAAGTTCAGATAAAATTAATTAAAATCCAACTTTTAACTATGTACAGTTAATTACTTGTGAGTGAAATAGTTGAAATAAATTAAATACCCAGACTGGCTTTTCTTCCTCTTAGTGGTTATGTAGTACAAAACTATTCCAATATTAACTGGAAGAAAACAATCTAGAAAGGAAAAATAGCACACATTTGACTTATATCAAACATTTTTAATCCATTTTTCTGTGTGTAGATGATTTATCCCTCATTGCCTCACTGGTATATATTCAATAAATACAAACAAAAAGTATTATCAGCATTTGTAAGATGTAACTGGGAAGGCATGTTACTAAAACATCACATAGCACAATCCAAAAGTCAACAAATTATTTACTAATTACTGGTGTGGGATTTATACTTGCGTTATTTGTTCATATAATTGAGTTGATGACTTTATGTGATTTTCTAACTAAAGCATTTAGTATGCTCTGGCAGAAATTTCTTTTAAAAACAATTGCTTTGGATATGCATTATTTTTAACTGTACAATTTTGTTTCATTTTTATAGTCATGTTGGAAAACTGTTATTTTTTTCCCCTCTTAGAGTACATACAGTCTACTCCCTAAGCAAGTAGAGGAAATTATACCAGCAAAGCACTGCAAATGAGAAAGTGGGGTCAGCAGGCTCATCCTTTGAGTGTCCTCAGTGTGGGGTCATCAGTTCCAAGGGGATATATATCTTCCAGACTCTTTTACCAAAAGTTTAAACCAATTTTTAGTAGCAACCAGAAACATTCTCGTTTATTGTCTCAGTCCTGTGCCAACATTGATTTTTATTAATGCAATTAGTTGAGTTTTATTTCATAGAATTTAAGCTAATTTAACAAGGTTTTGCATTTTTATTAGCAAAATTTTATATTTCCCCGTATTTTATTTATTTTTGAGAGAGAGAAAGAGTGCAGGGAGGGGCAGAGAGAATGAAAGAGAGAGAATCCCAGGCAGCCTGTGCACTGCAAGTGCAGAGCTGGGTGCAGGGCTCCAACCCACGAATTACGAGATCATGACCTGAGCTGAAATCAAGAATCAGATGCTTAACCAACTGAGCCACCCAGGTAGGTGCTCCCCCATATTTTAAATTTTTTTCTTTTTTAACGTTTATTTATTTCTGAGAGACTAAGAGAGACAGAGCATGAACAGGGGAGGGACAGAGAGAGAGGGAGACACAGAATCTGAAGCAGGCTCTGGGCTCTGAGGTGTCAGCACAGAGCCTGATGTGGGGCTCGAATTCAGGAGCAGTGAGATCATGACCTGAGCCAAAGTCAGACACACAACCAACTGAGGCACCTGGGTGCCTCAGCTTCCCCCATATCTTAAAGTTGTCTGCATTTCTGAACATATAGTCTCTCTGTTAACCTCTAACTACTCCCTATTAGAATTTGGATACTGACATTAGTTCTACTAAATTTTTATATATTTTTGGTAAATTGTCAACACTTGTATAGCAAGTTATGATCCCTTTTTAAAAAGATTTTTTAAGTCTATTTATTTTGAGAGAGAGAGAGCACAAGTGGGTCAGGTGTGACACAGAGAAGGAGAGAAAATCCCAAGCAGGCTCCACGCCATCAACACATAGTCCAATGTGGGACTCGAATTCACAAACTGTGAGATCATGACCTGAGCCAAGATCAAGAGTCCGATGCTTAACCTACTGCACCATCCAGGTGCCCCATAATCTTTTCTTATATGTGCTTTTAAAATTTATGTATAGTAAAATTTACTTCTTTGATGTACAATTTCATGAGATTTGACAAAGATATACTGAGTAGTTGTCCATCACAATCAAGATATAGAACAGTCTTTTACTTCCCCAAATTCCCTCATGTTTTCCGTTTATATTCCCACATCCCCACTCCCATCCTAACCTTACTCTGAAGACGACTATTTGCTTTCTGACCCTTTCCCAGTTTTGCCTTTCCCAGAACGTCACATAAATGTAATGTTACAATATGTAACTTTCTGAGTCTGGCTTCTTTCAGTTAGTATTTGAAATTCATCCATATTGTTCATGAATTGTTTATTTTTTTTTGTTGCTGAGTAGTATTTCATATGGATGTAGCTGAGTTTGTTTCACTCATCCATCAAAGGATATTTGGGTTGTTTCCAGTTTGGGGCAGTTATCAAGTTGTATTTCATATAAGTTGTGAAAAAAAAAAAAAGGAAAGTATAACATATATACATCTGATTACAGATTTTTGTGTGAATAGAAGTTTTTGTTTCTTTGATAAATTCTCAGGAGTGGAAGGACTTGGTTTTATAGCAGGTGTCTTTTAACTTAGAAACTACCAAACTCTTCGAAACTGGTTTTACCGTTTTGGCTTCCTGTTAGCTAGGTAAGAGATCCAGTTGCTCTCAATTCCTTGATTCTTTTGCTTTCCTTTATATTGTGTACATTTAAAAGGCATTGTAGACACCTCATATCTCTTATGATATCCATAAATGAATGTGCTTTCGCCACTAAAATATACTAGTCTCTTTTTCTCTATTGATATATAGATTTTTTAAATATTTAAGTTTTGGCCATATGAAATATATTGCATACGCAGTATGCAGGATGGTACCAAGCTATTTCTTCTGCATATTGATGTCTCTTTGCCTAATGAGATGCTTTGGAGCTGCTCCATCTTTGCCTGTTTCTCAGTGGAACCCAATACTTTTTGTCAAATGATCCTCCATTCCTTACCTTAGGCACTATGATACCATTTTCCAGTTGCCCAGGACAGAAAGATAAGATTTAGAACTCTTACTTCTTATTTCTCACATCCAAAGGGTCACTGGGTTTTGTCAAAACATTAATTCACTTCTCCCCACTGTCTTATACTTTCTCACTCAGACTCCTTTGAGCCCTTCTGTACACTGGCCCAGGGTGATCTTGCAACACACCAATCTGAGTTAGTCAAGTCCCAAAGGCTCCAATGGCTCCTCATTAGCAAGGAACACAACATCCTTCAAGATACGGACTTTTTTTTTTTTTTTTAAATAAAACCTTTTCACCTTCCTCTCCTTTTCCTGACAAATGTCTGATTACAGAAGCCAGACTGCCAGATTTTGAATTGATACTAACACTTGATAGTTTTTGACCTCAGACAAGTTAACATAACCTCTCCATATACAATTGTATTCAAAGTTATACAATATATGAAAGTGAAAATATTTACAACACTATGTAAGTTTGACTCCTAAGCTTTAAAAAAAACAAAAAACAAATATCTTGTTATATTTTTATTACAATCTTATATCATGTTCCTGATTCATTAATATACTGGAGCCAGACTGCCTAGATAAAAATCTCAGCTCTACTACTTAATAGTTACATTCTCTTTGGCAAGCTACTTAACTTTGTTTCTTCATCTGTAAAATGGTAATAATGGTATCTGTAAGGGTTACACTAATTATCTAAAACAACTGCAAGGCACATAGTAGGCACATTTTAAGTATTAGCTACTGTTACTTAACTAACGGGTAAGTCCCTAATTTCCCATCCATGGTTGGTGCCCTTCCAGTAAATCACTATTGCTTCTCAATACCATATTTGAAAATTGACTTTTTAAAAAATGTTTACTTATTTATTTTGAGAGAGAGAGCGCAAGCGGAGGAGGGGCATAAAGAGGAGAGAGAATCCCAAGCATGCTTTGCACTGCCAGCACAGAGTCCAATATGGGGTTTCATCCCATGAACCGAAAGATCATGACCTGAGCTGAAACCAAGAGTCAGATGCTTAACTGACTGAGCCACCCAGGCACCCCTGGAAACTGACTTTCTCATACTATATATTTTTAAACCTTTAATAGCCATGCTACTCTAATAGTCTTCCATTCTCTACAGTGCTGCCATACTGTGTAACTCCAGGAAGGTACACTGTATTCTATGGAGCAGGGAGTTGTTTGATGTAGTATCATTGCATCCTCACCTCCCTCTGTTAAAGGAAAAGCATTCAGCTAACTCCTAAACTGGCTACAAGAGCAGTTCTAAACCCTAGCTATATATCAAAATCACACGGGATACTTTACAAACAGAAATCCTTGAGCTCCACACTTGGTTTATTGAGTCATAATGTATTGAAACTCCCCAGGTGACTATAGCGCCAGGGTTAGGAAACACTGAATCGGAGCACAGGATAAGTGTGGGAAAAGCGGTTACACATTAATTTGGATAGAAATATTAGTGATTGTGTAATTAAGGGCTCTGCATTCAATACTGAGGAATTGGAATTTAACTCTAATGTACTGAGGAACCATGAAAGATTTTCAGAGTGTAATGGAATGATCATATCTATAAGAAAGATGAACTTGGCACCAGTGTAGCAGATATGTGGGCAGGGTGTAGAGCCTCAGCCAGGAGAGGCCAGGGAGGAAGTTACACCAAACACAGGAACTTGAACTAGGGTGGATGCAGGGCAACCAGAGAGGAAGAAAATGGGAAAAGACTCATAAGAAATTTGGCAAGATTTGATAAGTGGAATGTTGAGGGTAATAAAGAAGAGAGAAATTGAAGTCCACTTTAAGATTTCCAGGATAAGCAACTGGCTGCAATTTGATGATGTCACTAACCAAACAGAGAATACAAGTGGAAGGATAGAATTGAGCGAGTAGAGGAAACAAATTCTGTTTCCGGCTCTGATAACATAGAGGTTCCTTCTGTCGGCCATTTAGGTGGAGCTAGAACAGCAAGAAATTGGAAATTAAGATCTAGAGTTCAGAAGAGAATTTGAGGCTGAAATATTAGGTTTGGGAGTCAACAGGGTATTTAACGGTTGAGGCCACTGGAATGTATGAAACTGAACAGAGCATTGTCTACATAGAATCAAAAGTGTTTAGCACAGAATTAGAGATAAAGCAGGCTTTCTCATTCAATTTAATCATATAATTTTACTAAGGCTCAGACAGAGCACCAACAGAAATAAGCAGAAATTAATGTGAAGTGTAAATTCTGATATATAAAAATTATCTGTAATCTTTAGGAAAACTTCAAATATGACTACTGTATCTCTGAACTTACTTAGAATACATCAGCTTAGGGGTGCTTAGCTAGCCCAGTCAGTTGAGCGTCTGACTTTGGCTCAGGTCATGAACTCACAGTTCAGTTCATGGGTTCAAGACCCACACTGGGATCTACGTTGACATTTCAAGAGTCTGGAGCCTGCTTCAGATTTTGTGTGAGTGTGTCTCTGCCCCTCCCCTGCTCACACTCTGTCTCTCTCTCTCTCTCAAAAATAAACATTAAAAAAATTAAAAAAAAAACAACAACACAACCTTAAGAACACATCCATCTATTAGCTTGGAAAGACCAGTTTCTAAGCTTATTAAATAGCAGCATAATCAAGTTAGCTCCTCATCTATGGCATCAATACTCCCTTAAATGAAACAGATATTTTGGTGATCTACTTCATTTAAGGCAATATAATTCATTAAGCTAAATCATAAAAATACAACATATACCTAATAAATGCAACTACTGATATCCAGAGACTGTCACTTAAATCTGTGTGTCTATGTATGTGTGTACTTGTGTGCCAGGCACTTATATGTAATTTACTTTAATAATCCAAATTCATTACTGCATCTGGAATTATTTCAACAGAAAAAACCCCAAAACTTAAGGTTCCCAGGCCCTGCTACTTCTAGAGAGTGAATGAACTTGTATATACGGAGTCCCAGAAATGTTTGCTTAAAGAAGTATCAGGTTATGATGCAGGGGGTTCAAGCACTATACTTTGAGAAATAATAGCTTATACTAATTACACATTTTAACTAAGACTTTTAAAAGCATATTGAGAAATTTCTACAGATTACAGAAAAATGTTTGAAATAACAGTGCTATGTGGTTTAAGTAGAAAATATATTTTCTTTATTCAAATATGTTGACTTTCAGTATATTCTGAAATGACACACAAAGTTATACCAAAGCTATATTTTAATTTCATTACATTCCACTCCAAATTCTTTACCATTTACCAAAAATAACTTTTTATAAAGCTTACTATTTTGCCCATTATTATACAGATGATCAATCTACATATTTTTGTGTGTTTCTCTCAAAAATTAGAATAGCTTATGAGGATATTATATAAAACTAACTGGTATATTACACACCAAACGTAAGTACAGATTCTGTACAATGCAGTAGCATACATTCATATATTACAAGAGACAAAATGCCTTGTTAAAAGTGATAGTTTAAGAAATCTTTCATGGAAAAAATGTGCATTACGAAATATGGTAGTTTAAGTATCAGCTGCTTTCCTCTCATGAATTTCTTTCGGTGGGCATTAACTGTCCATTTAGCTTCATTAATAGTTTTACCACAAGGCCAGCCTACAAAGTAAAATATACGTTGACAGTAAATATGAAACATGTAAGAATGTGTAAATGACATACATGCCAGTAAGCAGTTCCCTGTCTATCTGAAAAGGAACTTTCTTATTAGGAGGAAGCTTATCAAGAATAGAGAGAGTACTAAGGATTTGAAGGGATTTTAGAAGCAACCTATTGGATTCAACTAGTGGTTCAAGATAGGATACTTGTCAGGAAGGGGGAAGGACTACCTGACACCTTGATAAAAGAGATAGGGAATAGTGACGAGAATTAAAGGAAATGCAAGAAAACAGTTTGATTGTTATAAAACTAAATATTCAGATAAGTTTCTAGCTTGTTTGCTTAGGAAAGTCCTGCCTTTTTTCTTTGGTCTTAAATACTTAATTTCACATAATATCAAAGGGTTTCCTTGAAGCAAAATGGATTGTCACTTTTAAAAATTATCTTTACTAATACGGTAGTTCATTATTAGAAGTCCAGAGTGCTTCTCTCCACAATAGCTAAAACATGGAAAGAGCCTAAGTGTCCATCAACAGATGAATGGATCAAGAAGATGTGGTTTATCTATACCATGGAATACTACATGGCAATGAGAAACAATGAAATCTGGCCATGTGTAGCAACATGGATGGACCTTGAGGGTGTTATGCTGAGCGAAATAAGTCAGGCAGAGAAGGACAAATATCGTATGTGTGCACGTATAGGAGGATTAGGAGGAACTTAACGGAGGAACAAGGGGGAGAAGAAGGGCGGAAATGGTGGGGGAAAGGGAGAGGCAAACCATGAGAGACTCTTGAATGCTGACAAAAACTGAGGACTGGTGGATGTGGGGGGAGGAGGGGTGGGCATGGAGGAGGGCACTTGTGGGGATGAGCACTGGGTGTTATGTGGAAACTAATTTGACAATAAACTATTTGTAAAAAAAAAAAAAAAAAAGTCCAGAGTGCTTGATAGATACTTACCTGTTTTGTGTGTACTATAAAGCTCATTTTATTTTCCATACTATGGATCTGAAAACATGTATCAGCATCTCCCAATTGCCACATAAAACAACCATACTTAAGACTGATGAGTAAAGCCTGCAATATAATTAGAAATTGTCTTATTGAAATATATATTAAAAACAGCACCTACCTTCTATTACTATCTACAATGATATAGTTATGTCTAAACATAATGGTTTTGATGTTAGGATAAAACGTATTCAAAGTGGTCCCAATAACCTCACAAAACCTCAAGTACAGAGCCACATAGATGGATCTTCTGTCCCTGTCTCTCTGCGCTTCCCTTTCTCTCTCTGCTCCTCCCTTGTTCACATTCTTTCTGTCAAAAAGAAATAAAACATTTAAAAAATTTGCTTTCTATGACTCACAGTTCTTAACATATTATAGTTAAATGTTTATTTTTCTTTATTTGAGAGAGCGAGCGAGAACGCACATCCACAAGCAGGGGAGGGGCAGAGAGAGAGAGAAACAAAGAATCTCAAGCTGGCTGTGCACTAAGCACAGAGCCTGAGTTGGGGCTTGACCTTACAACTACGAGATCATAACCTGAACCAAAATCAAGAGTCAGAGGCTCAAGTGACTGAGCCACCTCAGTCCCCTGGTTATACGTAATTAGTATTATGTGAAAAGGATATGGTTTTAGGGCATTTTAAAAAATAATTTTCATACTTCTTGAAGTTTATTTATTATGAGACTGAGACAGAGACAGAGAGTGAGTGGAGCAGGGGTAGAGAAAGGGAGAGGCACAATCCGAAGCAGGCTCTGTGCTATAAATGCAAAGCCCGACACAGGGCTTGGACTCACAAACCACGAGATCATGACCTAAGCAGAAATCAAGAATCCGGTGCTGGAACACCCAGGTGGCTTAGTCAGCTGAGCATCTAACTTCGGCTCAGGTCATGATCTCGCAGTAATGAGTTTGAGCTCCTCATGGGGCTGTGTGCTGACAGCTCAGAGCTTGGAGCCTGCTTCAGATTCTGTGTCTCCCTCTTTCTCTGTCCTCCCCCCGATCCTGCCTCGCTTGTACTGTCTCTCTCAAAAATTAACATTAACAAAAAAAAAAAAAAGAGTCCAGTGCTTAAATGACTGAGCCACCCAGGCACATCAAGAACCTCACTTTAAAAATGCCCTAAACCAGGGAACTGGGTAGCTCAGTTGATTAAGTGGCCAACTCTTGGTTTTGGCTAGGATCATGATCTCTCTTTCATGGGTTCAAGCCCCTGCCCCACATCAGACTCTGTGCTGACAGTGCGGGGCCTGCTTGGGATTCTCTCTCCCCCTCCTCTCTCTCTCTGCCCCTCCCCTGGTTGTGTTCTCTCTCTCTCTCAAAATAAATAAGTAAGCTTAAAAAAAAGTGAGACTCTTAATGAAATAGTACAATTAATTTACATGAGTGTATATTATGTATAATGGGAAACTAAAAACATCTTCTTTAAAATTAGCCATCCCTATTTATAATGTAAAATATAACTTCATAGATGGGATATATGCTAAAATAGCCATTTATCAAGGAACATATTGAAACATTGGGTCAAGATATCATAATACCTTAAATTGTCTATCTTTCAGATCAATTGCTTGAAATTTGTTTAATGAAGAGACAGAAAATAGTCCATTAGTATGGTCTCAAAGCAGTTTAATATATAGAAAAAAAATACATCTGTAGTATAACAAGTCCTCAATTATATGGGGGCCAAATTACCAATAAAAATACTGGGATTATAAATTAAAAATAAAGATTTTGTTGTTAAACACAAAGGAAGAACTTCTTGAGAGACCCACAATAATGACAACAGCTCAATGGAGCTAAAAAGTCAGAGTCCATATGGTAGCTCTGAGAGATAGATACAGTGTACTCCAGAAAGAAAAAGTAGTCCTCTTTACAAGGTAAAACCTACAAAGGGTCAAGTTGTTTAGTGAGGGAAATCAAAAAGCACAAGAGAAAATGTCAGGAAGTTGAGAGCAGAAAAGGGAAAGCCACAGAAGCCATAAGTAGCACATAGCCAGCCAGTGGACAGGAGAAACAGTGATGGTGATAAATGAGCAGGAAGAATGACACGATGTGATATTTACATAACCAGTTTTATTTCAGAAAGGCATTCATTATGGCCAACATAAATTGACATTGGCAAAGGGTAATCTATTGCCTGGATATGGCAAAAGTACTATTACGGTTAAAGACATATCAACAAGTATGGTTCAGTTATGAAACAGAAATACATTCACTATAGTAAAACACTGATTCACAACACAGTGCATTATATATTCAATAATGTCTACATTTTATGTAAGTAGGACAGAAAAGTCTCTGATGAACATATGAAATTGGCTAAGCTATACTTTCTAATGGGAACCTCTCTTATTTCAAAGAGAAACAAGATATAGAAAATAGAATATAAAAAAACATAGCTGTATTCTATGGCTTTTCATGAGAATTAATCTCTGAAGCTACTGTACCCCAGGTAGAGTTTTAAATGTAAATGAAGGTATTTTTGCAAATGATGTTTATTCTAAACTTGTCAAATTCAACCCTAGCATATCTTGATGACTCTGAAGACAACTAAGGACAAGCTGCCTGCTCTCACCTTTGGTGATTAGAAAATATAATCATCTTAAAGCTTTCATATGTGCTGTAAATTTATCAGTGGTTTATAGAACACAAGGTAATGATCAGGTAGACAGAAAACATCATTACACTTTGGTTTAAATACCTTCTTATTCCCAAGGACAGCATTTTAATTTATATTTCTAGAAATTGAACATCTTATCCTAAAAAAGCAGACTGTTAACTAGTAATATTGTTATCATCCTCTGCCTGCAACTGCTATCTCATATACTCGATTGCTGGACCAGAATATTATTCATGTGAAATGTTGTAAGATAATGCTGAACTATCATTGAGGAACTAAATAAAACATTTTATTTGTTCCTAAACTTGGAATCCTGCCAAGTCAAACATAAACTATAGCTTAGAGAAAAGGCTCAGTGTCATACCCACAGGGTCATCAATTAATTCAGTAAGGAAGGATTTGTAAATGTTGTATAAAGTGCTCTGAAATAGCAGAGGAAAAATTTATTGAAATGGTGAGGGGAGTTTCTCCAACGATTTCCTTTAATAAACTTAGTACAAAAGAAATAGAAAACTGGTTACAAACTAATTAGAAGCAGCCTATTTTGTGTGAGTAAAGTAGCTTAAATAGAAAATGATAATAAGCAAATGACCAAAAGCAAGCTGACATCAAAGGCTTCAAAAAAAATCAAGTTCTAGGTAAACTACTGAATTCAGTCCCTATTCAGCCCTATGTCCCTAAATACTCTATATCTTCATTCATGGGCATATCTAAGAGCATGGTAAAAATAGCTGTTGCCCATAAAAATGATCCTGAGTTATCATGAAATGACTAAACTACTTTCAGAAGTTATGTGATTACAAAAGAAAGGCTTATAAAAATGATGAAAATAAAAATAAGGTTTATGATAAAATTTCCTAATCTAATTCTTTTCTAACTTTTTCTTTAACACTTATTTATTTTTGAGAGAAAGACGAAGGAAAAGTAGGCAAAGGGGCAGAGAGAGAGGGAGACACAGAATCCAAAGCAGACTCCAGGCTCTGAGTTATATGCACAGAGCCCAATGTGGGGCTCAAACTCACGAACCATGAGATCATGACCTGAGCCAAAGTCAGACGCTTAACCAACTGAACCACCCAGGTGCCCCTAAAATGCCTTTTCTTTTCTTTTTTATTTTTAATTTTTTTAAAAAAATGTTTTATTTATTTCTAGGAGAGAGAGAGAGAGAGACAGCGTGAGCAGGGGAGGGTCAGAGAGAGAGGGAGATGCAGACTCTGGAATAGGCTCCAGGCTCTGAGCTGGCAGTCAGCACAGAGCCCGACGCTGGGCCCGAACCCACGAACCGCGAGATCATGACCTAAGCGAAAGTCGGACGCTTAACCGACTAAGCCACCCAGGCGCCCCTCTTTTTATTTTTTTCTTCTAATGTTTTACTTATTTCTAGGAGAGAGAGAGAGAGAGACAGCGTGAGAGGGAAGGGTCAGAAAGAGAGGGAGTCACAGACTGAAACAGGCTCCAGGTTCTGAGCTGGCAGTCAGCACAGAGCCCGATGCGGGGCTCGAACCCACGAACCGCGAGATCATGACCTAAGCGAAAGTCGGATGCCCAACCGACTAATCCACCCAGGCGCCCCTAAAATGCCTTTTCTAATGTATAAGCTTAGTTATTACTTTAACTGACTTGAAATGGTCTATTCTTAGACAAATCTGAATGAACAAAATAAATTTGATTAACTTTCTATTACAAGCTAGGAAGCTGTTCATCCAGATAAATGTGTTAAATATGCTAAAAATAATTGGTAATTCTGTATTTTATATATAATGACTGATTAGAAAAAGGAGTACAATATAGTAACAAGCCTCTGATGGGAAAGGCCTGAATTCCTTCCATATTTTATCTTGTCTGTTCCCCCAAAGGCTTGTATAATTCTGATTTTCAAAGTGAATCCCTTGTGACAGATATTACATATATTTTTAAAAATTTTTAATGTTTTATTTATTTCTGAGACAGACAGAGAGAGAGACAGAGAGAGACAGACAGACAGACAGCGTGAGCAGGGGAGGGTCAGAGAGAGAGGGAGACACAGAATCTGAAACGGGATCCAGGCTCTGAGCTAGCTGTCAGTACAGAGCCTGATGCGGGGCTGAACCCACGAATTGTGAGATCATGACCTGAGCTGAAGTCAGATGCTCAACCGACTGAGCCACACAGGCACCCCATATTTTTTAATGTTTATTTATTTTGAGAGAGAGAGTGTGTGCCAATGCAGGGGAGGGGCAGACAGAGGGAGACAGGCAATCCCAAGCAGGTTCGGTGCTGTCACTGCATAGTCTAACACCAGCCTGATCTAATGAAACATGAGATCATGACCTGAGCCAAAATCAAGAGTTGTATGCTTAACTGACTGAGCACCCCAATATATTTTTCTTTTTTTAATCTGTAATTTTTCATTTAAACTTAACTGATTTTGTAAGTAGGTAATATAATCACAGTTAAAATTTTTTTTTTAAGTTGCGGAATGGTACCTAGTAAAGTTTCCTTCCCACTCTTGTTCCCAGTTACCTGGTTGCCTTCTCTAAAGATTTCATGAGACTTTTTATTCATACACAAGCAATATGCATTTATGTAAATATAGTCTTGACTTCCCCTCATTTTTGTACACTTAGTAGCCTATTACATATGGTCCACTACTGTGCTTTTTCATTAAATATATCTTGGAAATCATTCTCTACATTCTTCATTCTTTTATATGACTGCACAGTATTTCACGGTAGAAATGTACAATGATTAATACATTATATAATTATAGAATACAATTAATGTTAATAATGAACACTTTGTTGACAATCATGTACTTTTCATCCCTCCTCCTTTGCTATTACAAATGAAATTGCAACAAATAGTTTTATATATATATCATTTCTAGATTTTTCAGATAGGCTGGTACTATTTTATTAAGACATTGGTCAAAAACAGCTGTAAAGCTGAAAATATACCTTAGTTTCCATGTTGAGGAGATGAAGTCCTTTTATATTCACTCCTACATACACAGGGATGACTTTATGATTGCTGGGGCTTGCCTTTGTAAATATCTGTCCTGTGAAAAAAGCTGCTCCATAGGTAGGAATTTCCCAACAATTCTGTAAGAACATGCGCTGAAGGTGATGCATTTCTTTACTGACACCCTCACTTGTACTAAGATTCTAAAAACAAATAAGGTAAAATAAAAGAGATGTAAAAAGAGAACATACCTTTGATAATCCAAATAGGTCAACTAAGCAGTTTCTAAAATCATGGCTGCCCCCAGAGAAGAATAAAATTGTGTGACACTATCCCACGAGCAGTTCTTAATACTTCAAAATAGAAATATCAAAGTATAAAAATTGTGTTTGTGTACTCTGTTAGATTTTAAGTGCCTCAGGGACAAGGATAGTATATAATTTCATGGTGTGTGGTCTGTGTGTGTGTGTGTGTGTGTGATCTCTAACCCTTATCACAGTATCCAGCATATAGGAAGTATTCAATAAAAGATTCCACATTGTTAAAAATAAAAATATGCTACTTTCGGTTTCATATGAATTAGAAGATCCATTTTTAATTTCAGGACTATAAATTTAATGTACCTACATTTAAAACATATTACATGATTTAATTTACAAAATTTCAATTAGGGCATAAAATGTCTTTATTACTGTTAAACAGCTTACCTTGTATTCATGAAGTATTCGGTTTGTCCAGTGAGGTGCCTTACTTTTCAATTTGGTAATAGGTACAATGGATTTTAGATTTTCTTCACTGTAAGCACATATGGGAACATGCTTTAAATAAATCATCTTTAGTAGCTAAAGTACATATATCATTTAGAAACAAATTGCTTTAAGTAACATGATTTTTTAAGTAATATGATCTTTGAGCTGAAAAATGTGTATTGTAAAATATTAGAGAACTCTAAAAATTTTAAGCAAAAGCCATTCCTAACACTCTCATTTAAGAGAAATGTTTCTTCTTTCAATAACCACAAAATATTTTTGAAAATTGAAAACCACAACAAACAACCCTCAGTGTTTAAAATCTCAGCGTTTTCTCTCAAAGACTAAAAGCTAGTTTTTGTGGTAGAATTCTTAAATGCATCTCCCTTATAGTATTTTCTACTGCCTATCAAGTCAGGTGTAATTAACTTATTTATACATATAATAAAGATAAATCAAAGAAAAAATATAAGATATATCCAGGGGTGCCTGGCTGGGGGTTGGTAGAGCATGTGACCCTTGATGTCAGCGTTGTGGGTTTGAGCCCCACACTGGGTGTAGAGATTACTTTAAAAAAATAAAATCTTAAAAAAAAAAGTATATCAAATCACAGTCAAAATCAAGAAAAATAATTTTGGAAAGAGTATAACTTTAAGAATTCTTTATCATTTTTCCCGCTCATTCCATGCCTTCTTGTGTCCTTCAGTTCCAAACTAAAGCGTATTTCTTAATAACATTTTTTTAATTTCTTGGTTAAATAGAATCGTGAGCATAGCACAAGGCCACACACTGTATTAAATACTTACTTTAGGAAACCTTGCTTGTGTTTCTTACTCTCATAATTCCCATAAACTATTTGCAACAGTAGACTTGCCAATGTTATCAGTTTAGCATCAGGAGCTGTATAAAAGCCCTTTAATAAATTATATCTGGCTTCATCAAAGAGGATAAGAATAGCTAGTGGGTCTTCAATCTTAAAGGAAAAAGTAGAATTTGGTTACTGGGCTACAATTTCCTGTTACAAATATACAACTTGTCACTTTCTAATATGGAAAAGCAAAAGCTACATATTCATTTATAAATGACCTGTTTTTGATTCAGAGTAGGGGTTCATAAATTTTCCCTGTTAAGGGCCAGAGAGTAATATTTTAAGCTTTATGAGTCAGTCACATAGCACAAAAGCATCCATAGACAATACAATAACAAACAGGTGTGTGGTGATGTTATAACAACACTTTATAGATGGATACTAAAATTTGAATTTCAAATTTTTCACATATCATGAAATATTATCTTTTTTAATTTTTCAACCATTAATAGCTTGCAGAGTATATAAAAATAAACAGCTTCAGATACAGCAATAGGTTATAGTTTGTAACCTCTGATTTACAGTCTAATAAAAGATTATCATTAGGTTATAGGATATGGATAGTTCCTACCGCAATTTTACCTAAACAAATTATATTCTTCAAACGTTGTTTCACATGTTTCATATGATATAGTAGTGAGCCTCAAGGAAGATACAAGAAAGTGTATTAATTCCTAGAAGTGTACATGTAGTTTTAAAAAATCTTATTTTAAAATATTTTTTATTTCATTTGATAAAAACTACTTGGTACTTTCAAATAACACTAAAGGAGAGCAGAAGATTTTTCCCTAAGTTTCAAAAACTTTACAGAGTTTCATTTTATTGAATAAGATTAACAAAGATTGAAAAAAGCTAGCCTACAGTATATACTTATGCTTAGAAATAGTCACCAATTATAGAGTTTCTGAATGAATACTTAAAGGATTTCCAAATATAATTCAAAGTGATCTCAATTCCCTGTGGTAAAAGTTATTTTGGGGGCGCTTGGGTGGCTTAGTCGGTTAAGCGTCCGACTTTCGCTTAGGTCATGATCTCGCGGTTCGTGGGTTCGAGCCCCGCGTCGGGCTCTGTGCTGACTGCCAGCTCAGAGCCTGGAGCCTGTTTCAGAGTCTGTGTCTCCCTCTCTCTCTGACCCTCCCCTGCTCACTCTGTCTGTCTGTCTCTCTCTCTCCTAGAAATAAAAATATTTAAAAAAAAAGATTTAAAAAAAAGTTATTTTGATCTTACTAACTAAAATAATATCTTATAATACTCTATATACTATTGAAAACTTAAAAAAAGAATTTCACAGGGAAAAAGGGTGGGAGGACTGTTCTAGATTAAAAGTGACAAAAGAGTCTGGGGCGCCTGGGTGGCTTAGTCCGTTAAGCGTCCGACTTTCGCTCAGGTCATGATCTCGTGGTTCGTGGGTTTGAGCCCTGCGTCGGGCTCTGTGCTGACTGCCAGCTCGGAGCCTGGAGCCTGTTTCAGTCTGTGTCTCCCTCTCTCTCTGACCCTCCCCTGCTCACGCTGTCTCTCTCTCTCCTAGAAATAAATAAAAAAATATTAAAAAAAAAAGTGACTAAAGAGTAACAATCAAATATAAAGTATGAACTAGATCCTGCATATGGGATCTAGCTATAAAAGACTTTTAAACAATTGGGGAAAATCTAAATATGGATCACATATTAGATGTTACTATGATGATTAAATTTTATTAGGTTGAAAATGGTATCATACTAAGTTCATCTGTCCTTTTCCTTAGGAGATAAATGTCAAAATATGTAGGGCTTAAGTGCCATGATGTCTGCAACTCACTTTTAAATGGTTCATAAAAAAAAAAAAAATAAATAGAGAAGATGAAGGGAAAAAAGCCAAATATTAGCCATTAGTGAACTTAATGAATCTGATTACCTCTCAACTTTCCGATGGGCTTTAATTTCTCAAAATTAACAGTGAATTTAAAGAGTTTGAGTAGTTAATAATTATAATTCCTAATAGTATATTCAGTGAGCATTAGTCAACAATTATTCTTTACTAATAAAATCAGGCCATTTTCATCCTGAAGGAATGATTCAACCAATAAATGTAATTCTTCCATTTTTCAGGTGGTACAAATTGTAATTTCTTAATTACATAATGAAAGAACATAATGATCTATCTTATCAGATTATAATGATATTCTGACTTAAGATACTTACTAAACCTTGATTCTTTTTCACTTGAGTTCACTTTATATTCTTTATAATTATGCAATAAATTTATTATCCAAGTTTTATCGTTATTGATTTTTCTCCACCAATCAACCTTTAAAATATTACTTAGGTGGAGAAGAAAGACAGACTGAGTATACTTATATTACTTGCAGACTTTATGGATCTAATGTATTTTTTAACTATTAAAATACACATAACAAAAATTCAGTATTTTAACCATTTTTAAGTGTATAATTCAGTGACAATAATTACATTCACAATGTTGTGCAAATGTCACCACTATTTACACAACTTTTTCATCACCCAGAAACTGTTAACCACTAAGCAATAACTCTACACTCTCTCTCCCTGATACCTGTGCTAACCACTAATTTATTTTGTGAATTTTCCTAGATATTTAATGTAAGTAGAATCATACAATATTTGTCCTCTTGCTTCTGGCTTGGCTTATGTCACTTAGCATAATGTTTTCAAGGTTTATCCATGTTATGGCATGTATCAGAACTTCATTTCTTTTTATGGCTGAATAATATTCCATTGTATGTGTATACCACATTTTGTTTATCTGTTCATCTCTTGATGAAAACTTAGTTTGTTTTTACCATTTCTGTTGTTGTGAATAATGCTGTTCTGAACACTGGCATATAGATATGTTTGAGTTCCTAATTTTAATTCTTCAGGTATATACCAAAGAGTGGAACTACTGGATCATATGGTAATTGTGTTCAGTTTTTTCAAGAATTACTATTGTTTTCCATAGCAGCTGTACCATTTTGCATTCCCACCTGCAACGTAGAAGGATGACAATTTCTTTGTAACTTTACCAACACTCATTATTTCATTTTTTAAAATTAAAATAGCCATCCTAGGAGGTGTGAAGTGGATTATCATTGTGTTTTGATCCCTAATGACCAGTGATGCTGAACATCTTTTCACAGGTTTCTTGGCCAGTTGTGTATCTTCAATGGAGAAATCAAGTCTTTTGCCCATTTTAACTTTTTTTGTTGTTGAGTTGTAGCTCGCATTCTGTAAACTGTCTCTTCACTTTCTTCCTAATGTCCTTTGATGCACAAATGTTTTTAATTTTGAAGAAGTCCAATCTGTGTATACTTTCTTTTGTTGCTCATGCTTTTGGTGTCATATTTAAAAATCTATTGCCAGGGGGACCTGGATAGCTTAGTCAGTTAAGCATCTGACTCTTGGTTTCAGCTCAGGTCATGATCTCACAAATTGTGAGTTTAAGCCACATGTCAGGCCCACACTGGCCTGAAAATTTTGAAATTGGGAAGTGTGAATCCCTCAACTTTATTCTTTTTTTCACAATTGCTTTAGCTGTTCAAGGCCCTTTGTAATTGCATATGAATTTAAGGATTGCCTTTCCCATTTCTATAAAAAGGCTTTTGGAATTTTTTTAGAGAATGTGGTTTATCAGTAGATGCTTTGCTAGTGTGGACATCTTAACAATATGAAATCTTCCTACCCTTAACACAGATGTCTTTCCAGTTACATAGATCTTCTTTAATTTCTTTCAGTAATGTTTTATAGTTCTGAATGTACAAGTCTTGCATCTTTCGTTAAATTTATTCCTAAGTATTTTGTTCTTTAAGATGCTATTTTGATGAATTTCTTAATTTCTTTTTTGGGTTGTTTGTTGATGTGTATAGAAACCACTGATTCTTGTCTGTTAAGCTTGTACCCAGCAACATTGCTGAATCTATTTATTAGCTCTAATAGCTTTCTTGTGGATTGTTTGAGATTTCCTACATATAGGATCATGTCATTTGCAAATAGTTTTACTTTTTCCTTTCCAATGAGGATGTTTTTTATTTCTTCTCTCTCTCTCTTTTTCTTTCAATCTAATTGCTCTGGTTAGTGTTAAATAGCAGTGGTGAAAGCTGGCATCCTTGTCTTGCTCCTGACCTTAGTATGATGTTAGCTGTAAGTTTTTCTTAAGTGCCATTTATCATGTTGAGAAAGTTCCCATCTATTTCTATCGTAGAGTTTTATCATGAAAGGGTATTGGATTTTGTCAAATACCTTTTCTGTGTCAGTTGAGAGGAGTAATTGGTATTTTCTCCTTTTGTTCTACTTATGAAACTCTAATACATTTTTTAATGAATAATTAAGATATTTGTTTTTGGTAAGTTTTATACAAATTTTTATGTAACTGCCAGTATATTTTACTGAGAGGATCAAATCTATCTTTGGTCTGATAATATGTGAGGAACAATATAAGTAGTCGGGTACAAAACATTTGTCAAGTTTGTACATGATCACTGAACTTTTCATATAATAAACTTTGCTTAAACTTGTCTGTTTAATATTCCCTTGGATAAGAATCAGGGAATGCACTGTGTGTTTTTTCTTCACCAAAGTTATGAGAACTTGAAACTTTTTTTCTTCAATTTCAAAGCCACTCTTGTATTTAGCCTATCACATCTCATTTAACCTGTAATATCCACCTTAAGTGTCTTTGCTGTCCATTCACCTTTTGGATAGCATTTTCATACCTCCTCTAAAATTTACAGATCTAAGTGTACTTATATGGAACAAATCTTTTTATCAAATGTAAATTCTATTCTCATTTTTTACTATCTATATAATTTCTGCTTGACTTGGAAATAGCCATTTACTGACTATTGAGAGTAACTTTTTTATATCCCCTTTGCAAATATAGTCTTCTCCATTCAGAATGTATTTTCTGTTCTCCTCCCATATCAACATACCTCTTCGCACCTTTGAAATTTACACACTGATTAGCCCTTTATTAAATTTATCTTTGATACTGTACCTCTTAACTATTCTAAAAATTTTTTTGTATAACCCATCTTCCATCTGGTTGCTAATTCTCTTTTGAATAGATTCTCTATATCTTTTGTTTCTATGACAATGGAGGAAGAAATAGAAAACCTAACCAGTGGCTTTGTAAGTAGACTAACTCACACTCTACCACTCACCCCAGGGATGTGAGGATTGAACAGAAAAACAGAAAACCTCCTCATCCTCATGCAGGAAGAACACAATTTTTGTTTCTAGTGCCTACCACAGGTACACAATAGATTCTGTGCATTTAAATGACTAAAACAGGATTTCCAAGCAAACCTTTTTTTCAACTTCCAAAGGAAGTCTCACATCTCTTCTTAGGAAAAGCTGTGGTGTTTCTCTTTGGGGATCCAAATTAGTTAATTCAGCAAGTATTTCTGGCCAGTCACGAACATGTTGCAATGGTTTATGATAAGGCTTGAGTTGAAGGCCTGAAAAACATCTTTCCTTTTATAAATGATAATGTAAATAAATTATATCAACACATGGAAAATCTGTATTAAACTATCTGTACTTAAGTGCTCAATACACACAAATTAAAGGCCTAAATTCTATTCAACATTGACTTTAACCAATAATATTACTACCCAATTTTAGGTTAAGAGCTTTTGTTTTTAAAAATGTAAGAATTATGGAGGTGCCTAGGTGGCTCAGTTGATTGGGGCATTCAACTCTTGATTTCGGCTCAGGTCATGGTCTCACGGGTCCTGGGATAGGCCCTACATGAGGCTCTGCACTAACAGGGCAGAGCCCACTTGGGATAGGATTCTCTGATTCTCTCCTCTCTCCCTACCTCCCCTCCACCCCCTTTATCCCTGCGACACATGCATTCAGTCGCTCTCTCTCAAAATAAATAAATAAATAAACATTAAAAAAAGAATTTAAGAATTATGAGGGGCACCTAGCTGGCCCAGTTTGTAGAGCATATGACTCTTGATCTTAGAGTTATAAGTTTGAGCCCCATGTTGGTATAGAGATAACTTAGAATCTTTTTTTCTTTTTTAATTAGAGAGAACATGGGGCAGAGGGGAGACAAGCACAGGAAGAAGAGAGAGAATTTTAAGCAGGTCTTCTACTCAGCATGGAGCCTGACAAGGGGCTTGATCCCACAGTCCTGGGATCATGACGTGAGCTGACATTAGGAGTCAAATGCTCAACCGACTGAACCACCAAGGTGCCCCTTAAAAATAAAATCTTAAAAGGGGTGCCTGGGTAGCTCAGTCGGTTAAGCCTCCGACTCTTGCTTTCAACTCAAGTCTTGATCTCAGGGTTGTGAGTTCAAGCCCAGCATTGGGCTCTGTGCTGGGCACAGAACCTACCTATAAAGAAACAAGCAAATAAACAAAATCTGTAAAAAATTAAAGAATATAAGAATATGATAATTCTTAAAACAAATAAAATGTATTATATGTATATAAGATCTTTAATTCCATGATAGTCTATTTAATTATAATCAGTAGAATCAAGAGTTTTAAAAAAAGACAATTAAATCATTAAATAAACAATTAATTCCTTTATATATTTGCAATATTTCCTTGAAAGACAAATCTATAGTGACATCAGGATGATTTGAAATGAAAAGATTTGGTAGAGGGGCACCTGGGTGGCTCAGTTGGTTAAGCATCTGACTTCAGCTCAGGCCATGATCTCATGGTCCGTGAGTTGGAGCCCCATGTTGGGCACTGGGCTGACAGTTCGGAGCCTGGAGCCTGCTTCAGATTCTGTGTCTTCCTTTCTCTCTGCCCCTTCCCTACTCATGCTCTGTCTCTCAAAAATGAATAAATGTTTTTTTTTTTAAAAAAGAAGATTTGATAGAAAACTGATACAAAGAGAAAACATTTGCATTATTTCAGGTGAAATGAGCACTAACAATTAAGGCAAGTTGGATGAGCAATACATTTAATGTCATTCACGTTAATTCCATGGTTAGAGAAGAAAAGTTTTAAAATACTTAAAAATTACTTTGAATGAAGCAATGGAAGAGGGGCCCCAGAAGCTAACCTATTTCAGCAGCTGGAACGCTAGTAATTTATATAAAAGAGAAGATCACTTTATCATTTCAAAATGTGAAAGTCAGTAAGAAACTGATGCTATAATTAAGTTTGCCAACCCACCCCACTCTCAAAAAAGAATAGAGAAGTTTACACAACAAAATAACAACTTTCTTACTGAGGTTTTCTGAACAGATCCAAATAGTGAAATATTGCTGTGTTTCTTGAGAAAGACGCATTCCTTCCATTATCTGCTGCACTGTGGTATTATTTCCATGCTTCAATTCCACAGAACGGTATGATCCATCCATTCTGTATATCCGAACTTTTTCGTACTAGGACAAAGGGGGATAGCAACCTGGTTAGAAATTATATATTTCAAACTAACAAAATGCTTTAGTTTCAATTTCATATGCTTTATTATAGATTTATAAAATAGAAAACAGCAGGAAATTGCTTCAAGTGAGTATCTGTTGGCACTATTTAAAAAAGTTTTATTTCCATTATTTACATTTTCCATTTTTCCCCCTCTGGATGATTCATGGTCATCTAAGTTTGAAAAACTAAGTTGAATGGCTCTTAAAAAATATTCAATTTGAGGTACCTGGGTGGCTCAGTTGGTTACGCATCCAACTTTGGCTCAGGTCATGATCTCATGGTTCATGGGTTTGAGCCCCACGTTGGGCTCTGTGCTGAGAGCTAGCTCAGAGCCTGGAGCCTGTTTTGGATTCTGTGTCTCCCTCTCTCTCTGACCCTCCCCTACTCATGCTATCTCTCTCTCTGAAATAAATAAAACATTTAAAAAAATATATTCAACTTCAGATTCTTTTAGGAGTTGTTTTAAAGCTCTTCATGTACAAAATAGGTATCCTATGAGGGATACAGACTTAGTTACTAAATCTGGTGTTAGTCAAGTATCTCGTGAGTCTGGTGGGCTATAGATTATATGGTAGAAATGTGTTCTAGCAGTAATTTGTCCTAAGAGGAATCTGTGAGGGAAGACTGTACACATGAAAGTTATGGAGCAATGCACCTTGAGCCATTTTCTTTCCTCCGGTTCAGAAAAATCTGAGAGTAATAATATTCTCAAAAAAAAAAAAAAAAAAAAATCCTGGGGCGCCTGGGTGGCTCAGTCGGGTAAGCATCCGACTTTAGCTCAGGTCGTGATCTCATGATTCATGGGTTCAAGCCCCACATCAGGCACTGTGCTGACAATTCAGAACTTGAAGGCTGCTTCAGATTCTGTGCCTCCCTCTATCTCTGCCCCTCCCCTGCTTGTACTCTGTCTCTCTCCCTCTCTCTCTCTCAAAAATAAACAAAAAATTAAAAAAAAAAAATCCCTGTCACCTATTTTGCCAATCCCTTACCCATCTCCCCTCTAACAACCACCACTTTGTTCTCTATATTTAGGAGTCTGTTTTGTTTTGTTGATTCCACGTATATATGAAATCATATGGCACTTGTCTTTGTTTGACTTATTTCACTTAGCATAATACTGTCTAGGTCCATCCATGTTGGTGCAAACAGTGAGACTTCATTCTTTTTCGTGGATAATATTCTATTGTATATATGTATTACATTTTCTTTATCCATTCACCTATTGATATACACTTAGGTTGCTTCCATATCTTGGCTACTGTAAATACTGTTGTGATAAACATAGGAGTGCATGTATCTTTTCACACTTGATTTTAGCCAAAAGGTCAAGAAGCAATTTCATGTATCTTTTTAAGTTAGTGTTTTCATTATCTTTGTGTAAATACCCAGTCGTATGGTATCTCTATTTTTAATTTCTTGAGGAAACACCATACTGTTTCCCAGTGATTGCACCAATTTACGTTCCCACTAAGAGTGCACAAAGGTTCCATTTTCTCCACATCCTCACCAGCACTTGTTATTTCTTATCTTTTTGAAGCTATCTATTCTGATTGGGGTGAGGTAATTTCTCATTGTGGTTTCTCAATATATCCTCGATACATTTTTATTGTTAATGAAAGTAACTCAATATGTTCTCAATATATTTTACTGTATCAGAAGCCTCCAAATAACTTCCAGGCCAGTTCATTTTAGAGTACCTAATTCCTCTAATCTTTTTCATTTAGAATATAAAAATTATGCTAGGAATAATAATGTGCTCTATATAATTAGAAAATAAATTGTAATGAAGTATAATAGAAAGGTGCCTATACTGCTTACCTACTTCCTTGACTTTGTCTTGTGCTTGTGGAACAATATTTTCACAAAATCTGTTGAGTGTGTGGTGGGTTTGTGTGTTAATATTCTTAAAGGCAGAGATCATATATTTTATTCTTTATCACTTGTCACTTTCAGCATTTCAAGGTGTTAAGTTCACAGAAATACTCCACAAATACTGTCTAACTGACGGAAATGTCTGGAAAGGCTGAGAGATTATATTTGTTGAGATCAAACTTTTATACTTTATCTGTTGCTACAGATCCTTTTATCTGGTTTGCAAATTTTCACACAGTTTTTAAACTGATCATAGTTTTATCATCACTGTAACTATTAGGCAAACTGAGTTTTTCTAATTGTTAATTTTTTTCTATCTTAATGTTACTGCTAATTATTTCGGACATCATCAAGTATTGAGATTATACTGGAAATTAGGTTAATTTTAAGTGACTGAAAGATTTATGATGCAATTTTATTTTGTTATTCAAGAATAAATGTCTTAATGTTAGGGATGATAGCTAATCTAATACTTAAGAGATCTAACCATGAGGTTTTCTAAAAGCAGTAAAGAAACCATCTATCCATTCCACTCTTGCCACAGATCCTCAAATTACTTATCAATGTAAATAGTTGGCATGGCTCTATTTCTGAAGGTGATTCTTACTGGTTTGTTAATGGCTTCCTTCAACAGTTTTGCAGCTTCTTCCCAGTTATTTTGTTTGTTTTCTTCACAAATATTTAAGGGGGATCTTCCTTGTTGGTCCGTTATGTGCTAGAAATGTTGGAAAAAATATAAAGACAAAAAAGCACTACAGATATATGGTATTGTAAATGAAAAGGCCATTCAATCAAAGTTTCATAAACAATAGACTTTTTCAAGTATTAAATATTAACCACACTTGGCACACACAATATTCAAAATAAACATGAATTGATAAAGATGAAAGACTCAAAGCACTAATAATCAATGTGATTATTGCTTTTTAAAAGTTCTGATTATAAGATCCAACAAAGGTTTTGTTTAAAGCAATTATTTTCCCCTTTTAAATACTTATTAATACAAATTCTGGAAAAATGGGTAGAAATTCTTTTTTCTTCTTAAAGATACTGAGGAAATACAACATAACACAAAAAGAGGTTAAATTTTATATATATGCAGGATATGGATGGTGGTGATGATGCACTGCAATGTGAATGTAATTAATGCCACTGAGTTATACATCTAAAATATGGCTCTAATGGTAAATTTTATGTGGGGCATATTTTATCACAATAAAAACATATAAAATCAAAGTTTATACATAAATATTACCTATATTATATACTAAGTAAAATTTATTTTTCAGTTGATTTCTCAAGTATACAATTGAACATTTTAGTGTCATTACTTGTTTTTCATTGCTTTGACATTTAAAGAACCCTGGAAAATAACTTACTCTGTCAATTTCTGGATGGTTTAGGAGAATCTGTACTATTTCAGCATGTCCTCCTCCAGCAGCAAAATGAAGAGGAGAACTAAGCTGTCCATTTAAAAGATTTGGATTGCACTTTCCTTTCTCTAACAATATGCGAGTGGCCTCAACTTTTCCATACCTATAAAAAGAAAAATGAAACTTACTCCAAACAGTATTCTGAAATATTTAAAAAAAATTATTTTTAATGTTTGTTTATTTATTTATTTATTTATTTATTTTGAAAGACAGAGAGAGAGAGAGCATGTGAGCAGAGAAGGGGCAGAGAGAGAGAGGGGGAGAGAGAGAATCCCAGGCAGGCTCTGTGCTGTCAGCATAGAGCTCAACACTGGGCTTGATCTCATAAACTGCAAGATCATGACCTAGAGCTGAAATCAAGAGTTGGATGCATAAACTACTGAGCCCTCCAGGTGCCCCCAAAATGTTTTAAAAATTCAAATTTTAGGCAGTATCTCAAAGAAATCTAAGATCTTTCTTTCAGTAAGACATTGAAATCAATGCTTTTCAGCATCTAGGCATTTCTCATGAATTCTTCCGGTTCAATTCAACTGTTTCTGTTTCTGATCAACTAGGAGGAAATATAACCTCAAATACAAGATGAGAAAGAACTACCCCACACAAGGTACAAAAATTATAAATTAAGGATAAAATTTTTAGTCAAAAGTAAGTTTAGAATCAGAAAGTAACTCATATATAAACTTCATAATGCTTTTCACTTAGGTCTCATTATGATTTGTAAAACAGGTCCAAAGATATAATTTGATATGTAGCTGCTGTGTTAGGCAATGTGAGAGACACAAAGATGTAGAAGATACATGGTCTCTGCTCTGATAAAGGATTCCAGTGTAATCACAGAGGTAAAACAAAAACATGGATAAACTACAATTATGATGTAAGATTTAAGTAACAGCTTAGAATAACAACAAAATAAGCACTGTATATTTGTCAAGTCAAAATAATATATAACTAATGCTTTAAAAAATGTCAGAAAAGGTGGGACTTCAGTCTAAGACTTCCTGAAATGTTTTGATAGAAGAATTAGAACTGGATTTTAAACACGAAGGAATTGAAGAGATGCTGAAGAGAGGTAAAAATAATTTAGGTAGGGGGAAAAAGAGTAAGTAAACAAGGACCCAGAAGAGTACAAAGTATGTGGGGCATCTGGGTGGCTCAGTTGGTTAAGCACCCAGCTACTGATCTCAGGTCTTGGTCTCACGGCTGTAGGTTAAATCCCTGCACTGGGCTTTGCCCTGGGTGTGAAGTCTACTTAAAAAAACAAAAAAGAGTCCAAAGGCATGTATGTGTCAGACATAGTTAGTTGAGTCCACCATTTGGTCAGAGTCAAAGACTTCTATAAAGCTGCAATCTGAAGCAATGGTGGAAAAGTATATTCATTGTAAATAAATGGGTGGGAAGGGGAAAGGAAATTTGGTACACTTGAGGGGAAAATTACACATCTTTAAAAGTGATCTGTTTGCCATAAACTTTCCTTTCTTCCCTTTTCACATATTCTGAAACCTCCTGAACCTGCCACTTGTATGCTACCCTTTTTTATTCATTTGATGTTTTGCTTAAGTTCTTTGCTATTCTTGAGATGTCCTTTCCTCCCTTCTCATTTCATTTAGGTTAAATTATGTTATTTCTCTGAAACAGTTTACAATCTTCCCTTTATATAATCTCACTATATGTAACATTTTATTTTTGCTTTTTTGTGGGACTTATTTTATGTACTTTCACCCTTATTATTCTGGAAAAATGGGTAGAAAATCTTTCTCCTTCTTAAACATATTTTTTGAGGAAATACAATATAACACAAAGAAGTTAAATTTTATATAGATTCAGGAAATCCTCTAATAGCCTGGAAATTCCTTGAGGATAAGGACACTGGCTCTGCATTCTCTAAATTGCCTTACGCACAAAAAAATGAGTGCCTGAACTGTTAAGCAGGCATTTGAAAATGCATGCTTAGTACTCAGGAGGAAGGCAAAGGCTTGGAATATCTACCTGAGAATAGGCAAATTCATCTAACTGAAAAGAATTACTGTTCAGGCTGGGAGAATGGATGAAGTCTTTCTGAGGGAGAATTCAGAGAAAAATTATCTTAGAACAACAAAATGCATCTTGAAAATCTTTCAGAACAGGAAAAAACACTTCTAAGACAGCAATTCAAGAAGTAATACAAATAATTAATTTAAACATATATTTCATATGATGCTTTAAAGTTTTCAAGGTACTTTCTTATATAATTACTTAATATAATCTTCAAAACAACTTACGAGGCAGGCAGAAGTATTTTTATTGCTCAGTTAAAAAAAATGAAGCTTGAGCCAGGTAAGTAGCTTTCTGAAGGTCCTATCGTTACTAGCCAATGTTAGAATTGTTTTCTCAATCTTAGGATAGCAGTTTCCATACTAGAACACATGCTTGGGTCACAGAATGGAAGCCAGTATTTTAAGAATACTGATAATGTAACAATAATAATTTGCACTTGTATTGACCTTCATTATAGCTCCTTATACCCCTTCAACTCCAATTTGTTCTTAGAATGGAGGGGTGGTCAACAATATTTAATGCTGGAGAGCAGGGAAAGAGATTAAAAACTTAATAAGTTTAAGAAGATTCATAAAGAATAAAAAAGACAACAGTGAGTGTGGCCCACTCACTTTTGAAATCTAGCTGTGAAAGGAAGGAAAGAAACAGGATGGTGGCCAGAAGAGAGAGCAGGGTTAAATTAATGTTCTTTTCAAGAGGGAGAGACCATGCATGTTTGAAGGCAAGAGAAAAGAAAGTGCAGACAAGGAGAGAGTGAATTTAATGGCAAACAAGGATTTTTACTTGCATATTGCATGATACAGGAGAGAGATGAGAACAAAAACTACAGAGGAGGACATTTCCAATGGCTTCAATTTTCTTTGAAAATAGGGGGTAAAACTACCTGATAAGAGTAGAGAAAGGAAGTAATGGGAGTTTAATTGCTTATGACTAGAAAGGTTCAGAACAGCTCAGAAGGGAGGACTAAATGGCTGACAGGATGAATGAGACCAAGAAGACAGACAGCTAAACTACTGTGAAGATGGGTAATTTGAAGGGAATCAAATCCTCATAGTTTGAAAACACTCTCTAGCAATAACATGAAACCTAAAAATAGGGTCAGAAAAAAAGACAGTGATTTGAGAAAGGTCACAGGATATGTGATGTCAGTGAAACATTTACTAAGTGGCTGATAAATTACCCATATGGGGAGAAAGGCAACTTAAACAGCTTTGGAAAATAGTAAAGGATAGTTTTCAGGTAGATGGTCACCAATTATGAGAATTTTAAAAGCTTGGAACAATCTTAGGGGTGGTCCTTAAAAAGTGATCTGGGAACCCCTGAGAATTCCTGAAATCTTTCCAGGTATCCTCTAGGTCAAACATATTTTAATAATAATACTAAGATGCTATTGATCCTTTAAACTTTCACTTTCTCTTAAGTGTACAGTGGGGTTTTCTGGAAGCCATGTGACATATAATACTGCAACAAATGTAAAACAATTCTACTCTTCTCATTAATTTTTTTAATTTTGAAAAATATATAAAAATTTTTAAATGAATTAATACTTAAAGTATTTTTCAGGTTAACTTCTAATATGGTAAACACCACTAGATATAATTACATAAACAAAAGCTCTTTGGGATTCTATAACTTTTTTAAATAGATTTTAAAAAAGTTTTGATATATTTATTCTGAGAGAGAGACAGCACGAGAGGGAGGGGCAGAGAGAAGAAGAGAAAATCCCAACCAGGCTCTGCACTGCCAGCACAGAGCTCAACGTGGGGCTCAAAACCACAAACCAGAAGATCATAACCCGAGACAAAACCAAGAGTCGGATGCTTAACCACCTGACCCACCCAGGCATCCTGGGATCCTGTTACTTTTGAGAGTGAAAAGGGAGTCCTGCCACTAAACCATTTGAGAACCATCAATCTAATAAAAACCCTTACTTTAAGATGAGAAAACAGACCAAGAGGAGTAAAAGATCTTGCCTAAGCTTATAAAGCTAGGCCCCAAATCCATCTTTCAATGAGATCACCTAGTATTTCCCTCCTTGATCTTCATACCAATTAGTGAATAAAAGTACATTTCCAAGATAAAGTAATTTAAGTTCTTGCTAAATGGTTGTATCTGTCTTCATTCAAATTCACATTATTTAAACAACCCATCTGATAAAAGTATTGCAAGGTGACCCATACTACTCCTGGTATATTAATCTTAGTTATTATTTCTAACTGACAGAAATGTTATCTAAGGATAAAACTCTTTTCCTTGGTATAACGTAGTAGTAAGATTTTCCTATTAAAAATACCCGGGATTAGGGACACCTGACTGGCTCAGCTGGTTAAGACTCTTGATTTTGGCTCAGGTCACAATTCCAGGGTCATGGGATTGAGCCCCATGTCAGACTTTGCAATAAGCATGGAACCTGTTTGAGATTCTCTCTCTCTCTTCCTCTGTTCCTTTCCCCAGCTGGCGCACGTGCGCGTGCTCTCTCTCTCAAATAAACAAATAAATAAATGACAGATTTATGAATTTCGGATTTAGACATCAAAATCTTTAAATTTTTATAATATTTTAATAATAGCCAACATTTATTGAGTGTTTATTATGTGCGAGGTACTCTCAAAGCATTTATTTGCATTTTCTCCTTTAATCTTAAGAAATGTATTATTATTAAGTTCATTTAGTAAAAGGTGAAAGATTTCGATCTGAGGAAAAACCAGAGTTAAGTTCATTTTGTAGATAAAGACACAGGTCCTTAGAGATACTAATTTCCCAAAGGTCATAGTTTTAGGAAATAAGTTATTAGTACATTCCAAAGAATATTTAAATACTATACCATACTTCTGTTTTTATGTAATGGATACTTAAAAAATATTACCATTCTTTTATTAGAAAATAACCCATGCCACAAAAAAGGACAATACTAACTGAATATAAATTTGGGATTCCTAAACTAAAATTCTCTGCTTCTGTAAAATTCCCTAGAGCCAAAAGGTGAGGGGCTTGCAAATGAGAACATACCAACCATTGTTTGATCTCAAACTCTATTCGGTGAAAGGTCAGGGGTTGAGCAACCTAGCTCCTCCTGGCTGCAGCAAGCCCCTGAGATATAAATCTTTAATTGACATTGTGATTAGAATGGTCGAACATGTTCTCCAAGCAACTGTTAAGCCACCCCCCAACCTCTAACCGCAAAATTCTCGCTTCTGTACACTGGCTTCACCCCTCTCCCTATATAAACCCTGAGCTATGGCTTGATGGTGAGCTCTTCCGAGGACTCTTTGGGTGCTCCGGAGGGGCCGTCCGTCCGGACTAAAATAAACCTGAATAACCAACTCCTTTTGTGTTTGCGGGCTTTGTCCTCGGTGATTCTCCTTCGGAAAAGGTGGTCTAACACTTCCATCTTTCCCAATTCCACAGTGTATTTTCTTAGGATTTGAAGTGTATTCTCTACCTCTTTTTGTTTAGCTCCATGTAAGGCATGTGATTCCTTTTAGTACTGCTGCTACCAATATTTACTAGTAATCCAAAGAAACGAACAGAAGTTCAGTTAAAAAATATTTAGGGTAGGGATGCCTGGGTGGCTCAGTTGGTTGAGTGTCTGACTTTGATTCCCACTCAGTACATAATCCCAACGTGGTGGGACTGAGCCCCACATTGGGCTCTGCGCTAAGTGTAGAACCTGCTTAAGGTTTTCTGTCTCTCTCCCTTTGCCCCTCTCAAGTTCTCTCTCTAATAAAAAGTTAAAATATATATATATATTTGTGTGTGTACATACACACACACATATATTTAAGGTAACTCCAAATATGAATAGAAAATTCCCTGTAATAGGAACACAATTAAGAACCCAGAATACTATTTCAGAGTCTGTGTCTCCCTCTCTCTCTGACCCTCCCCTGCTCATGCTGTCTCTCTCTCTCTCTCCTAGAAATAAATAAAAATATTAAAAAAATAAATAAAATAAAATAAAATAAAGGGGTGCCTGGGTGGCTTAGTTGGTTAAGCGTCCGACTTTCGCTTAGGTCATGATCTCGCAGTTCGTGGGTTAGAGCCCCACGTCGGGCTCTGTGCTGACTGCCAGCTCAGAGCCTGGAGCCTGTTTCAGAGTCTGTATCTCCCTCTCTCTCTGACCCTCCTCTGCTCACGCTGTCTCTCTCTCTCTCCTAGAAATAATAAAAACAAAAACAAAAACAAAACAAAACCTAACCCAGAATAAAGGAGCCTAGTTTTGAGGAAATAGAAAAAAAAATTAAGAGCTTATTTCTTGTTCTTTAGGGAAACAGCATATGTTTTAAAGGAGAAAAAATGTATATGAAAAGCAACTATTTAGCTACTGGATGCACAGAGGTCCAAAATGTTGCTAAATGTTGCTCATCTAAGGAGTAGTGGACATTTGCATGTCTGGGTGGTTCAGAGGGTTAAGCATCTGACTCTTGATTTCAGCTCAGGTCATGAACTCATGGTTCATGAGTTTCAGCTCCACATCAGCTTCTGCACCAACAGCTCAGAGGCCTATTTGCGATTCTCTCTCTCTCCCTCTGCCCCTTTTACCCCTTTATTTTGAGAGGAATAAAGGAAGATCAGTTTAAACAGTAACTCAAAAGCAACTTTCCCATAAAAAATAATGGTAAATAACTTCATTACAACCTTTTTAGAGGATAAACTATAGCCGACAGTTAACTACTGCTATGAACACAAGTTCATAGCTAGTAGAAAGAGCTAATAATCCCAATCTTGTGAGCTAATCCATCTATGGAAGGCTTTGATTCTAATGAAGGCTTTTGGGAATTTCTTGATGCCACGGCTTCCCAAAGTACTAAATAGATACTTATCTAACATGATCAACATCAAAGCATAAGTAGTTACCTCATGTAAGTTTTATACTAAGAGTAAACGAAACTAACATTTACTTTAATACAAAACAATAGAAATCACAAGGGTGAATAAGGGACCTACTGCTATATAATGACATTTGCTAGTCATTAGCTATTACACAGGATGACCTGGTAGTGCCTAAGAACACCAATGATACTTTTCTCATGGGGCAGACCTTGTAATTCTGACAGTGATAAATATATACAATAATCTGATACCTAAATAGAAAGCTCATAAGGCAAATGTGGTAGAGAAGGAGCTGGAATGAGAATAGTTCTGAAAAGAAGCACTAACATTTATAAATAAGGATTCATTCCTTCTAAGAAAAAAAAAGTAATCCATTTACCAGCATGCATAATGAATGGGCGCCCAGTGGTCACTATCTAATTGGTTCACTGAAAATCTTTCATTGAGAAGACGGTTTAGTAATTCTGAATCTCCTTCACAGGCACTTCGATGGAGAGGAAAGTCATCTACCCACTGTCGTTCCCTAATTATTAAAAACAAATGTTTTTTTTTTTTAAAAAGCACTGTTAAAATTCAAACTGTTTCAAAACAAACATGACATACATATGAAAGCTTTGGTCACTTAGCAGCTACAAACTAAATCATCTATGGTATGATTACATTGCATACTAATCACATATATCATTTTAAACAATATTGTAACATTAGAATGTTAAGTATTAAAAAAGCAATGTGGAGTAAAACCAAAACGTACTTGTCTTCTGTGACACTGCTCATGCTTCTCTGCCATTTTTCCTGTTTGGGAATTTGGATTTTTGAGTAATCTGGAGCTCCTAGACCAAAGTATGGATTTATTACCACTTTATCAACCTAAAAAGGAAAAATAGAAAAAACAAAAACCCCTTAAGAGCTTCAGATACTTGGCTTTAACAGACATGAATACAACTAACTGTATATATCATCTTATGGTTACAATTTAATAGGTATATTTACTTTAGGAAAAAATTACATTTGAGATAAAACATCTTTTGAAATCAGAGCCAAAATTCATTCAACACTTACCCTGTTTGTATATTGAAGATCTGATCCAAACAAAGGGTTGTAAATACATGTATCTGCTTTCTCTAGGGCTAACATTTTACTCTTTATTTCTAGTGCACTGTAGCCCATATGTAGTGAGTTTTCCATTTGACCTGATTCAGTAGCATATGCAGGGTTTATGACATTAGTTTTTATCCGCTCAAGAGGAGAAGGTCGGAATAAAGCTGGAATAAAGTGAGATTGTGCATGACGTTCATCTAACCACCTGGTAAAATAAAAAGAAGAGGTAGTAGAACTATCTGTTCAAAAGTGAAGATGAAGACAGTAGGCTATTATAATATTACATTCAGATTTTTAAATTTTTAACTAGTATTGGTTACGTACTTCATTTAGTATTAATAAAAGTTTTTGTTAATAGACACAGCAAACTATTTTTAAAAATGCTTATACCAGGGCGCCTGGTTGGCTCAGTTGGTTGAGCATCTTACTCTTGATTTCAGTTCAGGTCATGATCTCAGAGTCCGTAGGTTCCATCCCCACATGGGGGCCTGCGCTGATAGTGTGGAGCCTACTTGGGATTCTTCTTCTCTCTACCCCTCTCCTACTCATGCTCTGTCTCTCAAAATAATTAAATTTTTAAAAATGCATATATCATTGTAGTAATAGGGATGCCTTTCAAAAAACATGAAGTACTTTTAAGATATGAATCATTGAGATGTAGGTGACATTTGCTCTGTTGTTAACAGAAAGAAAAAGTCATGATAGGTTTAAACAACCTAACTTAATCTTGTCTATTCTTACTCAGGGTAACTCAATACTAAATCTTTCAGAACAACTTGAGAAGCCATTTGGCCCAGCATCAGGGAAACAGAAAGAGTACTTTAGTCACTTGCTTATTTAACTATTAAAAAAAATTTTTTTTTTAATGTTTATCTATTTTTTTTTTTAAATATTTTTATTTATTTCTAGGAGAGAGAGAGAGACAGCGTGAGCAGGGGAGGGTCAGAGAGAGAGGGAGTCACAGACTGAAACAGGCTCCAGGCTCTGAGCTGGCAGTCAGCACAGAGCCCGACGCTGGGCTCGAACCCACGAACCGCGAGATCATGACCTAAGCGAAAGTCGGACGCTTAACCGACTAAGCCACCCAGGCGCCCCAATGTTTATCTACTTTTGAGAGAGAGACATACACAGAGCATAAGCAGGGGAGGGACAGAGAGAGGGAGACACAAAATCCAAAGCAAGCTCCAGGTTCCCAGCTGTCAGCACAGAGCCTGACACAGGGCTTGGATCCATGAACTGTGAGATTATGACTTGAGCCAAAGTCAGACGCTTAACTGACTGAGCCACCCAGGCGCCCTTAACAATTTTTAAAGACATAACTAGTTCTACTGAATTACTGCAGTGGAAGAAGGATGAAATAAGAGATCTCATACAAAAGTAGGAGGGAAAATAAAGGCAGTGGTAACTCAACTTGAAAACTAAAAACAAAACAAAACAAAACAAAACGAAATCCAGTTTTATATCAAGGAATCTTAATCCTTAATCCAGGGCAGTCTGTCATTTTTGAAAAAAATTAGCCCATTGAAAGCAAACCAGGAAAATCTGGTCTCTGGGGCTTTTCACTTTTATACTGTACTTCAAAAACTTACCATTGTGTTGCATACATATTATTTTCTTCTGTTCTATCAGAGCTAATTTCTACTATGAAGGTATATTTATTAAAAAAATATTTTTAGTGGCAATTCTTACTTATCCAAGGCTATTAACATCCTTGCTGTAAGTGTAGCAAAGTGAGTGCTGGATTCACTACAGACTCGCATAATATCTTGTAAGCAGTAAAAAATTGGGCATCCTGGAGTATACGTATATTTAGTATTATCTGAAAAAAAAATGAATAATGTCATCATATAAAAGGCTTACAACTACATGTTTTTCATTAAAAAACTATATAGTTAAATTAAATGTTAAAAGAATAGTTAAGTGTAACATGAATGGTTTTAGATTTGGATTTAGAAGACCTTGATTACATTGATGACCAGTTCTGTAAACTTATCCACTTGGATTAGAAGACCTATATTCTTAGAGGATTGCAGAAGTTGTTCCTTGTTTTCTTCCTTAGCAATATCATAAAACTGATTAAAAACATTTCCAACACCATTTAAAATATTGTACTTTTTAGCCTAAGTTTGGCTGGGAAAATATATACATAATTGGAATGTTAGAGCTGGCGAATAAAGTATGTGTTAAATACTATGTGAGCAGCAGACTGTTGGAATATCCCGACTGGGTTATTAATTTATTATCAATATTATTACTGCCTTATAGGATAGTGACACTCTAAAGTATCCAAAGTGGTTTTCACATCTAATACCTCAATGAATTCTTCCAGCACAATGAACTTGGGTAGAAGAAGTTACCCATCTTCTGGATAGAACTGAGGCTTAAAGAGGTGATTTGCTCAAAGGCACAAAATTAGTAGGCTACAAGTTCTGCACTGAAATTTAGTTAATATTTCAATTATTCCAGGATGTCAAGGGCTCAAATTTTTACATTTGATCTAAATTCTTTAATTATTACCAATACTTTTCGTGGGGCAGAGTATTTTAGAACTATTACCAATATCTTCTTGTGCCAAATACCTCATAGGTCCTGATCTTAGTCTGCTAATTTTCCAAAATAATGAAATATCTAGTTCTAGTCACATCCTTTGAAAAATCCCTTATATCCTGAAAACTTTTCGTTTCAATTTTGGCTTCGCTCCTCACTTCTGTATTCTACTTTTAACCAACGGAGCCACCCGGGTGCCCACATGCATTCTACTTTTAAAACTAGAAACAAAAACATTACTGTTTAGTCCAGAAGGCTGAATATTACTTTGAAATCAAAACATCTTTTTTTAAGTAACAAATTCCCCACTTTCTACTAATTTAAAAATATGTATTTTATAACAGTATTAGAGTAGTAAATATGATTATAAATTCCTAAATTCCTCAGATTTTAACTTAGTATCTAAAATAAAGATTCATAAAGTAAATCTTACACTTTACCTTTGACAACTGATGGAACAATAAATAATGCTGCTTCTCTGCCCATCTTCTCTCCATCCAGAGGAAATTTCTTCATTAGTACCACTCGTTTTCCTAACCATTTTTAAAAGTCAGTAAAGATTTTTAAAAAATGGGCTTTTAAATTTTATAAATTACTTTGATAATTAAAAAAATATATTTTAATTCCAGAGTAGTTAACATACAGTGTTGTAGTAGTTTCAGGTATACAATATAGGAGTTCAGCAATACCATATATTATTTAGTGCTCATCAGGATAAACTTTTCCCCTTTGCATGTGATGCTTGTATAAGGAATCATATTATCCTACAAAAATATTTCAAATATTTAGAAGACTCAATATAAAAAGTATAGTCAGGATGCGGTATGGCTCATTATAACTAATATAATTAGTTAGGTTAAAGCTCGCCATTTTAACTTCTCTTATTAAAAGCTCTCAGGGGGCCTGGGTGGCCCAGTCGGATAAGCGTCCAACTTCGGCTCAGGTCATGCATGATCTTGCAGTTCGTGGGTTCAAGCCCCACATCGGATTCTGTGCTGACAGTTCAGAGCCAGGAGCCTGCTTTGGATTCTGTGTCTCCCTCTCTCTCTGCCCCTCTGCTGCTCATGTTCTATCTCTTTCTCTCAAAAAATAAACATTAACATTTTTTGTTAATTAAAAATTTTTTAAAACTCTCCTGGAAAATCTTCAAAAAGCACTACCCATTTCTCTGGGTGAGAGGACATTGTTGTCAACAATGACACCCCCCTTCTGGGTGAATGGACTGAGTGGCAGAGTTTGGCTAATTCATTCACATAACAAATTATGACTCATCTGTATTAGCTCAAATATGTGATTTGGATATATGTCTCAGAAACTTGATCTCAGGACAGATCCTGATAACTATAACAATTTAGCAATAGTAGAAGAAGTCTAGATGAAAATTTATCAGAGAAGTCCAAGACTGAGGTAGAAAAGACTAACAAATTTATGGCATCCATAAAGAGCCTTTTACATGCCTTGATAACCAACAAAAATAGTCCACTTTTTAGCTAAGATCAATTTCTAGATCATTTTATTAAAAAACCAATCTGATAATTAGGGAAAGGAGTTTCCCTTTATGGGACTCAGAATATGTATCAGAGATCTATAAATTTATGCAATAACTTATTTTAATTGAGTTGTAATGCCTTAGAGCCTCTACCCTTCAGGCCCTCTTGGGTACCTATTAGAAAGGTAACATGGAGCGCCTGGGTGGCTCAGTCTGTTGAGTGTCTGACTTTGGATCAGGTCACCATCTCTGGGTTCACAAGTTCAAGCCCTGCATTGGGCTTTGTGCTGACAGCCTGCTTCAAATTCTGTGTCTTCCTCTCTATCTATACCTCCATGCTCATGTTCTCTCTCTCTCTCTCTCTCTCTCTCAAAAATAAACATTAAAGAGGTGCATGGGTGGCTCAGTCAGTTAAGCGTCTGACTTTGGCTCAGGGTATGACCTCACTGTTCGTGGGTTTGAGCCCTGCGTGGGGCTCTGTACTGACAATTCAAAGCCTGGAGCCTGCTTCAGATTCTGTATCTGTCTCTCTCTGACCCTCCCCTACTCATGTTGTCTCTCTCTTCAGAATTAAATAAAAACATTTTAAAAACTCTTTAAAAAAATAAACATAAAAAACGGTAAAATATGGTGAATGATACCTCCAAAAATTATGAATCAGGGGCTTACAGTTCAATAATCTCTAGAGAACAAATACCCAAAATAACCAATAACTCAAACCACAGGATTCAAACCATATCTCTGCAACATAAACAAGTCTCTTTACTGAAAAAGATGAATTGGAAAATTTCTAGAAAGAGTAACAGAAAAAAATACCACATAAGCTTTAAAAAAACAAAAAGTAGGCACAGAGAGGTATGCCTTACCTCACCAACAACTGTTTTCAATAGCTATTTGACTGATATTGGCTTTAGCTTCTTAATAATAATGCCTGATTCTTGGACATAGTTTCTAAGTTCTTTAACTTTTTTTTTTTTTTTTAACATTTATTCATTTTTGAGAGACAGAGAGACAGCATGAGTAAAGGAGGGGCACAGAGAGAGGGAGACAGAATCTGAAGCATGCTCTAGGTTCTGGGCTGTCAGCGCAGAGCCCAACATGGGGCTCAAACTCACCAACTGAGAGATCATGACCTGAGCTGGAATCAGTTGCTTAACTTATTGAGCCACCAAGGTGACCCTGATATCTGTAACTTTTAACGGCTATCTACTCCTTGTGAGGCTACAGCCTGAGAAAATTGATCATTATTTTTTTTTAAAGCAGGCTCTACAGTCAGAGTGGAGCCCAATGCGGGGCTCGAACCCACAAACCATGAGATCATGCCGAGCCGAAACCAAGAGTCAGATGCTTAACTGACTGAGCCACCAGGCTCCCCAACCGATTATTAATTTTTTATTTTAATGTTTGTTTATTTTTGAGAGAGACAGAGTGCTAGTGGGGATGGGGCAGAGAGAGACACATAGAAACTGAAGCAGGCTCCAGACTCTCAGCTATCAACACAGAGCCCAACATGGGGCTCCAACTCATGAACCACGGTATCATGACCTGTGCCGAAGTGGGACACTTTAATCGACTGAGCCACCCAGGCGCCCCGATTAATTTTTTAAAAAATTTTTATGTCTCTATTTTGAGAGGCAGAGACAGAGAGCGAGTAGGGGAGTGGCAGAGAGAGAGGGAGATAGAATTCAAAGCAGGTTCCAGGTTCTGAGCTGTCAGCACAGAGACTCAAGCAAGGCTCGAACCCACGGACTGTGAGATCATGACCTGAGCCAAAGTCGGAAGCTTAACCGACTGAGCCACCCAGGCACCCGATTATTAATTTTTAAACACTTTCTTTATAAATAAAAATACTAGTTCAAAGATCCTTAACTAGAGAACAATATTTTCAGCAAAAGTGATTTGTATTTTCTTAGTTTTCAAGCCACCCCTTGGTTTCCTATATCTACTGAACAAATCATTAATGTTGTAACTATTTAAATATTTTTTAACTTAAAAGAACATTATAGTCAAGATATTTCTGAAGGGCTTAGCTACACCTTAAAAAAAGTTTTCTGAGTCTTTTGCAAATTTTTTTCTTCTTTTTTTAATGGAAAGGAACATGAAAAGAGACTTTTTTTTTTAAAGATTTTATTTTAGGGGAACCTGGGTGGCTCAGTCAGTTAAGTGTGTCCAACTTCAGCTCAGGTCATGATCTCATGACTTGTGGGTTCAAGCCCCATGTCAGGCTCTGTGTGCACAGCTCAGAGCCTGAAGCCTGCTTTAAATTCTGTTGCCTACCTTCCTCTCTGCCCCCCCCCACTCCCACCCTTTCTGTCTCTGAAAAATAATAAATTTTTAAAAATAAAAAAAAATTAAACCCAATGTGGGACTCGAACTTACAACCCCGAGATTAAGAGTCACACACTCTAAAAACTGAGTCCTCCAGGCTTTCCAAAGAAATTGATCTTAATATATTTTTAAAAACATCTTTCTCTACAAGCATTTGAAGCAAAGTGTATTTAAAAAAAAAAAAAAGAAAAAGAAAAAGAAAAAAAGGTTCCTACCTCTGATACCCTGGTTTGCAGGAGAAATTGGTTTGGTGGTTTCTACTACATAATCCAATATGCCTTGTGTTACTTCACTGTTGCCTTGAAGTTTAGTTTCCAACAAAACTTTCTTTCTCTTTTTTTTCTGTCCTTCAATGGGAACTTCATGCAACAAAATCTTAGATGAGAAAAACATTAAAATTTAAAATAAAGTTTACTTCCTTAGATTAGACTAAGCCAGCAGTCTCTCTTAACCCTAGCTTCATATTAGAATATCCTAGGAATCCTTTAAAACAACAGCAATGCCCAGCTTCATCTCAGACCTATTAAATCAGAATGTCTGGTGGGTGGAGCCCTGGTACTAAGTTTTAAAGTTCCCATAAGGCAGGCAGAGAAGGACAAATATCTTATGTTTGCACGTATAGGAGGATTAGGAGGAACTTAACTGAGGAACATGGGGGAGAAGAAGGGAGGAAATGGTGGGGGAAAGGGAGAGAGGCAAACCATGAGAGACTCTTGAATGCTGACAAAAACTGAGGACTGATGGATGTGGGGGGGAGGAGGGATGGGCATGGAGGAGGACACTTGTGGGGATGAGCACTGGGTGTTATATGGAAACAATTTGACAATAAACTATTTGTAAAAAATAAAAAAAATAAAGTTCCCCAGGTGATTCAACAGCGTATCCAGGATTGAGAACTACTAAGCCAGAGCACTACTGAAGCAACAACCACCTGAGAACCTCTGCAATATCCTTTAATAGGTTTCAAATAACTAACCTTTGAAAAGCAATTTAAGCTAGAGAAATCGGTCGGAGTTAGAAGCATTTTAGGACACCTGGAATCTGCTGCATCAAAGAGAGAATTCTGCTTTAGGTTTTGGTGGTGGTTTTTTTTTTTTTTTTTTGGCCTCAATCATGTTTACTAGTATATGTGATACAATTTAGGACTACAGAGAAGTAAGTTAATTGCCTAAAACTTTAAAGTTAAAAAGACTTTAAAATGAACTGTTAAAAAAGAGTTCTTTCGGGAAATAGCCATGAACAGTATGTACATTGGAACTTGGAATACGCTGACTTCTGCACATTTTTTTTTTAATTTTTGAGAGCCATTTCGTAGATTGTACTTTTTAAAAACTAAATCTAGGGGCGCCTGAGTGGCTCAGTCGGTTAAGCGTCCAACTTTGGCTCAGGTCGTGATCTCACGGTTCGTAGGTTTGGGCCCATGTCTGGCTCTGTGCTGAAAGCTCAGAGCCTGGAGCCTGCTTCAGATTCTGTGTCTCCCTCTCTCTGCCTCCCTCCTACTCATGCTCTGCCCCTCTGTCTCAAAAATAAACAAACGTAAAAAAATTAAAAACTAAATCTATACATTATAAGGAAAACTCAAATGACTACCTTTAATACCTAATAACTTACGCCTATCAATTAAAAAATGGTCCCAAGACATGCAACAGACAAGCAGGCAGTGAGGAGCAGAGATTTAGGAGCATCAGTTCTACCTTTTTAAGATCTAGGTTATCAACCAAAATTCACAGAATGTGAGACTTTATATGTAAATGAAAATCAAAATGACATTCCATGGTAGCAAATCAAATGTTAGTAAATTGTTCTCACTTCATAGGACTTAGCTCTGTATTCCCGAGAATTGAGACTGGCAGTGTTCTTTGGACGAATAACAGCAACATATGCATCTTCTATGTTTTCTGGATTTCCCATTGCTTTACAAAACAAAAAACACAGAAATCCTCTGAATTACCAAAAAACACATAATCAACATAATCACTTTGAAAAACAATTTTAAAAATGACATGTTTCTTTTCCTATCTTAGAATATATATAATACCTAAAAGGCAAGTAAGAGGTGACTGTATCTTACTAATGAACTATACAAAATCTTAGCATATAATTTTAAGATTTCCTCATGTTCCTTTTTTCCATTTCTGTGAAAAACTTCAATGGAGAGAATAATTTTGTGTGTCTAAGCTGTGTACGAATCTGCCTTTTGGACCTAAAAAAAAATGTGGTATGATTATAAAATGTCTTGTATATACTAAGAAAATAATGACCACTTATTTTCTATAAATTACACAAGGAAATATCATATTGTTAATAGTTAGGAAGCTAGAAATAGGCAGCTGCCATTGACTCTCCAAAATCTTTAGAAACAACTTTGACATTTGGATGAACTAAAGTATACCTTACAATTTTCTTTGGAGATGCCTATCAGAGAATCAATAACATTTGGTCAGTTGATAAAATCTTTCTGATGATGACTTAAGAATTTTTTTCCACTTCCATTATCAATTCCCTAGATAACCAACTTTTTCTTTCAAATGCATGTTTTACACACGTGCGTGCACGCACACACACACATAAACACACACAGAGGCACTGTTTCCCCAGACTAATCTTAGTATCCAGGGGTGAATTGCCAATAAGCGTTTGAATTTCAAGCACTTTCTTGGTTGTTTAAAAAAAAAAAAAAGGCAGTGTTGTAAATACATTGTTTAACATATGTAGCACAATTACACAAACCTTTTTTTCCGTTAATCACCTAAAAGAGAAATCAAGTAATCTGTAATCTTCTAAACACAATTTAAAATAATCAATTCCTGTGCTGGTCAACTTCAATTAAAAAAAAAGGGGGGTATGCTTGGGCTCAGGTCATGATCTCATGGTTTGTGGGTTCAAGCCGCGTGCTGACAGCTCAGAGCCTAAAGCCTGTTTTGGATTCTGTGTCTCCCTCTCTCTCTGCCCCTCCCCTGTGCATACTGTAACTCTCTCTCTCTCTCTCTCTCTCTCTCTCAAAAGTAAACAAACATTAAAAAAAAACTACTAGGAAGATGCTTTATTAATACTCATCATTTCTCTGGAATATATGGTACTGCACAGTACACTCACCTTTTAAAAGATAAACAAATGTGATGTAATAGAAAAAAGGCATAACCATGAGGGTCACAGTATTTTGTTTTTACATCATGTAATGTTAACATACCTTCAAAAGATTCTAAAAATTGATTTTCAAGAAATATATATACTTGAATATTTGAAATATACATATTTCCAGTGACATGAAAGAAGATAACAAAGGCTTAATTAAGTTAGGAAAAGAATAAAAGCTACTAACATATCAAGGCAAAAATGCTAAGGCAGAAATACATGCAGAGGGATTGGAAAAGAATAACTTGAGCTAAAAATAATAGAGAAGGCATAACTAGAGTAATTATGTTCAGATTGAGTTTTAGATAAAAGTTCAAGTGACTAAGTATAGGAAATAGGTGGTACTGTGTTATGGCTCATTCGATTCTGAAAAAATGCTTAGGTATAAATGATAATGTTCCAAGCGCTAAAGGTCTTACAAATATGTAGAAGTAGTTCTTACTTGAGGGTGGTACCCTACCTGGGATCATTTGAAAACATGTAGGGGCATTTCAAACTCAAAATGGATAAAGGACCTGAACATGAGACAGGAAACTATCAAAACCCTAGAGGAGAAAGCAGGAAACAGCCTCCTTGACCTCCACCGCAGCAACTTCTTACTTGACACATCCCCAGAAGCAGGGGAATCAAGAGCAAAAATAAATGATTGGGACCTCAAGATTAAAAGCTTCTGCACAGCCAAGGAAACAACCCAGAAAATTAATAGGCAACCAACGGAATGGGAAAAGATAGTTGCAAATGACATATCAGATAAAGGGTTAATATCCAGAATCTATAAGGAACTCACCAAACTACACGCCCGAAACACAAACAACCCAGTGAAGAAATGGGCAGAAGATATGAACAGACACTTCTCCAAAGAGGACATTCAGATGGCCAACAGACACATGAAATGATGCTCAGCATCGCTCCTCATCAGGAAAATACAAATCAAAACCACACTGAGATACCACCTCACGCCAGTCAGAGTGGCTAAAATGAGCAAATCAGAGAACTTTAGATGCTGGCGAGGATGTGGAGAAACGGGCACCCTCCTACACTGTTGGTGGGAATGTAAACTGGTACAGCCCCTCTGGAAAACAGTGTGGAGGTTCCTCAGAAACTAACAATAGAACTCCCCTAGGACCCAGCAATAGCACTGCTAGGAATTTACCCAAGGGATACAGAAATGCTGAGGCATAGTAGCACATGTACCCCAATGTTCATAGCAGCACTCTCCACAATAGCTAAAACGTGGAAAGAGCCTAAGTGTCCATCAACAGATGAATGGATCAAGAAGATGTGGTTTATCTATACCATGGAATACTACATGGCCATGAGAAACAATGAAATCTGGCCATGTGTAGCAACATGGATGGACCTTGAGGGTGTTATGCTGAGCGAAATAAGTCAGGCAGAGAAGGACAAATATCATATGTTTGCACTTATAGGAGGATTAGGAGGAACTTGACGGAGGAACAAGGGGTGAAGAAGGGGGGAAATGGTGGGGGAAAGGGAGAGAGGCAAACCATGAGAGACTCTTGAATGCTGACAAAAACTGAGGACTGATGGATGTGGGGGGGAGGGGGGAGGGGCATAGAGGAGGACATTTATGGGGATGAGCACTGAATGTTATGTGGAAACTAATTTGACAATAAACTATTTGTAAAAAAAAAAAAAGAAGAAGAAAAGAAAATATGTAGGGGCATTTCTAGTTTTTCACTTTGGAGAAGGGGAAGTGTACAAATACCATTTAGTGCCCGCGGGCAGGCTTGTTAACATTTCTTTGCTATTCCAGACAGTCTTGTTTAACAAAATGTCAAAAATATGTTTATTTATCTTCAAAGAAATGATTTCTCTCTCTCTCTCTTTTTTAAGTTTATTTATTTTGAAAGAGAGAGAACAAGCTGGAGAGGGGCAGAGACAGAAAGGGGACAGAGCATCCATCCAAAGCACAAAGCCTGCTTGGGATTCTGTCTTTCCCTCTCCCTGCCCCTCCCCCACTCTGTCAAAATAAATAAACTTAAAAATAATTTGCTATATTCAGTACAGATGAACAAACTAGAGCCTTTTACACCAGAGAAAAAGAGAAGATTCAGTGTGTGAATATGGGTATTGTAAATTTAGTAAAGCAGAAGTCAAAGTTGACAAGATGATTTACCAGTTTGCAAAGTACATGCTAGGAGAAATTACCAGCAGTGATCAGAAAGTATATTTTCATAAGTAAAAAACAAAACTTGGGACGTTACCTTAGGTCTCTATAAAATGTTTCTGAGAGAGAAAATGATCCCCTTTCTTTATCCTTAAGCAATGTTTCTCTATCTTTTATTTATTTTTAAAAAAAATTTTTTAAATGTTTTTTATTTATTTCTAGGAGAGAGAGAGAGACAGCGTGAGCAGGGGAGGGTCAGAGAGAGACAGACCAAAACAGGCTCCAGGCTCTGAGCTGGCAGTCAGCACAGAGCCCGACGCGGCGCTCGAACCCACGAACCACGAGATCATGACCTAAGCGAAAGTCAAAGTCGAACGCTTAACCGACTAAGCCACCCAGGCGCCCCTCTCTATCTTTTAAACTCATGTCAACTTTAAATAACTAAACCAAGCCAAATCCACAAAATGTTTGTTCACCTAGCTAAAAATCACTGAGAAAGCATATTTTTTTATCCCCACTAGCCAAAGTGACTTTATCAATTTGTCCTTAGGTTTTATTGCTTTTTCTCAATATAACACTGAATATGTTTTAAAAATAATGTGAATAGTTAACACCTACAATGGTTACTATGTGCTAGACACTATGCTAAGTGCTTTACATATATTAAGTCATTTTATTCCCCCCTAAACCTGATGAAATAGGTATTATTATTGTGATCCCCATTTTACAGAAAAAAAGCTGAGGTAGAGTAGCTAAGTTACTTGACCCTTCCCTATTCTCTTGGAACGATTCACTATTTTAAAGCATTATAACATTAAGGAGAAGAGATGGCAACTAAATTATCAGTAAGAATTCCTCTACAGAGATTTGTTGACCACTGAAATCTCATCCTTTTGCTAAAAAGAGAGGAAATATTAATAAAGTAGAGCAGAAAATAGCTGTTGGTGCTACTTCTAAGTCAGCTTGCTTTCTCCTTGTTCCTTCAACCAATTTTTCTAATCATCACTTATGAAGGTCAACAAGTGTCGCTGATACTTTTCAAAGACTTTCTTTCTGTTAAGAGACATTCTGTTCCGCAATTTAAGATATTTAATAATCTTTAAACTGCTTTTGAAGGCAATTACACTAAATACGGCTAACACAGAAGGAACTAAGTAATACTGACATTGGGAACCAAATGAAATCCTACACAGTGAACACCAATGTTATTTAAGGTTATTTGGGGGAGCATAATTTCAAACCTAGTGTATCTAAATATGCTGTATATCAGCTGCCACTATATGGTAGTTCCACAACCCAATTCTTAGCGGAACCAACTAATACAGTACAGCCTGGTGTGAGGGGGAGAAGATCATGAAATGAGTCGTTTTTATATTGTTTTTAAAACATTTGAATTTTTGTCATTTCCCCCAAATAAGATGAGGCCAACAAAGCAGTTAAGAGACTACAGATTCAAAGAGAAAGAAGCATTTGCAAACAAACTGTGAAGGCGCACAAACTCTCTTAAGTGAGTAAGAAAGGAATGGGAGTGAGATTCTGAGTTCGGCCAGCTGGGTCAATGATTTTTCTTTTGAAAATGAATACACCATAAATAAAAAGCAAAGAAAGCCAAAAGCCTCAAAAGAGAGAAGTACTGAGAGGCGAGATGAGCTGGAATGACGAGTCGTGAATCGCTTTCCCTGAAAAGACAGCAAAACCAAACCAAACCCATTCTGCCTACGTTTTTCCTCCGACGCCACCCGTCACCATCCACTACGGGGAAAGGACGTGCTCAAAGAGATGCCACCCCAAAAGGGGCTCTGGCTTCGCTGTTACTACTTGTAAGAAATAATCTCCTTGCCTGGAGAAGCTAGATGTAGAGATAGTTCAGCCTCCAACCTCTGTTTTTTCTCGCGGGAGTCTGGTTCTCGCTCCTCCTCGTCTCACCCGTGCGGGCGGCCGAGCACTTCCCGGGCCGCTACATTCAACTCACTGGGTGGGACAGTCACCTGCGGGGCGGGGTGCTGTCACCGCTTTCTCATTCCTCATTCCTTCTCTTTCCCAGCAGCCAGGCCTAACTTCCTGTGACAGGAAAACCCTCCGTAGCCACCAGAAGCCTCCTGGAGTGTTCGGCCGCGCTTCCCCAAATACGCCTCAAGAGCTCGAGTCTCTGGACTCAGGGGAACTCTTGCCGCCCCGTTCTTTATTGCTCTTCACCCTACCCGCACCTCAGCACCGTATCACACTCGCCAGAAAGTAAGGATTTCCAGGTCTTCAAAGGCCTTTGCTTTCTATCTCGCCGCGACCGGGATGAGGAAACCACTTCCGGGTTTATTCCCCTCGCAGCGTCGCGGTCGGCGGCGGAAAAGCTTCCGGGTCGACGGGCGAGTTGCTGCCGTTCCTGCTGCTTCCCGCTGGGGCTGCGGGCTGTCTGGGGCTGGTCGCGGCGGCTCCAGGATAGGGGTGGCAGCGGCCGGCAAGCCGGGGGCCGAGCCGGAGGCAGGGGTGGGGAGGAGGGCGGCCCGGGCTGCGTGCGCGCGCCCAAGGCTGGAGCATGAGCCGGACTTGACCGCGAGGCGGAGGCAAAAGCCACCGCCCCCTCTTCCCCTCCCTTGAGTGAGGCGGCGAGGCGGTCAGAGAGGATGGGGGGCGCCCTCCCAGTCTGAGCCTCGTAGCGGGCGCCTCCGTCTCTCGCAGCCTTCCTCGCGGGCCTCTAGTGCGCACCCTCGGCCCCAGCAGCCTCAGCCCGGCGCACCCGGGCCGGCGAGGTAGGGGCGCCCGCCTGGGTGGGTGGGGCGGGGAGGGTACCTGAGGTCACCTGCTCGTCTCGAGAGGCAGAGGCGGCCACGGCGGTGGCAGAACTGCGGAGCTTCGGGGTCCACCCGACCCTTATCCTCAGCCCGGGAAGTAACCGTAAGTCTCGGCTTCACCGTACGACTGTGTTTGAAACTACCTCAACCCTTTTTTGGGCTCTGAGTTCAGCGCTGCCTAGTTCAAGCCCTCCCGGGTCTCTTACTTATGTGTCTCCTTCCTCCTGTGGAGCATCGTCCCTCCGTCCCTCCGCATCCCTGAATAGGCAACATCCTCTGTCGGTCCCATGGGGCTTTTCTCCCAGCTAATTTGCAAGTCTTCGTGGCACGTCCCATCCTCATCCAGATGCATCTCCTTGTCCCTCTGCCTTCAAAGATCTGTGCCCTCCCTCTTTTTCTATCTGTATCCCAGCCGTCGCAGCCTCCCCCGCCCATCCATTGAGACATGGAAAGCCACGGGTTGGGCAAATCTCGTGAGCTAGAGGGTCTTGAGTGGATGGGTGAAAGTGCTCTGCAGGGTTGTGATGGGTGGGGATAGGTGCAGATAGCTCTAGTGGACCTTTATTTTTGCAGCATCTGCCACCGAAACAAAAGGATGGGTCTCTCCTAGACCTTCATTCATCTCCCTTCCTAACTGTGTATAAGCTCTTTTCTGTACATTGCTGTTTGAGTCTCAGGAAATTGGAACTAGAGCTGTAATTAAGCATCTCCTAAGGAGGTTTTTAAGAATTAGTCTCAAAAACTCTATTCACACGGAATTGGTATATTAGACAATCTTATATTGGAATGAACACCCTTTCCAGAAGAGCTTTGCTAGTAGATCTAAGAAATGAACGTAAAAACAAAAGTCCGAGGTTTCAAATATGTTTTCATGTCTTTAAATTTTAGTGTTTTGGGTTTACATTTAGTTCTCAGTTTAGAAAGCATGTGTTTGTGTATGCTGTGATAAATTTTGTACTGGAAAGTTTTGTCCTGTAGTGGTAAAAAAAAAAACCAAAAAACAACCCTACTTTTAAAGATCATGTCAGATTGGTAAGATATTATTTTAAGCCCTTAGTTCCAGAGAGACCATTTTTAATGATTTGGATCAGCCACCTACAGGTGTTACACATTTTGGTGCCTATGACCTTACTACTGCTTCTTAGTGTATGAAAGAAATGAAATGTTTATTTCCAGATTTCCGGCTAAGCATTTTTTTCTCTTTGAAATTTAGTTTGCAAAACTGCCATTGCAGAACTTTCCTGAAATTAGAGTAAAAAATAATTGTGATATTGTCAGTGGCCTTCATGCTTTTAACACTTTAC